>BSBK01002994.1:600000-977500 GCA_027943335.1 Chamaecyparis obtusa
ATTCCTCTAATCTATCATACCATAGACCAAACTCAATTGTACCATTTAGATATATGAATATCCTTTTTACTCTCATAAGGTGAGATTCTTTAGGATCTTCTTGAAATCTTGAAAAAATTCCAACTACATTAGCAATATCAGGTCTAGTATGTGTTAGATACTGAAGACCTCCAATAATTGGTCTATACCTTGTCTTTGATATGTTCTTTTCTTCATCCTCTAAGGATAGCTTAGGACCTATTACCATAGGATTTCCAATAGGTTTACTATCATCCATGCCAAACTTTTTCAATAGTTCTTTAAGATATTTGGTCTAAGATATGAATATCCCTTCTTTACTTTGACTGATCTACAGTCCAAGGAAGAAATTCATCTCCCCAATCATAGACATATCAAATTCACTTTTCATCTCATTTGAAAAATTGTTACTCATGTCATCATTTCCTCCAAAGATAATATCATCAGCAAAAACTTCAACAATCAAGATACCTTATTCATTGATTCTTAAGTACAAATTGATGTCAGCATTACCTTTCTTGAATCCCAAATGAATTAGATACTTATCTAATCTTTCATACCAAGCTCGTGGTGCTTGTTTCAATCCATACAGATCCTTCTTCAATTTGTAAACTAGATCTTCATTATCTAATAAAGGAAATCCATCAGGTTGCTCAATGTATACTTCTACTTCCAAATCTCTATTAAGGAAAGTTGATTTCACATCCATTTGATATACTTTGAAATCTTTATAAGAAACATAAGCTATAAATAATCTTACTACCTCAATCCTAGAAATAGGTGCAAAGGTTTCATCAAAATCAATTCCTTCTTGTTGTAAATACCCTTTACATACCACTTTGGCCTTGTTTCTAACAACAACTCCTTCATTCATCTTGTTTCTAAATACCCACTTAGCACCAATCACATTTTTGTCTTTGGATCTTGGAACTAATTCCCAAGTGTTGTTTTTCTGAATTTTCTCTATTTCTTCCTAAATGGAATTGATCCATGATTCATCTCTGTATGCCTCATTTGTGCATTGTGGTTCTACTTGTGAGATTAAGTATATGACATTTTTTGTTTGTGACCTCTCTTCTCTGTTATGTAATCTTGTTCTAGTTGCCTTACTGCTATCACTAATGATCTAATCCTTAGGGTGATTTCTTAGAACATATTTGGGTGTGGTTTGCTCCCTGAATTCCACACTTATGCCATTGTCAATTATCAAAACATCCTAAGATGCTTCATTCATTTCATTCTCATTATATTTTGTCTATGTATTTCCCTAATTTTCATTCATATTTTCAAAAGAAATCTCATAGGGGTTAAAGTTACAATACCTTTCTCTAACTTGAAACTTTTCATCCACTCTCACATTAGTACTTTCAATCAGTTTCCTAGTTCTTAGATTGTAACATCTATAAGCTTTACTTCTAGTAGAGTAGCCAAGGAATATACCTTCATCACTTCTAGCATCAAATTTTCCTATGCTTTTGTATCTCTTAATGTAGCATTCACTTCCAAAAATTATGAAGTAACTAATAGTGGGTGTCTTACCATACCATAGTTCAAAAGGTGTCTTGTATGCACCTTCTCTAATTTTTACTCTATTTATCGTGTACACTGTTGTATTGAATTCTTATCTCCAATGCATATGTGGAATTTTTCCTTCTATCAACATGGTTCTTTCTACATCAAGAAATATTATGTTTCTTCTTTCAGCAACAACATTTTTCTATGGTGTCCTAGGTGTAGAATTCTACCTCATAATACCATGCTTCTCACAAAAGGTAATGAATTTGATGCAAAGTTGAACACTAGAAGGATTTAAGTAGTGGATGATGGTTAAGAGGTTGAACCCTAGAATACCCAAATTATGGAGTAAAGTGTCCTACACCTATCACAAGTGTAGAAAAGGAAAAGGTTTAAGGTTATCACAACCTTAGAAACACAAGAGGAGCCTAATCACTAGGTCCTACCAAGTCCAAGACACCAACAAACCAAGATTAGTTCCTAAGTTCTATTGGCTCAATTTAGAAATTATCACCATGAAGTGGCTATCAGGACTAGGGGTGACCCATCCACAAGGACTTGGCCTAGTTAGGTCCAATTCAAGTAGTTTCAATGGTTCTTTCACTTAAAAGAAACCCATACAACCTAGTTGCTTCACAAATTCAAGACTAGGCTTGTAGCCCTTCCTGGGAGAGTTTTTGACCATAGATCAAAATAATTCCACACAACTCATAGACTAAGTTGGATATTATGATACCCTTTTGGACTTTAGGGATCATATCCAAGCACCAAGAGTTGCAGTTAA
The DNA here is from genome assembly GCA_027943335.1 of Chamaecyparis obtusa. Classification (NCBI taxonomy): domain Eukaryota; kingdom Viridiplantae; phylum Streptophyta; class Pinopsida; order Cupressales; family Cupressaceae; genus Chamaecyparis; species Chamaecyparis obtusa. The sequence continues at coordinate 602,318 of BSBK01002994.1, forward strand.
ACTAAGAATGAGAAACCACCTAATCTAGGCAGGGCTAATAGGCCTAATTAGGTCTGCAATTGCACTACAAGTGCTCTTTCCTCCAAACCAATTCCCAATCCAATTATGGGAACATGTGAGGGAATATAGGAGGACTCTAAATCCATATTTTTAGGTCTTTTTGAATCCCCAATGAGGAATTATGCTGACTATACTCAGTCGCTTGTAGGTGCACACATAGAGATGTACACCTAGGGCATCATGGAAAATTCACTTCCCTACAAATCTCCACTTCTAACCTACATAATATGAAATTTCATGAAAAAAAATTGTATTCCACCAAGGAACATCAGTTTCCCATGGTGGAATTGGTCCAAACACTCAAGCCCTATTGAAAACCCTGGTTTAAGGCCTTTAATCTAGGAAGTCACACAAAAAAACTTGATAACTTCTAAACGAGGATTGATCACAACATAAAACCAATTGCATATGAAATTAGATTCAAGGAAAAAACTTTCAATTTCAAGGATTCATTCCCTCTAGTTCATACAGTCCAGTTTTCCTCGGGAATTGTAGAGAAATAGTTATATTTTATTGATTCAAAATTGCCAAATTACATCTTACCTTCTACCCGCTTGAAAGGGTTGTTGGAAATATTCAGGAATTAACTGAGTTACTGAGAGGGGAGGGGTGAATCAGTAACTCCAAATTTTCTTACAATTTAACATGTAATTTACTTTTTAACCTTTGCATACAGAAAGCATGAAACTTAAAAGCATTCACAATAATGACACATAGATTTGGTTACCCAGAAACCTTCCAAAAGAAAGTAAAATTGGGGTGGGGATGAAACCCACAAAGCTTTAATACTACAGAATAAAGTTGGCCGGTTAAAGCTTACAATTTGATCACTTCTGATGATCTGCCCTGTTAGGAGCAATAAGGATTGCTAAATCCACCCTGTTAAAGGATTTACAAAACATACAATGAAGTATGCACTCGGTAAAGAGATTTTACAAAGACTGTTAAGTCTACCTGGTTAAAGGATTTAGTACTGGTTCACCTGTTAGGATGAAATAGTAGATCTCTTGCTTTGCAACTGGATTGCTGATTGAGATTCGCTGATGTACTGATCACCTTCTGTGATGAATTTGTCTTTGCTGTACCTTATACTTCTGAAGCCTTCTGTAATTCGCTTATCTCTGCCTTTCTTTCTCTTTCACATATATTCTACTTCATACATCTTGACATTTTTTACAACATTGTTTATATACAAGTCTTAAACAATTAATTACAATTACAATTACACAGTCGGCTTGACAAATAAACATAAGTGCTACTAAGTCGTCCCAAGTATGGTTACACGGTTCCTGCAGACTAACTCGGTGACTTTCTGATACTCGGCGTCCACTGCATTACTCAGCATCGTCATGCACTCGGTAGAAGTGAAGGCACGGTTCATACTGATCACTCGGTAGGTTTTGAACTCAGTAAATACTGGTGACTCGGTAGACATGATGTTACTTAGTTTACACTGTCCTGTTCGGTTTGTACTAACTTGCTCGGTTTGCACTGTCTGCTCGGTTTGCACTGTCTGCTCGGTTTGCACTGTCTGCTCAGTTTGCACTGTCTGATCGGTTTGCACTATCTGCTCGGTTTGCACTGTCTGCTCGGTTTGCACTCAAAATGCAAATAAGTGTTGTCACTAGTGGCAATTCTGTTAAATGCCAACAATCTCCCCCTTTGGCATTAGTGACAAAAACACTTATTGGCCAAAATTTATATACACGAATCATGCTGAGTTTTATTTTGATTTTTTCAAAAATTTTCTTTGTTATAGGGCTTTATACATTGTCTCCCCCTTTCAATGTGCTAACTGTTTCTTATACAAATCTATACATATCTCTCCTTCTATACATATCTCCCCCTTTTTGACGATAATGCCAAAGGTGCATATACAAGTTATTTACAGAGAGAATCCAAAATTTGATAGAAAATCAGAATGTACCTTCATTATTAGTGCCAGGGTTCTGTCCCAACTTTCTTGCAGGATCTTACATGTTTGTATAGCAATTTGGACTTCTGCAGAGAGTTCAATCATGTGATCTGCTATAGAGAACTGATTGTCATGAATCAATGTTTTGGAATGTTCAATGTGCTTATACATTGTATTCATGATGGGAAGGATCATGTGTTGGATGTCTAGCAGTGTGGACCGGATCCTTGTGTCTTCTTTCAGTAGATCAGACTGCATATTAGATAGATGTGAAATTTTCATGTGATGAGCAGAGCTTGAACTTGGTTCAAGTTGCAGCTTCTGTATGCTAATCTTCATATCCTCATCCATTTTATTCATTTTATCCTTAACATCCTTTGTGAACTCGACAATATTGCACAGTCTGGCCAAAAGAGAGGTAGCATTCGAGTAGATAGATTCAATGTTAGACAAAACTGAAGACAATTCCACTTGGTTAATAGCTATGTGCTGAGCAATGTGCTCAAGCACTTTATTGTTGAATCTCTTCTCAGCTCTTTCAACTAAATTTTCTGTCCCGGATGAATCCTCATTGTATTTCTCAACTGCTTCTGCTAATTGTAACAAAACATGCTGGGAGGAGTCTACTTTAATGCCTAATGCATCAGACAAAATGTCCTATTTTACCACAATGATTACAAGTAGGTTTTTGATTTCTTTGAGTACCTTGCTTAGAGGATTCGCCTTCTCCTTTGTATCCAAGTCCTGCTTTTCCTTTTTGCCTATGAAGATTTCGCTCATACAGCTGATTCAAGTCTTCTTGACTTTTCAGCATTCCTTCATTGATTTGTTTTTCAGCGTTTAGGTCATCCACCAATCTTAGATTGATTTCCTTTTCAGATCTTAGTTCTTCTCTTGTGCTTTCTATTTCTGATCTTAGATTCAAAATTTCTTCATTTGTATGAGAGATCTAATCAATTAGGTTTTCTAGCTGAAGGGTTTTATTTTGGACTTCAATGTTTCTTCCATCTAATTCATCTTTCAACTTGTTTCTCTGTTCCAAGCTCTCACAGAATCTTGTAGAGTGTAGCTCTTGTTCTCTTTTCAATTTTCTCACTTCTTCCTGCAGAGACCCATTCTTTTCTAGGAGTTCTTTGACAGCATTGTTTGCTTCATCTGAGTTATTTGAGGGAAGAAGATCTTCAATCTTTTCTTCAATGTAATTCTGATCATTCATCTGATTTGCAAGTTCCTTCCTTCTTCTTAGGGATTGGGAAAGATGTTCTTTTGCTTCTTTGGGAAAGATGTTCTTTTGCCATTTCCAGATCTAGCTTTTCATTTTCAATCACCTTGTTCAGTTTGAATACCTCCATTGTCCTGGATCTTTGCTCAAGCTAGTTAAGCTTTATCTTGAGAACCAATGCTACTCTGATACCAATTGTTGGAAATATTCAAGAATTAACCGAGTTACTGAGAGGGGAGGGGTGAATCAGTAACTCCAAATTTTCTTACAATTTAACATGTAATTTACTTTTTAACCTTTGCATACAGAAAGCATGAAACTTAAAAGCATTCACAATAATGACACATAGATTTGGTTACCCAGAAACCTTCCAAAAGAAAGTAAAATTGGGGTGGGGATGAAACCCACAAACCTTTAATACTGCAGAATAAAGTTGGCCGGTTAAGGCTTACAATTTGATCACTTCTGATGATCTGCCCTGTTAGGAGCAATAAGGATTGCTAAATCCACCCTGTTAAAGGATTTACAAAACATACAATGAAGTATGCACTCGGTAAAGAGATTTTACAAAGACTGTTAAGTCTACCTGGTTAAAGGATTTAGTACTGGTTCACCTGTTAGGATGAAACAGTAGATCTCTTGCTTTGCAACTGGATTGCTGATTGAGATTCGCTGATGTACTGATCACCTTCTATGATGAATTTGTCTTTTCTGTACCTTATACTTCTGAAGCCTTCTGTAATTCGCTTATCTCTACCTTTCTTTCTCTTTCACATATATTCTACTTCATAAATCTTGACATTTTTTACAACATTGTTTATATACAAGTCTTAAAAAATTAATTACAATTACAATTACACAGTCAGCTTGACAAATAAACATAAGTGCTACTAAGTCGGCCCAAGTATGGTTACACGGTTCCTGCAGACTAACTCGGTGACTTTCTGATACTCGGTGTCCACTGCATTACTCGGCATCGTCATGCACTCGGTAGAAGTGAAGGCACGGTTCATACTGATCACTCGGTAGGTTTTGAATTGTGTAAATACTGGTGACTCGGTAGACATGATGTTACTCGGTTTACACTGTCCTGTTCGGTTTGTACTAACTTGCTCGGTTTGCACTGTCTGCTCGGTTTGCACTCAGAATGCAAATAAGTGTTGTCACTAGTGGCAATTTTGTTAAATGCCAACAATCTCCCCCTTTGGCATTAGTGACAAAAACACTTATTGGCCAAAATTTATATACACGAATCATGCTGAGTTTTATTTTGATTTTTTCAAAACTTTTCTTTGTTATAGGGCTTTATACATTGTCTCCCCCTTTCAATGTGCTAACTGTTTCTTATACAAATCTATACATATCTCTCCTTCTATACATATCTCCCCCTTTTTGACGATAATGCCAAAGGTGCATATACAAGTTATTTACAGAAAGAATCCAAAATTTGATAGAAAATCAGAATGTACCTTCATTATTAGTGCCAGGGTTCTGTCCCAACTTTCTTGCAGGATCTTACATGTTTGTATAGCAATTTGGACTTCTGCAGAGAGTTCAATCATGTGATCTGCTATAGAGAACTGATTGTCATGAATCAATGTTTTGGAATGTTCAATGTGCTTATACATTGTATTCATGATGGGAAGGATCATGTGTTGGATGTCTAGCAGTGTGGACCGGATCCTTGTGTCTTCTTTCAGTAGATCAGACTGCATATTAGATAGATGTGAAATTTTCATGTGATGAGCAGAGCTTGAACTTGGTTCAAGTTGTAGCTTCTGTATGCTAATCTTCATATCCTCATCCATTTTATTCATTTTATCCTTAACATCCTTTGTGAACTCGGCAATATTGCATAGTCTGGCCAAAAGAGAGGTAGCATTCGAGTAGATAGATTCAATGTTAGACAAAACTGAAGACAATTCCACTTGGTTAATAGCTATGTGCTGAGCAATGTGCTCAAGCACTTTATTGTTGAATCTCTTCTTGGCTCTTTCAACTAACTTTTCTGTCCCGGATGAATCCTCATTGTATTTCTCAACTGCTTCTGCTAATTGTAACAAAACATGCTGGGAGGAGTCTACTTTAATGCCTAATGCATCAGACAAAATGTCCTATTTTACCACAATGATTACAAGTAGGTTTTTGATTTCTTTGAGTACCTTGCTTAGAGGATTCGCCTTCTCCTTTGTATCCAAGTCCTGCTTTTCCTTTTTGCCTATGAAGATTTCGCTCATACAGCTGATTCAAGTCTTCTTGACTTTTCAGCATTCCTTCATTGATTTGTTTTTCAGCGTTTAGGTCATCCACCAATCTTAGATTGATTTCCTTTTCAGATCTTAGTTCTTCTCTTGTGCTTTCTATTTCTGATCTTAGATTCAGAATTTCTTCATTTGTATGAGAGATCTGATCAATTAGGTTTTCTAGCTGAAGGGTTTTATTTTGGACTTCAATGTTTCTTCCATCTAATTCATCTTTCAACTTGTTTCTCTGTTCCAAGATCTCACAGAATCTTGTAGAGTGTAGCTCTTGTTCTCTTTTCAATTTTCTCACTTCTTCCTGAAGAGACCCATTCTTTTCTAGGAGTTCTTTGACAGCATTGTTTGCTTCATCTGAGTTATTTGAGGGAAGAAGATCTTCAATCTTTTCTTCAATGTAATTCTGATCATTCATCTAATTTGCAAGTTCCTTCCTTCTTCTTAGGGATTGGGAAAGATGTTCTTTTGCTTCTTTGAGTTTAGCTATGGCCATTTCCAGATCTAGCTTTTCATTTTCAATCACCTTGTTCAGTTTGAATACCTCCATTGTCCTGGATCTTTGCTCAAGCTAGTTAAGCTTTATCTTGAGAACCAATGCTACTCTGATACCAATTGTTGGAAATATTCAGGAATTAACCGAGTTACTGAGAGGGGAGGGGTGAATCAGTAACTCCAAATTTTCTTACAATTTAACATGTAATTTACTTTTTAACCTTTGCATACAGAAAGCATGAAACTTAAAAGCATTCACAATAATGACACATAGATTTGGTTACCCAGAAACCTTCCAAAAGAAAGTAAAATTGGGGTGGGGATGAAACCCACAAACCTTTAATACTGCAGAATAAAGTTGGCCGGTTAAGGCTTACAATTTGATCACTTCTGATGATCTGCCCTGTTAGGAGCAATAAGGATTGCTAAATCCACCCTGTTAAAGGATTTACAAAACATACAATGAAGTATGCACTCGGTAAAGAGATTTTACAAAGACTGTTAAGTCTACCTGGTTAAAGGATTTAGTACTGGTTCACCTGTTAGGATGAAACAGTAGATCTCTTGCTTTGCAACTGGATTGCTGATTGAGATTCGCTGATGTACTGATCACCTTCTGTGATGAATTTGTCTTTGCTGTACCTTATACTTCTGAAGCCTTCTGTAATTCACTTATCTCTGCCTTTCTTTCTCTTTCACATATATTCTACTTCATACATCTTGACATTTTTTACAACATTGTTTATATACAAGTCTTAAACAATTAATTACAATTACAATTACACAGTCAGCTTGACAAATAAACATAAGTGCTACTAAGTCGGCCCAAGTATGGTTACACGGTTCCTGCAGACTAACTCAGTGACTTTCTGATACTCGGCGTCCACTGCATTACTCGGCATCGTCATGCACTCGGTAGAAGTGAAGGCACAGTTCATACTGATCACTCGGTAGGTTTTGAACTTGGTAAATACTGGTGACTCGGTAGACATGATGTTACTCGGTTTACACTGTCCTGTTCAGTTTGTACTAACTTGCTCGGTTTGCACTGTCTGCTCGGTTTGCACTGTCTGCTCGGTTTGCACTGTCTGCTCGGTTTGCACTGTCTGCTCAGTTTGCACTATCTGCTCAGTTTGCACTGTCTGCTCGGTTTGCACTGTCTGCTCGGTTTGCACTCAGAATGCAAATAAGTGTTGTCACTAGTGGCAATTTTGTTAAATGCCAACAATCTCCCCCTTTGGCATTAGTGACAAAAACACTTATTGGCCAAAATTTATATACACGAATCATGCTGAGTTTTATTTTGATTTTTTCAAAATTTTTCTTTGTTATAGGGCTTTATACATTGTCTCCCCCTTTCAATGTGCTAACTGTTTCTTATACAAATCTATACATATCTCTCCTTCTATACATATCTCCCCCTTTTTGACGATAATGCCAAAGGTGCATATACAAGTTATTTATAGAGAGAATCCAAAATTTGATAGAAAATCAGAATGTACCTTCATTATTAGTGCCAGGGTTCTGTCCCAACTTTCTTGCAGGATCTTACATGTTTGTATAGCAATTTGGACTTCTGCAGAGAGTTCAATCATGTGATCTGCTATAGAGAACTGATTGTCATGAATCAATGTTTTGGAATGTTCAATGTGCTTATACATTGTATTCATGATGGGAAGGATCATGTGTTGGATGTCTAGCAGTGTGGACCGAATCCTTGTGTCTTCTTTCAGTAGATCAGACTGCATATTAGATAGATGTGAAATTTTCATGTGATGAGCAGAGCTTGAACTTGGTTCAAGTTGCAGCTTCTGTATGCTAATCTTCATATCCTCATCCATTTTATTCATTTTATCCTTAACATCCTTTGTGAACTCAGCAATATTGCACAGTCTGGCCAAAAGAGAGGTAGCATTCGAGTAGATAGATTCAATGTTAGACAAAACTGAAGACAATTCCACTTGGTTAATAGCTATGTGCTGAGCAATGTGCTCAAGCACTTTATTGTTGAATCTCTTCTCGGCTCTTTCAACTAACTTTTCTATCCCGGATGAATCCTCATTGTATTTCTCAACTGCTTCTGCTAATTGTAACAAAACATGCTGGGAGGAGTCTACTTTAATGCCTAATGCATCAGACAAAATGTCCTATTTTACCACAATGATTACAAGTAGGTTTTTGATTTCTTTGAGTACCTTGCTTAGAGGATTCGCCTTCTCCTTTGTATCCAAGTCCTACTTTTCCTTATGCCTATGAAGATTTCGCTCATACAGCTGATTCAAGTCTTCTTGACTTTTCAGCATTCCTTCATTGATTTGTTTTTCAGCGTTTAGGTCATCCACCAATCTTAGATTGATTTCCTTTTCAGATCTTAGTTCTTCTCTTGTGCTTTCTATTTCTGATCTTAGATTCAGAATTTCTTCATTTGTATGAGAGATCTGATCAATTAGGTTTTCTAGCTGAAGGGTTTTATTTTGGACTTCAATGTTTCTTCCATCTAATTCATCTTTCAACTTGTTTCTCTATTCCAAGATCTCACAGAATCTTGTAGAGTGTAGCTCTTGTTCTCTTTTCAATTTTCTCACTTCTTCCTGAAGAGACCCATTCTTTTCTAGGAGTTCTTTGACAGCATTGTTTGCTTCATCTGAGTTATTTGAGGGAAGAAGATCTTCAATCTTTTCTTCAATGTAATTCTGATCATTCATCTGATTTGCAAGTTCCTTCCTTCTTCTTAGGGATTGGGAAAGATGTTCTTTTGCTTCTTTGGGAAAGATGTTCTTTTGCCATTTCCAGATCTAGCTTCTCATTTTCAATCACCTTGTTCAGTTTGAATACCTCCATTGTCCTGGATCTTTGCTCAAGCTAGTTAAGCTTTATCTTGAGAACCAATGCTACTCTGATACCAATTGTTGGAAATATTCAGGAATTAACCGAGTTACTGAGAGGGGAGGGGTGAATCAGTAACTCCAAATTTTCTTACAATTTAACATGTAATTTACTTTTTAACCTTTGCATACAGAAAGCATGAAACTTAAAAGCATTCACAATAATGACACATAGATTTGGTTACCCAGAAACCTTCCAAAAGAAAGTAAAACTGGGGTGGGGATGAAACCCACAAACCTTTAATACTGTAGAATAAAGTTGGCCGGTTAAGGCTTACAATTTGATCACTTCTGATGATCTGCCCTGTTAGGAGCAATAAGGATTGCTAAATCCACCCTGTTAAAGGATTTACAAAACATACAATGAAGTATGCACTCGGTAAAGAGATTTTACAAAGACTGTTAAGTCTACCTGGTTAAAGGATTTAGTACTGGTTCACCTGTTAGGATGAAACAGTAGATCTCTTGCTTTGCAACTGGATTGCTGATTGAGATTCGCTGATGTACTGATCACCTTCTGTGATGAATTTGTCTTTGCTGTACCTTATACTTCTGAAGCCTTCTGTAATTCTCTTATCTCTGCCTTTCTTTCTCTTTCACATATATTCTACTTCATACATCTTGACATTTTTTACAACATTGTTTATATACAAGTCTTAAACAATTAATTACAATTACAATTACACAGTCGGCTTGACAAATAAACATAAGTGCTACTAAGTCGGCCCAAGTATGGTTACATGGTTCCTGCAGACTAACTCGGTGACTTTCTGATACTCGGCGTCCATTGCATTACTCGGCATCGTCATGCACTCGGTAGAAGTGAAGGCACGGTTCATACTGATCACTTGGTAGGTTTTGAACTCGGTAAATACTGGTGACTTGGTAGACATGATGTTACTCGGTTTACACTGTCCTGTTCTGTTTGTACTAACTTGCTCAGTTTGCACTGTCTGCTCGGTTTGCATTGTCTGCTCGGTTTGCACTATCTGCTCAGTTTGCACTGTCTGCTCGGTTTGCACTGTCTGCTCGGTTTGCACTGTTTGCTCGATTTGCACTGTCTGCTTGGTTTGCACTGTCTGCTCGGTTTGCACTCAGAATGCAAATAAGTGTTGTCACTAGTGGCAATTCTGTTAAATGCCAACAAGGGCTTATGAAGGCCTCCCCCATCAGTTACAACCAAGTTTCAAATTATAGGACTGTTGGGGGTTTAGATTACAACTTTTGGCAAAAGTTGTCAAAGTTGCTAAGCAACTTTTACAACTTTTTAGCATCTTTTGCATTCTAGGTGACCAAAATTGGTCTATGCCTAAATCTAATGATCCAACATGGATCTCAATTATTAAAGCATCAAATTAGCCAAAATCCTAAGATTCTAGGCCCTTTGACCATCTTTGATGATAGTTGACCAAGGGCTTATACTTGTGCCAATCTTGGAACTAGGCCTTACAATTTGGTCTAGATGCCTAGATGAAAGGTCTAACCTAATCTAGATATTCTTAGGAGTTTGATGAGTCATCATTTATTGTGGGTGCTCCTACACCATACTCCCCTTGAGTTTAAAACTCAAGTTCCTACTTGAGGTTAACTATTCCACCGAAGTTCCATGTGGCTTGATTTGGTCCTCAGTCATCCAAGTTGCATCTATGTTGGGGAGTCCTTTCCACTTAACTAGGTATTGCATATACTTCTTGGTTCTGGTTTGTTTTAGCAACTTGGTGTCCAATATTTCTTCTAAATCCACTAGTTTTCTTTGAGGGAGATTAGTGACATAGTCTTCATCATCCATATCTACCTTGTCACCTTGTTCCTTTGTAAGGGGTGAGGTCTGCAACATTGAAGATTGGAGAGATTTGCAAGGTAGGGGGAAGAGAGATCTCATATGCATTCTCACCCATTTTGTTAAGTACATTGCATGACCCTACTTTTTTCATGTGAAGTTTGGAATATCTACCCTTAGGTAGTCTCTCTTTCCTTAAGAATGCCCACACTTTATCTCCAACCTTGAAGTGAATTTCCCTTCTTCTTTTGTCAGCATGTTCTTTATATTTCAAAGTTGATCTTTGTAGTGTTTCTTTCACCTCATGCTGCACCTTTGTGATGAGTTATGCTAATTCTTGGCCTTGAGCACTGATTTTGAAGTCAAATGGTAGTTCTACTAGGTCTAATTATCCTTTGGGATGAAGGCCATATACTACTTGGAAGGGGGTCTTGCCTATTGACCTATTCAGGGAATCATTAAATGCAAACTCTACCTAGGGTAGGAGTGTATCCCAACTCTGAGCATATTTTTTGGCTAGGCATATTAGGAGATTTCCTAAGGATCTATTTACTACCTTAGTTTTCCCATCAATTTGTGGGTGATAGGCAGAGCTGTAGGTGAGATTAGCTCCTAATTTCTTGAAGAGTGTCCTCCAAAAGTGGCTTTGAAACTTCACATCCTTGTTAGATACAATTGTTTGAGGCAGACCATCGATCCTAACTAACTCTTTGAAGAAAAGATGTGCAATGTGAGAAGCATCATTTTTTCTTTTACATGGTACAAAATGGATGATTTTGCTAAACCTATCCACTATCACAAAAACACTATCAAAACCTTGTTTTTTTCTAGGCAACCCCATTATAAAATCCATTGAAATTGACTCCCATGGTCTAGAAGGAATTGGTAAGGGTTGATATAACCCCTAATTTGTTGATACTCCTTTAGCTTGCTGACAAATGGTGCAAGTTTCTATGAACTTTTTGACATCATTGTTTATCTTTGGCCAAAAATAACTCCTTTCTTACCATGTCTGTTATCTTGTCGATGCCAAAGTGTCCTCCTAGGCCACCACAGTGCTTCTCCCTTATGATATTTTTCCTCATTGAACATTTTGGAATGCATAGTTGAGCTCCTTTGAATAGGAGTCCATTCTAAATCAGGTATTCTAAAAAATTAGTATGGTATCTTCCAACCATCTTTGTGCAAACTTGAATAATTTCTACAAAATCAGGGTCATCGGGGTATAGATGTTTGAGGGAATCAATTCCCACACTTTGAAGTTGTATTTCTTCAACTAGACAAACCCTCCTACTAAGGGCATCTGCAAATTTGTTTTCTACACCCTTCTTGTGTTTGATGTTGAAGGTGTATGCCTGCAACTGTTCCACCGATCTAAGATGTCTAAAAGAGAGTTTTTCCTATGAATTTAGAAAACTTAATGCATGATTGTCAGTATATACTTCAAATTCCTTTGGGATTAGATAGTGCCTCCATTTCTTGAGGGCTTGGACCATGGCATAAAGTTCTAATTCATAGGCTGAGTATTTTATTTTGGCTTCATTTAGTGTCTCAGAGAAAAAATTAACTGCCTTACCTTCTTGACTTAGGACTAGACCTATGGCCAAGTTACTTGCATCTATTTCCATAGTGAAGACTTTGTTGAAATCAGGTAGGACCAAGATAGGATATTGGGAAACTCTATTTTTGAAGTATTGAAATTCACCATTTTCTTCCTTTGTCCAAGAAAACTTAGTATTCTTTCCACCTTTAATGGTATCAAGCATTGGTGCACACACATGACTGAAGTTTTTGATGAACTTCCTATAGAAGGTGGCAAGTCCATGGAAGCTTCTTACATCACCTTGGTTCTTTGGTGGAGGCCAGTTGATGATTGCTTCTACCTTCTCAAGGTCCATCTTGAGGGTACCTTGTGAGATCACAAATCCTAGGAACACAAGTTCCTTCTTCATAAACATGCACTTTTCCAAGTTGATCACCAACTTGTGCTGATGGAGTCTTCTTAGTACCTATTCTGCATGATCAAGATGTTCCTCCTTGCCATGACTAAATATTAGTATGTCATCAAGGTAAAAAACAACAAATTTTCCAATAAAATCAATAAATATTTCATTCATAAGCCTCATGAAGGTACTAGGGGCATTTCTTAACCCAAAAGGCATTACTAACCATTCAAACAAACCTTCAGTAGTTTTGAATGTTGTCTTCCATTCATCTCTTGGTTTGATCTTGATCTGGTGGTATCCATACTTTAAGTCTATTTTGGTGAACTAGAAAGCACCTCCAAGTTGATCCAATAGGTCCTAAATTATGGGCATGGGGAACCTATATCTTATAGTGATCTTGTTTAGGGCTCTTTTCTTAGTGCACAACCTCCATTTGCCATCCTTTTTGGGTTCCAAGACTGATGGCACAACACAAGTATTGAGACTCTTCTGAATGAGTCCTTTTTCCAATAGGTCGTTGACCTTTTTTGCAATCTCTGTATGCTGCAGTGGTGTCATCTTGTATGGGGCTTTGCTAGGTAAGGATGAGCTAGGTATCAAATCAATTTGGTGACTGATATCTCTCAAGGGAGGGAGGCTTGTGTGTAGATCACTAGCAGTGACATCTTTATACTTCTCAAGTAGTTCCATAGCTTCCTTTGGTATAGGATCATTTTGATTAGGCCTCATGTTGTCTTTGGGTTTAGAGATTAGGACATAAGCTTCAGTATTAGGTTCCTTTCTTGTTTTCAACATCTCTTTTTCACCCATTATAATGATTGTAGGTTCCTTTTCAAATTTTCTATCAGGCATGGGCTTCATAGTGAAATTTTTTCCACCCTTGGTGATGGAGTAGGTGTTCATCCTGCAATGGTGTATGGCATCAACATCAAATTCCCAAGGCCTTCCTAGAAGGATGTGTGAAGCATCCATTTCAACAACATCACAAAGAACTTTATCTCTAAAGTCTGCAATTGAGAACTCTATCCATGCTTGTTCTGTTACTAGAGTTTGTTGGCCCTTTGTTAACCAAGAAACATGATAGGGAAAAGGATGTGGCTTTTTAGGAAGGTTTATCTTTTCAACCATTTCATTTGATACTAGATTTTTAGTTGAACTAGAATCTATGAGTCAGTTACATACCTTCCCATGGCATTTGATCTTTGTTCTGAAGAGGTTCTTTCTTTGTGGAGGCTCTTGGTTTTATGGCACTTGGAGGAAGACTTGTCTCATCATCAAGCATACTCCTTCCTCTAGCTCTAAGTCCCTTGTATCTACATTATCTTCTTGCTTATCTTCTTGGATGAGTTGTGCTCTCCTCTCACGTTGATTGTTGTTATTCCTCTTCTAAGGGCACCTTCTTGCATGATGTCCTAACTGATTGTAGTAGTAGCATTTGAGAGGTCCATTTCCTCTCCCTGAATTTGTTCTTCCCCTATTGAAGGGTCTCCTTCCCCTATAGTTCCCTCTTGAGTTTGAATCATTATTTTCCTTGTCTCCTTGGTCAAGGGTCCTACTGCTGCTGTTGTTATCTCTAATGAGCATTTAAGGTTGTCATTAGTATCAAAGGTTTGTAAAGATATCGGTCAGTAACTTACATTGAGAAAATCAGTAACTAGAAGCAAGACAGACTAGTCAATAAAGTAGTACACCGAGCATCAGATAGTTTACTAAGCACCAGTAGACATCAACACCGATAGACAATAAACACTGAGCGTCATAGTATACACTGAGTAGTTTATACAATGTTTACCAAGGATCACAGGGAATGGCATAGTAATTTGAAATGGCACATACTTCAATGCAAATGGTTACAACAGTTCATAAAATGTTTTAACAAGATCAAGGAACATTTAATGTGATGATATTCATTAAATGTAATGTATATCTTTTTGTAATAGTTGATCTAGGTTATTTTTGTACACTGAAGATCTTTGGGTTATGACTATGATTGTGTAACCTAATTTTGTTAAAGTGGCAAAAATAGAACACTATATATTTGTGTGTTTGCATCATTTTTGGTGTGAGCTAATATATGAATCACAGAGCACTTGAAGCAATTGTCTAACTTCAAGTCTATCAATTAATAGAGCAGAACCAAGTACAAAGGAATTCAGATTTAGAAGAATCAAAAAAGGCTACCAAGTAGTTCAGAGTAGGGATTCATCACAAGTGAGGTGATATTTTATCAAAACTTATAGATTTGTATCAGACAATTGAGTTGTCAATTAGCAGATAATTACCTATTGCTTTCTGACAATTGTAATAGAGTTTTGGATAATATCTCTTAACAAAGTAGACTTAGCAGTCTTATGTAAATCTCTTAACCGAGTGCACACTTCATTATTTTTGTTAAAATCCTATAACTAGGTAGATCTAGCTAATCTAATATGTCACTCCTAATAGGGTGAGATCACCAGAAGTGATCAAAACTTGTAGCCCTAATAGGCAAACCTTTTCTATCTATAGTAGTGAAGAATTTGTGGGTGTTATCCCCACCGTAGTTTTTACCTTCTAACAAGGGTTTATGCATTACCAAAATACTTGTGTCATGTGATTGTCATATTTATTTTATGTTGTTTACTTTCATAAGTTAAATAAATGATTGATTCATGCAGTTAGGTTCAAGTTATTTTTGTTGGTTATTATTATTTACAGTTTTATATCAGAAAGGTTTACAAGTAAAGTTTTTGAAGGGACTGATTCACCCCTCCCCTCTCAGTACTTATCTCTCCTAATTCCAATAGCTACCACCATTTTGTCCTTTGTTCCAAGAGGAGCTTCTTCCTCTAAAGTTTTTCCCACTGTCATTGGTCTTTCCCTTGCCAAACTCCTACTTTCTATTCCATTTTTCCTCTACCTTTAGTGCCATTTGATAGCACTTTCTGACTATGGTAGGGTAGTGTAGGCTAAGTTCCTCTTGAATGGATACTTTTAGGCCATTCACATATCTTGCAAAAAATAAATTCTTCATCTTCTGCCACATTTATCTTCATGCATAGTTTTAGGAACTCCTCAGTGTATGAGCCTACATCCATGTCTTTTTTCTTTAGACTTTGTTTCCTCCTATGGAGTTGTACCCCATAATCTTTAGGTACATATGTCTCCTTAATAAAGGCTACCATCTTGTTCCATGAATTTATCATGCTCTTCCCATTCTTACCCTTTCTATTTGGATGAAGTTCCACCAAGTTAGGACTGCTCCCTTCAACTTGGATCTTGCTATCTTTACCCTTTGCTTTTCAGGGATGTCCTCACATTCAAAGAATGTTGTCAAAGCCTCTATCCAATCCAAGGCCAAATTTTCATTCATCTTTCCATTGAAGACCAACAAGTTTATCTTTTCCTCCATGGTCCTTCTCCCCATGGACTTTAAGGCATAAATGAGAGGCCTTTGATTTGTAGGGATGTACTGATCAGGAGTGTCTTCCTCCTCTTCACTCCCTTCTTCATTTTCAGACCCATCTTCTTTATCCTTGTCTAGCTTCTTCTCAAGTTCTTGAAGCCTCTTAGTTAAGGTTGTGTTTATAGCCCTTTGCTCTCTCACTGTCTTTGCTAATTCATTGTTTGTGACCCCTGAAGGGATCTCTTCATCCTCAGGAGAAGACATAGCTCTAATATCACTTGATGCAAAGTTGAACAACAAAAGGATTTAAGCATTGAATGATAGTTAAGAGGTTGAGCCCTAGAATACCCAAATTGTGGGGTAAAGTGTCCTACACCTATCACAAGTGCAGAAAAGGAAAATTTTTAAGGTTATCACAACCTTAGAAACATAAGAGGAGCCTAATCATTAGGTCCTACCAAGTCCAAGACACCAACAAGCAAGATTGATTCCTAAGTTCTATTGGCTCAATTTAGAAATTATCCCCATGAAGTGGCTATCAGGACTAGGGGTGACCCATCCATAAGGACTTGGCCTATTTAGGTCTAATTCAAGTAGTTCCAATGGTTCTTTAACTTAAAAGAAACCCATACAACCTAGTTGCTTCACAAATTCAAGATTAGGCTTGTAGCCCTTCCTAGAAGAGTTTTTGACCATAGATCAAAATACTTCCACAAAAATAATAGACTAAGTTGGATATTCTGATACCCTTTTGGACTTTAGGGATCATATCCAAGCACCAAGAGTTGAAGTTAAACTGAGAATGAGAAGCCACCTAATCTAGGCAGGGCTAATAGGCCTAATTAGGTCTGCAATTGCACTACAAGTGCTCTTCCCTCCAAACCATTGCCCAATGAAATTATGGGAACATGCAAGGGCATATAGGAGGACTCTAAATCCATATTTTTAGGTCTTTTTGAATCCCTAGCAAGGAATTATGCTAATTGTACTTAGTCACTTGTAGGTGCACACATAAAGATGTACACCTAGGGCATCATGGAAAATTCACTTCCCTAAAAATCTCCACTTCTAACCTACATAATATGAAAGTACATGAACAAAAATTGTATTCCACTAAGGGGCATCAATTTCCCATGGTGGAATCAGTCGAAACACTCAAGCCCTATTGAAAACCCTGGTTTAAGGCCTTCAATCCAGGCAGTCACACAAAAAAACTTGATAACTTCCAAACTAGGATTGATCACAACATAAAACCAATTGCATATGAAAGTAGATTCAAGGAAAAAAAAATTGGTTTCAAGGATTCATGCCCTCCTATCTGTACTAGTTCGTACACTCCAGTTTTCCTCAGGAATTACAGAGAAATAGTTATATGTTATTGATTCAAAATTGCCAAATTATGTCTTCTTACCTTCCACCCACCTGAAAGGGCTTATGAAGGCCTCCCCCATCGGTTACAACTAAATTTCAAACTATAGGACCATTGGGGGTTTAGATTACAACTTTTAGCAAAAGTTGTCAAAGTTGCTAAGCAACTTTTATAACTTTTTAGCATCTTTTGCATTCTAGGTGACCAAAATTGGTCTATGCCTAAATCTAATGATCCAACATGAATCTCAATTATTAAAGCATGTAATTAGCCAAAATCCTAATTCTAGGCCCTTTGACCATCTTTGACCATAGTTGACCAAGGGCTTATACTTGTGCCAATCTTGGAACTAGGCCTTACAATTTGGTCTAGATGCCTAGATGAAAGGTCTAACCTAATCTAGATGTTCTTAGGAGTTTGATGAGTCATCATTTATTGTGGGTTCTCCTACACTAGAATTCATGTGAAGTGAACTCTCCACCTCTGTCTAATCTCAAATACTTTATCTTTAGGCGTATCTCATTCTCAACTTTTGCCTTATAAAACTTGAAAGTCTAAAATGCTTCTGATTTTTCTCTAAGAAATTCAACCCACATCATTCTACTATAATCATCAGTGAATATGATAAATTACCTATCTTCAAAGTATGACCTAGTCTAACTATGTCCACAAAGATCTATATGAATCAGCTCCAACTTTCTATTTGTTGACTATCCTTTGCTTGCAAAACTACTTCTTATCTGCTTTTCCAAAACACATTTTCTACATGTAGTGTTAGTAGGTTTCACAATCTTAGGTAGATCTCTGATAGCATTATTATTAGATGATTTTACCATGTTATCAAAGTTGATATGACAAAACCTTCTATTCCATAACCAACTATCATCAATATTTGCAACAAAATAAATGACCTTAGTAGGTTTCAACTGAAATATATTACCTCTGGTCTTGGTACCAGATGTGATCAACTCTCCATTAGCTCATCTAATAGGGAAATGACCATCCTTGAATTCCAAGTGATAGCCCTTATCCACAAGCTATCCAACACTCAACAAGTTGTGTTTTAAGCCATCCACAAATAGTATATCATCGGTATTAGTCTTTACATCTAAAGTAATTGATCCTTTACCAACAAACATTCTAGGATTATTATTACCAAATCTTACAACTCCACCATCAAAATTCTTTAGCTGAATGAATCTTTCCTTGTCACTAGTCATATGATGTGAACATCCACTATCAATTATCCAACTAGTTTTCTTATCAACATGAGAAACTAAGGCTTTTTATTCATAGGTAGGATCCTCTTCTTTGATAGCAACAAAACCCACCACATCATTGAATTCATCATCTAAACCTTCAGATCCATCACTAGCATTAGCATTCCTTATCATTCTTGTATTTCCCATATTTAGGTCTATGCTTAGGTATTCTAGTTGGACATCTAGATGAAAAATGGCCAACCTTATTGCAGTCAAAACATTTTAAAGGTAATTTTCCTTCAAACTTACCTTTACCTTTCATTTATCCCCTGGGCCATGATCTTCTCATCCACTTTATTGTCTAGCCTTTGAATCTCCTCTCATTCTTCAACATATTCTCGAAGATATTCATTGTGCTTGTTGACTTTGCTAGATCCAACACCAACAGATCTAGTTCTCTGGACAATAGCTTTAAATTATGTCTCTACCTTAGGTAGTGCATCCTTTAACTCTGTGGTCTCAAATGTATTTATCTTAGCCACTAAAATTTCTCTGGTGAAGTCTTTGTATTTTGGAATAGTCTCCTTCAATGAAAGAAATTTGGGTTTGTAAGTAGAAGTCACAGATCCAAAAAAAAATTCTATGACTTCATCTTCTATATAAGTGCCTCCATTTTTTTTGATTCCAATCATACATTCAGATACTCTTTGAACATACATCCTTATTGTTTCATCATCCTTCATTTTTACTATCTCCATCTCTATTCTTGAATTCTACAACTTTACTCACTCAGTGTATTCATCCCCTTCATAAAGTGCAATTAGTCTTTTCCAAATCTCAATTTCTTTTTTTAGATCTCCGACCTATGTAAATTCACCATCAGATAATGCATTAACCAAGTATTCCTTTCCAACAACATTACACACAAACCTTTTTCTTTCTTCTTTATTAGTAGTAAGTGTCTCAAGGTCTTACTCCTTTATGACAGGCACATCTTTCTAAGTAATGAGCCGATATTCTAATCCCATGCACAGCAGATGATTATTCATCTTCTCCTTACATGTGTCAAAATTATCTGCATCAAACTTAGGACTCTCCTTTCTGAATAAGGCCATCTTGATCTTTACCTCAAATTGTTAAGATTCTTGATTGAGGACCAAAGCTTTGATACCAATTGTTAGAATATAAATGTCCTAATCAACTGAGAAGGGGGGGGGGGGGGGGTGAATCAGTTGATTCCAATATTGAATACTTTTAATTTCAATTCAAATCTTATTACTGAAAAAAAAATACTAAATTGAACATTAAATGTAGCAATAGCACACATTAATATGAACACCAAAAAAATTTCTTGTGAAAACCCTGTTAAGGGAAAAACCTCGGTGGGGATGGTACCCACAAATATCTGCACTATGAGTATAATAACCCTATTAAGATTTTTGATCCTATTAGGAGCCGAGTATTACAATAGGTAGGTCCTGGTCAAAGGACATACCCTTTTAGGATCATTTTACAATGTGATCCCTATTAAGGAATCAACCCTACTAAGAGTTCAACCTTGCTAGAGGCAATAACCCTATTAGGGGTGTACAATATATCAACTTGATCAAGAGATTTGAGAGTTAAAGCCACCCTCAGGTTCTCCAAACCTTACTGCTTCAATACTAAGATAATTCTACTTTGAAACTGCTTCGAGTATTCAACCACTACCAAGAAAGACCCACTTTGTGCCCATGTGCACAACCACTATTTTCTCAACATTAACTAATGTAGGATCAAGCTCACATTCTCTATAAGTCACATGTATTGGACACCTTATTTTCTAAGGATTTCAATCCTTACATACAATTAAATCTAGGTCAGCCTATATAGGATAAATCCTATTTACAAAATACAAATGGACCCATGCAAAGATGAATACAACACCTCTTAAAATGTTACAATATAATAATTACATCAATTGATCATCCAAATCCATAGATCAAGCTCTCTTAGCAATTTACTTGAAACATGTTCCAAGTCAGCCTTCAATTTGTTCTTCACCAATACACAGGCCATAGCTGATGTCATCTTCATGATCAAAACTTTATATGACTACAATAAGCTCTCCAGCCAGTGTCCAACATGAACCTATGTTCTCTCATCATGATTTAAACAATCATGAATGATATCCACAAAGCTTTACAATCAACTCTAGCAAAATCACAATTTCTATCTCTTGAGAGCCAGTCATTAGTAAATCGACCATAACTCTATCATATTAATTTATAAGGATGTGCAATCACAGATAGTGACTTAAAACATTATGTATATTCTCCATCTAAGTTCTCACATGCTAATTCACTATACGATGTTCGTACAATTCTCTTCAACCTATCTACAAGATTTGGAACAACCAGTCATTAACATATGTTGACATCAATGAAAAACTCTTTCATGAATGCAACATTGTATCATGACTTCAACACTACTAGGATATTCCCCCATAGGAATATCATCAACATTCATGCTAACAGTACAATCAAAAGGGAGAAATGTCTAAGGGGGAGAGATATAGAAGGATGTAGAACAAAGAAAGAGAAATAAATAATAGATCGAAATGTTTTTCCATCAATGCCAAAGGGGGAGATTGTTACTTGACAAAATCCTCTACAAGAAATTAATAGGCAATCAATGATGATTTTTTTAAGATTGTCATTGCTGGAAAATAACATTAAGTATAGAGATGAAGAAAGGAGAGACATATCAGCATATAAACCATCAAAAAGTGTTATTATCATAAAGGAAGGGTTATTGGAAAATTTTATCAGAAAGTGTTAGTGTTGAAAAGAAAAGAAAAGAAAAGGTTACAAACAAGGATGAAATCCAATTATAAAAATGGTTTACTGAAGTTTGTAAAACCCTAATCAAGGAAAGCAACTATAAGAGGAGATCAAAGAAAAAGGTAAGTGAGATATAGATGAGAGGAAGTAGATAGAAGTGAAGAGAAGTGTATACTGATGTTATTGAAAAAGATCAAAGGATCAGAGATAAAAAGAAGATTAGAGAAGAAGAAGAGAGAAACAAGATCTGACAAGCTTTTGGAGAAAGCATCTATATGTTAAATTTCTTGTTGATTTATTCCTAACAGTTTAGCAAAAAGATTGTGAAATCCCTTAACTGGGTAGTCTCTAACCAGACTTAGAAGTTCTATCTAGGAACTTATTGTAAATCCTTTAACAAGGTGAACACTGTATAAGTGCTAAGATAAAATCTCTTAATAGAGTAGTATTTAAGAGGAATTTTAATACTCCTAATAGGGTATTAGACACTCCTAATAGGGTGAAGTCATTCAGAAGATGGCATTTATGTAAGCTCCTAACTGGGCATTTTATTACTGCGGTGATGAGTTGTGGGTACCATCCCCACCACAATTTTTTCCTCTAACCAAGGGTTTTCTGCGACACCATAATATTGTGTTAAGTGTTTGAATTTTTATGTGTTTTATGTTTAATTTTCATATTATCAGTTTTCGGTTAAATATTACAACAACTGTCAGTAAAAGACAAAACAATGATCAGTATAAGTAACTTACTGGCTATCAATTTATATTCAAAAATTTAAATAAGTGTGAAACCTCTATAGTACTAATTCACCCTCCCCTCTCAGTACCCTAGCTAAAACTTCCCAACATTTTTTTGGTATCATAGAGATTCAACATGGTGATTTCATGTTCAATGTTGTATGAATAATGTGTTACAAATTTGGAGGCCAATTATTCAAAAAAAATTATACTTTGGGACAGTTTTGAAAACCATTCCACAGATTGGCCTCCAAGGATTATTGGAAATAAACACATTAGGTATGTTTTATCATGCATGAATTCAATGATTAGAGCACAAAATTCTCTCAAGTGGTCTTGTTGGTCTAATTTACCCATGTATTTATCATATCTTGTAAAGACCACATTAGGCAGAAAAGGCACCATGATCAATTTTTTATTGAAAGGAAAAGGGTATATTGCTTCAATTTAAAATGGTTTAGGTTCTTCTTCCTTTTTCATGCTATCAATTTGGGATTGAAATAATTTGAGTTTTCTATTCATAGCCCCTAATTGATTTTCTTCTTCCTCATCCTCCTTCAAGGTCGATGTGTCATACTCATGAGGAAGTTTAACTCCTAATCGGGATAAATTGAGGAAGTGTCTTTCTTTGTCCCTTTCTAATATTTTATCCATAACCTTGAGGAATAAGGGATCTTAGACCACCTCATTAACCCTTTCTTTGGTTTCTTCTTCATTCCTTCAATTTCTAGGATGATTATCATTTTGATTTTCATGGTTTTGATCTTGATTAAGGTCACAATAATCATTATTTATCACCATAGGGTTAATTATTTATTCAAATAGACTATGGATTCTATCCTCTTGTTCTTTTTATTCATCAAATGGGGATTGGAAAATATAATCTTCGTAGGAAATCTCCTGTCTAATGCATGTTTCATCTTCTTGAAGGGATATTTTAAAGAGATGAGATCTAGTGAAAACTGGCATTAACAAGAGTTGAGTTGATTGAATTTATTCCCTTTTGATGGTTGTTCTTTTGAATTAGGAATTTTTTAAAAATATTTATCAAATTGGCATGGATTTTTCCTTCTTGTAACATGTATCATCAAACACAACAAACTCAAAAATACTTGTCTTTAACCACAACTTCTAAACACCAAATTTTATGTGTTTGAGAACATTTCAATGAGTCTTTCACTATAAGCCACTTCATGCAATATACCTAAGGAGACAATTGGCTTTTAAACATGGCTCTAAAGTTAGGGATTGCTAGATTAATTTAAAATTTTAGTTCAGGTTCCCATACAAAAAGATCAAATGAATCATACAAGGAGCAAGTAGTCACACATGCATGAATGAGGCCTATAGCCCTACAATTATAGGATTCCATATTTTTTCCCTCTAATATTTTCAAATAAATTGAGGTCTTTATTTATAGTGGGTAGAATAGGTTGGCTTCACCTGGTTCCCACTTTGGGTTGTCCCTCTCACCGGCTTCATTAAGGCATGCTCTCGAGATTCAGGCCCACTAAAGATCTAACATGTGTAAGCAATGAAATGAAATGATAAAGTAGGTCTAGGAGTTTGATTCACCAAAAATGTGAAGAGAATATCCCTACTACCTTCTCACTTCCAAACATGGTTAACATGGTTCAATTTATAAACCTCTTTTAATCTAGGAGGGATTTTGAGTATGTCTAGCTTTTTGATTCACCCCAAAAGGTGAAGAGCATAATCACCTAATACTCTCATCCAAAAACAAATAGGCCTTATTAAGTGTGTTTTTCCATTCCTTAGTTCCTTTTATTCTTAAGTTTGGCACTTGTATGATTTTTATTCACTTATAAAAGTGAAGAGCATATCCCTAATGCATCTCTTAAGCTTCCAATTCACTTCTACTTAAGCTAGGTTTTGAATCAAAAAGTCACAACTTAAGCAAAACCATAAGGTTTGAGAATTACCTTATTCAAAGATAGCAAAGGCTAGGCACATTTTTTCTTTCATTATTTGAATTTTAGACTCACCTAGAGGCGATCATTCTAGCTCCTTAGCATCCTCCTTCCACAAACATTAGTTCAACACAACCAAGACAAACGTGAAGAAAATCCAAAAATAATTAAATTTTCCTTTTCCAAAATAATCAAGAATTTGTTATTTTAAGGACTAACGATCCAATTGAGAGATACATATTTATATTTTTAAGCTTTAGTTACCTTCAAATACCTTTCATATGCTTCTCCCTCTTGTTTTTAATCTTCCAAAATATTTTTTAAGTGAATATGATTCTCCTTCTTTAATTGCTTTTTTGCTTGTCTCTCCTTCTTATGAACTCTCAACTTTGGTTTTTGAACCTTCATGTGACATGTCATAAAAAAAATGGAGTTAAAAATTATAGAGCTATGCATTATAAAAAATATCATACGTGCTACTATTTTTATGCCTGCACGCTACATAATTTATTATTTCTCTATTATTTCTACGTGCTATTAAAACAATTGATAGTTTATAATTACTAAAATAGAATAGTAAATGCGTCGTAAAATCAAGTTGTAAGCCTTGAAAGATAGATAGATAAGAGATATAAGAAATCATGCACACACTAAAATAGTGTGAAAAGGCATCAAAATTTAGTTTGTGTACACTATTTCTCCATGCAAAGGTGTCAAACTTTGCTTCATACACACTACTTCATCACTCAAATGTGCGATTTCTTCTGCAAAAAGTTAAAATATGTAAAACAAAAGTATACAAATGAAAATATTTAAAAAATTTATGAAAATTGAGGCCAAGGCCCCATGGTGGGTGCTATTTTGTGTATAAGAAATAACTTCATGAGATTAGGTTGCTAAAGAATCAACTCAATTATGCAAATTTAATAATTAATCATATTGAATTGAAATAAAAAAACAAGAAACATCTCATGGATCTCTATATAAATAAGCTAATGGATTTCTCTCAACTTAAGCATCATTAGAGACAACTCTAGAATGAGAAATTAAAAGATCTAACATGAAATTATGCCTATCTTTTCTCAAATTATACTAAAACATGTTATAAGTTCACAACTAAAATGATTATAATATGGATGCAATTAACTATTATGAGAGTGGATGCTTTTCTTCTAATTTTTGCCTCCTTTTATAGATTTTCCTAAAGCTTAGGGGTAGGGTAAGATTAACCATAATTAAGTTTGAGTTAGGTAAATATTTTCAAATGTTGAGACAATTTAAATATTTTGTTCTCAAAGGTTAGAAAAAAGAGACAAAATGAATGGTCAAGATGCATCTCCAAGATCTGTGCTGGAGAATTGATTTTTATTCGATCCATGTGAGCTCCATCCTTAATTCCCATTGGTTGATTTTGATTTTGTCCATATGTGGTTGGTAATAAAAATAAGAATTAATAATTGATTTTATCTACCCATGTGTACCCCTTGAATGGGTTGGATTTGATTTATTTTAACTAGATTTAAATCAATTGCACAATTAATTGATCTTTTTTATTTAATTAATCCTTTTGTCTTTGATTTTTATTAATCCTTGATTTTATCCTTGATTGCTCACTTTGATTTGGCTTGACCATTTTTAGTTGTATACATAAAGATTACTTGAATTAACAAGGTGTGGCAGTCAATTTGAAACTTGGAGGAAAGTTATTTATAGCTTACTATAGATGAGATTATGTGCAGTGTAGAGATTTCCTGAATTAGCAAGTTGTGACAATCAATTTGAAATCTGGAGGAATGTTATTTATAGCTTACTGCAGATGAGATTATGTGTATTCTCTATAGTTGTTTCCTTTGGTAGTGACTAAATAGACAACTAAACCGTAAAGTAAATAAAGGCAAGAAAAAAAACTAAGTGTGCCCCTTGGCAAGATATGTGTTTTAGTTTTTTGTTTAGATGTTGTTGTTCCATTTTGGTAAGATGGTTTTCTGTGTGTTTGTCATGTTGATAGTGAGAATTTTCATGAGTGACATTTTCTATTGCATGAGGTTGAGATAGAAAAGGCCTTGTTGCAAGAAGTATATAAGGTGTTGGAGATTTGCTAGCAGTCCAGTACTGACTATATGTTTGTCATTGATGACAACATATGGAAAGTAGCATGCATGGAAGTCTTATGAAGTAACCTTTTAGTATATGTAGTATGGACATGATATCAGCATGATAGCATGGGCGCAGAGGTTAAATGTTAGTATAGATAGTTATATAGCAGCTTCTGTCAGTAGTGTTCATGACAGAGTAACAGGCAGTGTTCTGTGTATGGTTTTTTGTACAGTTATCATGGAGCCTTTCACACTTGAATATATGTTTAAGACATGTTAGTGATGTTTTAGTTATGAACACATAGTCTGTTGATGAGTAGAAGTGAAGTTATGCAGTCACTATTCACCAACAATAGTTTCCTATGTTTGTTCAGAAGAGCCAACATAGATTTTATTGGTTCTTGAGTTTCCCCTATCTTTAGGGTATGTACCCTTGGATTTAAGCTTAGAGAAGAGTTATTGATGTTCAATTAAGAGCGCATAAGTTAATTCAGCTTATAGAGAAAGATCCAGTTGTTTTCGTAGAGCCGACAGTGAGTTGCGTGCATCTACAATTATCTTGTTAGATAGGTCCCATAATGAGTTGCATGCATAGTAGAGCTGACATAATGTTTATTGGAGTTTGTTATGATTTTTCTAATATGATTTCAAGGTAGTTCTAATGGTCCAACTTGATTATATCATTTGGAAGAAAGATATTTATAGGTAGTCATTTGTCATTGCTAGAGAGTGGTTTATGGTTGATTAAGTAGAGCAAAGAAGAGTGTGTGAAGTGTTGAACCATCAAAAGAAGGTCTATGTGACCAAGTAAAGTACTTCTGCTATTCATTGGAACTGATCCAGATAGCAGGTCAAAACATAGTTCACCAAGATCCAGATATAGTGTGTATCTGTTATTTAAAAGGCTGTAGCCTTTGCCCCTTTGAAAAGTGAGCTCTCAGACAGTGCATCCTCTCCCCTAACAGGGACAATTGTAAAAGACTCCTAATAGGGTTCAACCCTTGACTAGGTCTACTGTACTTAATATATTGTAAAGCAACTCCTAACAGGGTTAAGGATCTTCTAACAAGGATCATTATACACTAGTACATAATATTAGTGGGTATCAAGTCCCATCGGGGTTTTTACCTATTTAGGTTTCCCCGTAACTAAAATATTGGTGTTGTGTTCATGTGTTATATCATTGTGTTTATGATTTATGTTTAATTATACTTAATTAGATAAAGAATTGAATCTTGTAGATAACTGACTCACCCCCCCCCCCTCTCAGTCATCTTTTGGAACTATTCCTAACAATTGGTATCAAAGCCAAGTGCCTCAGAGAGAAAGTTTAACAACTTGAGGTTGATCAGATCACATACTTTAGGAAAGAAAGTCCTAAGTTCAATGGAGAGAATTATCTTGATTGGAAGAACAAGATGGTGACCCATTTGCAGTGCATTGCTTTTGAAGTTTTTGATGTGACTATCAAAGCAGCCAAGATTCCTACCTTAGAAGACCTTGTAAAGGATGATGCTACTGATAGGTAGAAGGAATTATTTCATCAGAATGCTATTGCTAAAGAAGCCCTTATCAGCGCCCTATCTGATGGTGAGTTTTTAGAAATAAAAAAGGTAGATGCAACCCACAAAATATGGAAGCACCTAGAAGACATATTTGAAGGAGACAAACAAGAAAAGGATGCATGCAAAAAGACATGGAAGAAAAGATACAATGCATTAGAGATGCTGCCTAAAGAAAATATCAGAGCTTACAATCAAATGATAAATGAAGCAGTTGTTGGAATCAGAAACAATGATGGAGAGATTTCAGAGGAAGATATTAGGGACAAGTTTATGACTACTCTTACTCCAGAATATGAAAGCAAGATCAACATCCTTGATGAGACCATGCAACTTACATCTAATTTCAAGAGAGAGACTTTGATCAGCAAAATCTCAGCTTTTGAGATCTCAAGATTGAAGACAGAACCAAAGAGTGAGACAACTTTCAAAGGAACAGTTCATGGTAAGAAATCTGCAAACACTTCTGGTAATTTTGATGATGATGATGAAGAGAAAACATTAGATGATTTCATTACTATGATTTCAAAAAGAGAAAAGAAAGGAAAAGGAAAATATGAAGGTCAATTACCATTTAAGTTCTTTTCATGTAATAAGATTGGTCACTTTGCATCTAAGTTTCCCACTAGAGCTAGAAAGTTCAAAAAGGATTACAAGCCTAAGTATTCTAAGGAATGCTACTATGCTGGAGATGGAGTTTCAGATGAAGAATTTGGTGAAGAAGAAATTGAATTTATTGTTATTATAGACAAAATGAATAATAAGACAGTTCATGAAGATAAGAAAGAGAATCAAGAGCTAGCATTGATTTCACAAGCTGACATAAGGAAAGACTGGATTATAGATAGTGGTTGTTCACATCACATGACAGGTGATAAAGGTAGGTTTGTTCATATGGAAAAATAAAATGGTGGTATGGTTAGATTTGGAGATAACACACCTAAACCCATAGTTGGTAGAGGAGCCATCACCTTGGATGGAAAGAATAGTACTGATGATGTTCTCTATGTTGATGGTTTGAAACATAACCTTCTCAGTGTTGGAAAGTTACTTGGAAAAGGTTATCAGTTGGAGTTCAAAGATGACAAATGCATCATTAACAACAAGGATGGTGTTATGATTGCATCAGGCCCAACAACAAGAGGTAATATTTTTCAACTCAATTCAGAAGCAAGTTGTTTTATTGCTAAAGTTGATGATAGTTGGTTGTGGCATAAAAGACTATGTCATATCAATTTTGATAACATAGTAAAGATAAGAAATGTTAAGGTAGTAAGAGATCTACCTAGCATAGCAAAGCCAGTTGATATTATATGTAGGGAGTGTGTGATGGGGAAGCATGTGAGAAATTCTTTTAGGAGCAAGCAAAATTTAGCAGAGAATAAGTTGGATCTGATTCATACAGACCTATGTGGTCCAACTCAAACAAGATCATACTATGGTGAAAGGTATTTCATTATGTTTGTTTATGATTATACTAGGATGATGTGGGTTGCATTCTTAAAAGAAAATTCAGAAGCTTTTGAGAAGTTCAAAATATTCGAAGCTAAGGTTGAGAATGAATCTGGACTAAAGATAAAATGTTTGAGATCGAAAAGAGGAGGAGAATTCACCTCTAACAGATTCTATGAGTATTGTGAAGAATATGGCATAAAGAGATAGTTAAGTGCCCCTAGAACCTGTCAGTAGAATGGAATTGTAGAGAGAAGGAATAGGATCATTCTTGGTACACGGTGCACCATTATGATAGAAGGAAAAGTTACACACACCTATTGGAGAGATGAGGCCAATACAACAGTTTATACCATCAATAGAATTCAATTGAGGCCAGGCACTGACAAAACACCATATGAGATATGGTTTGGTAATGTTCCCATAGTAAAATACTTAATAATCTTTGGAAGCAAGTGCTACATCAAGAGGGATGAAGCAGTGGGTAGGTTTGATGCAAGAAGTGATGAAGGTATTTTTATTGGTTACTCTACTAAAAGTAAAGCTTATAGATGTTTCAATTTAAGGTTGAAAAATATCATTGAAAGTGCTCATGTAAAGATTGATGAAAAGTTTATGGTTCAAGACAGATATCATGATTACTCACCCATGATTGAAGAAGAACCTAGACCTTCCACTAGTGAGACAGTCATTAAAGAAATGTTTGACAGTATTGATATGTTATTCAATGACCTTGACACAAGTGCATAGAATACTCCTAAGGCTAATGAGTTAGTATCACCTAAAGTTCCAAAGTTTACATCAAGAAATCATTCTAAGGAAGACATCATTGGAGATTAGAGTAGCAAAGTCTTAACAAGGTCACAAGAAAATAATTCAGCTTGCAGTGAAGCTTTATGTTTAATATCTCAGATTGAACCTTTAAGTATTGAAGATGCTTGTAATGATTCAGATTGGCATGATGCTATGAAAGAAGAACTTGATCAGATTATTAATAATGACACTTGGGAACTGGTCCCAGGACCTAGTGATAAGAATGTGATTGGAACAAAGTGGATATTCAGAAACAAGATGAATGAAGATGGTATAGTAGTAAGAAATAAAGCAACATTAGTATGTGACGGATATGTGCAAAAAGAAGGCATTGATTATTCAGACACATTTGCACCTATGAGTAGATTAGAAGCTATTAAGTTGTTTCTAGCCTATGCTACAGTCAAAAGCTTCAAAGTTTATCAGATGGATGTCAAGTTAGCATTCCTAAATGGAGATTTGAATGAAGAAGTATACATTGAGTAGCTGGAAGGATTCACCTTATCAAACAGACCTCATATGGTATGCAGATTGAAGAAGGCCCTCCATGAACTTCAACAAGCCCCTAGAGCTTGGTATGAGAGACTAGATGGATACTTAACAAAGATTGGATTCAAGAAAGGAGCAGCAGATTGTAATATATTCATTAGAGAGACATCTGAAGATTTACTACTTGTAGCTATATTTTTTTATGACATTATCTTTGGAGGTAATTACAAGCTAAGTG
Source organism: Chamaecyparis obtusa (assembly GCA_027943335.1). NCBI lineage: Eukaryota > Viridiplantae > Streptophyta > Pinopsida > Cupressales > Cupressaceae > Chamaecyparis > Chamaecyparis obtusa. Next base: position 632,975 of record BSBK01002994.1, read on the forward strand.
CTAAATTTGCCAAAGAAATGCAGAATGAGTTTGAGATGAGTATGATTGGTCCTATCAAATACTTTTTGGGACTAAATGTGTAGCAGAAAGAAAAAGGAATTTTTATTAATCAGTCCAGGTATGTGAAAGAAATACTGAAGAAATTCAAGATGGATGATTACAAACTAGTAGGAACCCCTATGATCACTGGATGCAAGCTTACTAAAGAAGATGACTCACCAGCAGTAGATATAACATTGTATAAGTCTATGATTGGTAAAATCATACATCTTACACAAACTAGACCTGATATTTCCAATGCAGTTGGCATAGTTGGAAGATTTTCAGCATAACCTAAACAAAGTCACCTCATGGTAGTAAAGAGAATAGTCAGATACTTGCAGGGCACTATAGAATATGGTCTATGGTATCCTAACTTAGAAAATGTTGAGCTTCATGTGTACACTGATGTAGATTGGGCAGGATGTGTTGATGACTCAAAGAGTACATCGGGTGGAGTAGTGTTTCTTGGTGATAGACTTGTCACTTGCACAAGAAAGAAACAAAATTTTATTTCTCAGTCAATAGTAGAAGCAAAGTATGTTGCAGCAGCCTTGAATTGTTCTACAATTGCTTGGATCAAGTAGATGATAAAGGATTTTTGAATTCAGATTGATTATCCTACTGTTATTCACTATGATAACACTAGCACTATCAATATGTCAAAGAACCCTATGATGCATGTAAAGACAAAGCACATTGAGATCAAGTATCACTTCCTAAGAGAGAAAGTGGTAGAGAAAGAAGTCAAGTTGGACTATGTGAGTACTAAAGATCAGTTGGTAGATATATTCATAGAGCTCTTTCCTAAGGATACTTTTGAGTATCTCAGGGAGAAGTTGGGAGTGATTCCCTTCCCTGATTCTACTTAGAAGAAAGAAGGAAAGGCATTAGTCCTTAGGGACTAGTGGAAGGTTGACTACTCGACCTCAAGAGTAGTACCGGTGCTTAAAATGAATGGCACCCTTTTCCATTGATGTCAAAGGGGGAGTAATATATAGAGTCATGATAAACAGATGTAAAAAGAGGATTAATATACTAAGGGGGATCAGCATTAAGTTATGACAGTAGTACTGTTGAGGAAATGGAGAATATTAGAAAATATTGTAGTAGTTGGAGGATTCATCTTTGGGGGAGTTTTGAAGAGGAAATGGAGAATGTTATAAAAGAAATGTTCATTTGGGTTGGTGGTGGTTTTTCATTCCACATGTTCCCATCAATGCCAAAGGGGGAGATTGTTGGAGATTTGCTAGCAGGCCAGTACGGATTGTATGTTTGTCATTGATGACAACATATGGCAAGTAGCATGCATGGAAGTCTTATGTAGTAAGCTTTTAGTATATGTAGCATGGACATGATATCAGCATGATATCATGGGCACAGAGGTTAACTATTAGTACAGACAATTATATAGCAGCTTCTCTCAACAGTGTTCCTGATAGAGTAACAAGCAGTGTTCTATGTATGGTTGTTTGTATAGTTATCATGGAGCCTTGTGTACTTGAATATATGTTGAAGACATGTTACTAATGTTTTAGTTATGAACTCATAGTTTGTTGATGAGTAGAAGTGAAGTTATGTCGTCGCTATTCACCAAAAGCAATTTCCTGTGTTTATTTAGAAGAGCCGATAGAGATTTTATTGGTTCTTGAGTTGCGCCTATCTTTAGGGTATGCACCCTTGTATTTAAGCTTAGAGAAGAGTTATTGATGTTTGGTTAAGAGCGCATAAGTTAATTTAGCTTACAGAGAAAGATCCAGTTGTTTTGGTAGAGTCGACAGTGTGTTGCATGTGTCTACAATTATCCTGTTAGACAGGTCCCAGAATGAGTTGCGTGCATAGTAGAGCCGACAGAATGTTTATTGGAGTTTTTTATGATTTCTCTAATATGATTTCAAGGTGGTTCTAATAGGCTGACTTGTTTATATCATTTGGAGGAAAGATATTTATAGGCAGTCATTTGTGATTGCTGGAGAGTGGTTCATGGTTGATTAAGTAGAACAAAGAAGAGTGTGCAAAGTGTTGAACCATCAAAAGAAGGTCTATGTGACCAAGTAAAGTACTTGTTCTATTAATTGGAACTAATCTAGATAGAAGGTCAAATCGTAGTTCACCAAGATCTAGATATAGTGTGTATCTTTTATTCAGAAGGTTGTAGCCTTCACCCCTTTGAGTTGTGAGCTCTCAGATAGTGCGTCCTCTCCCCTAATAGGGACAATTGTAAAAGACTCCTAACAGGGTCTGATCCTTGACCAGGTCTAGTGTACTTAATATATTATAAAGTAACTCCTAACAGAGTTAAAGATCTTCTAACAAGGATCATTATACACTAGTATAGAATATTAGTGGGTATCAAGTCCCACCTTGGTTTTTACCTATTTGGGTTTCCCCATAACCAAAATATTGGTGTTTTGTTCATGTGTTCTTTCATTATGTTTATGCTTTATGTTTAAGTATACTTAATTGGTTAAATAATTGAATGTTGTAGATAACTGATTCACCCCCTCTCTCAGTTATCTATTGGGACTATTCCTAACATAAGGATCATGGGTTGATGTTGCACTTTGTGGTTGTAGGGGTTTCTTAAATGACAAGGGTGGTTGTAGGGATTTCTTAACCTCATTGGCTCATGATCACTACTTATTTTAAAACCGTGGGAGCTTGTTGGGGTCTATTAGGAGTTTAATCCCTTAAGGCTACTATTTTATTTCTCCCTCAGTTTTGGAATACAAATTGGAGAATGACTTTAGGACTTAGAGATGTGGACTTTTCTAAGCCTATTTCACCTTGGTATCTATTCTCATGGGTCTCTTCTAAGAGGGGAGATGGTGAGAATCCTACATTTTATCCTTCCCTGTAGCCAAATTTATCACAATTTGATAGGGGCATGGTTGGGATCCAAACTAGCACCCTAACTTCTATGGACACACTCTAACCTTGTGTATCTCTTTGTGACCAACTGACTAGTCTTACATTAGGACAAAAATCATGACGATATTTTTACAAGAATGTTTGTTGTGACATATATGACACATTTCAATTATTGATAGTAAAAATTTTGGCTATTATGAGGGTATTTTTTTAGTTGCAAGTGGGTGGTGAAAGACATAGAAAAGAAACAAGTTTCAATTAGATGAAGGATGGCTAAGAAAATTAAATCTTGAAGAAGGGACATGTGGCAAGAGCTGAGCAAGCTAGCTATTTCTCTTCTTCTCTATTCTTCTATATTCCAAATCTTTTGAATTCTATAGAAGCAAGCAAAATATTGTAAAATTGTAAAGTGTCAAGAGTCAAGGTTTATAATAAGTAGCCAAGAATTTCCAAAGTGTAATATCTCCCATGTCTTGAAATAGAATTTAATGGTTGAGTTTTGTCATATGATCATCTCCAATTTGAAGTGTAAAATTTAGTTAAGTTGAAATAATCAAGGATTATTCATACTTTGTAGACACATTTATTGTAATGCATTGCATTTATTATTTCCTTATATTCTAGGAGCAGTGTAATTATTTTAATAAATGAAATGATAATTTATGTCTTCACATGGATTATTAAAAATGGTTATGTGATGTGCATAGATTGGTGATCTTGTTTTCAATAGGTGATAACATTATTTTAAGATCTTCAAGAAATGTTTGAGATGTTATAGTGAGGAATCCTCTCTATTTGACTTTGTTGCCCTCCTTTTGGCACTAGTCAATCTTAAAATTGCTATTTTAGTTTGGTCCCATAAAGTCAAAATAAAATCCCCTTTAATTTTATGTCGAGTAATGGTAGGAGTAATACAATTTTATTCTTAGTGGTGTTTGATTATGAATGGATTAATTGTTCATATGATGAAACAAAATTCCCATTCATATGAATCTAAGAATTATCCATATTTACAAGTCTATATTTAGTGGCTAAGATAGATTTATCATGTGTACAGACTTAAAAGTAGGAATAACCTCTTGAGTCTTGTGGAGCTTAAAGTGAAGAAGGATCTTTATACATTGCCAAGTTAAATTTTCTTTTCTTTAATCTATATTGGATAGTGCTAAAACTTTGTTCTAAGGGTATATGCACAAAGATGGGGGACCAAAAAGGTGCCACTTTTCTTTTTGGTCCCCCATCGACCATAGTGCATACACACTAAAGCGTGTGCACCCTATAGGGTGCACATGCTTTGTAAAACACTAAAAAGTGTTTTTGCAAAGTGCATGCACACGCTTTGTAAAACACTAAAAAGTGTTTTTACAAAGTGCGTGTGCCCTATAGTGCACATGCACTTTGTAAAAATACTATTTAGTATTTGTTGCAATTGGGAAAGCTCATTTTTCTTTCCACAAACCCGTGTTTGCAGCAAAGAAAGCCTTCCCAAGCGCGTATGTAAAATTGTTTGGGCTTGTTGAATCCATATTTTTCATTCATTCATCCATCATTTTGTATACAAAGTGGCTCCATGACATCGTCAAGATCGATCTGGAATAAGAGGTAAGTGTTTTTATAGCCCATGCCTCTTATTTGTATTGAAATTTAAGTTTTTTTAAAAAACAATTTCTTAAAATTTGTTTTCTTGAAATTTGTTTTCTTAAAATTTGTTTTCTTATATTTTATGCACTTAATTAAGATTTTAAAATCTAGTTTTTTTAATTGTTAGGAATAAATAATTTCCCTCAACCAAACCCTCTGTCAACTCATGAAGAAATGAGTGAAGAAACAAATGAAGAAAATAATCAAGAAAATGAACCTCAATTTCCTCCACCAATCGAGAAACCTCCTCCTGGAACACAAGAAAATTTGATGAACCAAATTGAAAGAGGGAAAAAAGAATTAGAATCTTTAATTAAGAGGTTAAAATATTCTATTGGTACAAATCCTGGAAGGGAAAGACTTGCAAACTCATTGGAAGCAATCTTGACCCACGTAAGCTCGGTTAGTGGGAAAATTAATTTATGGAAGGATAAAAGAGAAGAAAAAAAACAATATTATGAAAATAAATTATCTTATCTGGACATACAAAAGAAAAACATCACAAAAGATGACATTTTCAAACTCTTTAAAAACCCAGGGGACATAGATACTCTTAGAACTACAACAAGGAGGTTCCCAATTCATTGGTGCTTAAATGAAGAAATTAAAAAAACTTTTGGGAGAGATGGTGGATGGTCTTTGATTCACCTCCATGTAACAATCATGAGGTTCTTATATATTTCTTGTGGAAACTCTATTGCAAATTTCTACTCAAGGAGCTGCCAAATTATCTTGACTATATAGATTCTCAAGGTAGAGGAGGGGGGTCATCATTTGATAGAGAGGGGGCACATCATGACCCTAACACACCTAGGGTTCCTATTGGCAAGCCATAGGTGGATCATGTTACTATTCCTTCCATTGTCAAGGAACATTTCAAGGCAAACACACTAGGCACGATTAGTGCTCTGACAGAGACTCTCATTCAGTGTGCCACTCCTTTAGTTGAGGGTGACCATGGTCAATCTTCGAGGGGTCATATTTGTCGGTCATGTGGATCCTTGTGCACATTTGGTACTACCAAGAGAGAGGAAGAGGATTTTGGACCGATGACTAATAATTTTCTAAATATGATAGTTGGCATTGACACATAGGTAAATATTTCCAAGTTCATTAAATTGCTTTGATCATATTTCATTTATAAAGGAATAACTAATTAATTTAGTATCTATTGATTATGATCAAATTTCAGGGCAAGAGTGTCAGTGGCAGTGGCAATGATCATCCTATGCCCTTCTACACATCATCGTCAATTCCACAAGTATGTATCAAATAAAACATTTTATTTAATATATTTGATTATTATGTAATTATACGAATAATTATATCATAAATTATTGTGCATGTGCATTAGAAGTTAACTGGTGGACGATTGATGTTCACAATAGACAGTGAAGGGCATCATGCCACTTTCCTTGAGGTATCTTTATTTGCATGTTAATTTGATTTACTTGATTATATTTAATTAATAAATGAATGAATAACTAAATTACTAGACAAATTATGATCAAAATCTAGAGGCACGATGATCACATTCATTCACCTGGCTTCGTGATGTCATCATTGAGTTCACAGGTATATATGTAATAATGCATTATAATTAACATGTCAGTAGTATGTTCTTATATGAATGGTTATCTTATAATTTTCCATGTACATGTGCACTAGTTGAATGTTGGAGCTTCGACATTGACACCGCACACCGAAGGACATGGTGAAACCTTCACGGAGGTATCATTTACTCATTAGTAGGGTTGTAAAAAATATATGTAATCTTGATAACTGCATACTACCTTTTTTGTTTCATTTTTAGTTATTGACATCAGAGACTCCTCCTTTTGTTTGTGATACATTGGATCATGGAGTAGCTGCAACAGTAGCTAGTTCTGAAGCAATAACTGAGGTATGAAAGCGATCACTTAATTTTAATTGTTATTTTAATAGTTTGTATTAAATTTTATAATGATATTCATGTATGTATTTCAATTATTATTTTGATAATTTTTGTAGGGACTTATTACTCCAAATCATCAGCATGCGCCTTTGGTGGATCTACATAGTGACTATTTGCTAGCGGTAAGCGAATATTCTATTTTATGTCATTGTATAATTCAATTTTCATATATATTAGTTATTGATAATTAAATTTTTTTTCTCAGCTTGAGCTACAAAAGATTCTAGATAGGAGGATGAGTTAGTGCACTCATAAGACTATAGCATCCACTGCATCTCCATCGATGTGATGATTGAAGACAACTCGGGATTTGTTTTCTTCCCTTGGTGGGAAAGGACCAAATTAGGGATATAGATTGTATGCCTATATGGCATTAGTGGACATATTTTTTGTATATTGTATAAGTGATACGTTGTACATCAATTTGTCTTTGAGGAAGCTAGTTTAACTATATTGAATATATTCAATGTGTGACATTATTGGACATATATATTTGGCTTCATGCCCTATGAGTAAATATTTTTTATGTTTTAGGTATGCAATTCATCTTTTTGGTGTATTGATGTATACTAATTTATGTTTATGTGGATGTCTTATGGTTTGTAAATTTCCCATCCCTTATAGTTATGCTTTTATTTTTATCGATATATATTGTTACTATCACTGTAAGGAGACTAACTTGACAACATTCACTATCACCCTAAGGAGACTAACATTCCTTGTTACTGTAAACTTCAACAACATTCACTATCACCCTAAGGAGACTAACTCAACTCGAGGATTCTACAAACAACTTGGAATCCACTCAAGGAATTAACCTTGCTCAAGGATCTAGCTGAGTTCTCTGACTTTTGAAGTCACTCCCACAACCATACTACTCAAATTCACTTCCTTGTTTCCTTGTTCCAATTCCTTCTAGCATCAACTCTATCCTAGGCCACCTAGTGCACCTAGTGCCTCCACCAAATCAAAACCCAAACCAAACTTCACACCCTGATCCTAACACCTTAGATCATCTCAACATGCTATATTTTCCATGTTACAACTTCCCATTCAATCCAATCAACTCATCTTTCACCCTTCCTCTTTTATAGCCCTTCTAACACTGAAATAAACAATTTACTCTCAAACTCCCCAACCAACCTAGAAATGTTTTTACATTTTCTAGTACCCTTTTCAGATTTACTAAATTGATATCAACCTCAGGCTTTAAATCTTTGACTAGTGAAGATTTCCTTCACCCCCTAACCCTTCAACTAGGCCTAATTAGCCTCACCTAACAAAGCAACTCCTAGAACCACTCACTTCTAGGACTCCACAACCCCAAACTATCTTGATAAAGGATAAAATACAACCAATTTTTAACTTAGTTTTCCCATACTCACCCATCTACACTCCCATTCAATAAACCCTCCCTATTTGGGCTAGAAACCAAGGGTTTTGTAGAAAATACCCTTTCTTGCAACACCCAACCTCAACACCAGTCCCAACACCTTCTAATAAATCCCAAAGGACCTTCCCATCCATCATCTACCCTCTCCAATCATTGGGTCACTTCCAGCCATGATTGGTGCTTACCTTCAACTCCTTTCACTATGATTTCACCAGGCCTGTCTCTGTCCCTTCTCACCTTCTTTTCAACTTCCTTGCATTTAAAGAAAGATGTAATACATACAATAAATCAATGGAAATCTCCCACCAAACCATAGTTAACATAGATATGGGAGTGCCTTACATATTATGGAGGATTCAAACCTTTAACTTGTTGACTGTGCTACAAATGTCAGTCACTATCCTCAATAACAATTAATTGCTTGACTATAATAATAACAAAAGTAATGAAATGAATGTAGAAATGTATAAATATAATATAAGGAAATATTTATAAGTCACAACCTATCCAAGATCACATGGAATCAAACATTTATATTCATTGGTGTGTTCCCTGTTCGATGGGATAGTCACAATATAAAGACATGACCTTGAATAGGTGAGGCAACATATGGCAAGTTTGTCATCTATTGACCTGAATAATAGGCCTATTTTGATCTGTGGGTACCCTAATGTTGGCAAGAGTTCTTTTATTAATAAGATTACTAGGGTGGATGTGGATGTGAAACCTTATTCCTTTACTACTAAGTCTCTGTTTGTCAGGCATACCGATTATAAGTACTTGAGGTATCAGGTTATTTATACCCCTAGTATTTTGGACCACCCCTTGGAGGATAGGAACACCATCAAGATGCTCAAAATTACTACCTTGGCTCATTCGAAGGTGGTTGTTGTTTTTTTCCATGATGTTTTGGGGTCCTTTGGTTATAGTATTGCAGGGTCCCTTAGTTGTTGACTGTACCCCTATACCAGTCACTATCAATATACAAGTTAAATCCTTGGTGTTGTCAGCATGAAGGTAATGAAAAGATATTATATCCAAGTCAAAACAAATGAAAATAAATTTTCCTATATCAAACTAAACAAGAATCACATTCAGATCAAGTACAATAGTTCACTGTTGTTGACTGTACCCATATGCCAGTGGAATACCAATTGCAAAGAAATTTTAATTTTATTGATTCAAGCTAATACAAACTTGATCCATTTAAGATCAGAAACATTCTTTCCCTATCCAATCATGTGGATCCCTTCCAAATAGACTCTAATCTTCCAAAAGACCAACTCGAACCTACAAACTAACTTCTAATTATCCCCTAACTAGCTGATTGTTAATGACAAACACTAGAATTAGTTGTCAAGTTGACAACAAAAGTTGTCAACTCGACAACCCAACACCCTTTTCCCACTCTAACTACTTATAAAAGGTTTAGAGACAACCTTTACAAACCAAACTAACTTAGACTTCCTACTAACCCCTACTAACTCTAGTTAAGCCCTATTTGGCTTATATTGCCAATATAGGCAATTTAAAAGATTGTTCACATTTAGTGCTTTTAACACTATGTAAAGGCTCTAATGGCCTTAGTACATATTTATAGACCCTTACAGGTTATTTCCATCAACCCCTAACCTAGGATCAATACATAACCATTCCTAGTGACCCCTAGGTACCTTTTAGGGTTATTAGTGCCATTAAGGATTACATTTAAGATTGGGTTACAATATGATCAATACATGATCAAATTTCAAAATCGACCACAAGCCCTTTTGCATCTAAATACATATTTTCATGCATCCTCCTGGTCACCTCAGAGTGGTCGGTGGTGTTTGAATGATTGTGTGTGCCAAACAAGGTTGTCAGTAGTGTTTAGTTGGCCACTTAGAGCTATTGGAATAGATGGTTCAATGCTACAACCAATGGTTTGTAAGATATGCAATGTTGGTTGTTTGAACTCAAGAACACTATGAGTTTTGACATCGACTGAGAATGTGTTGCCAAGTTTAAACAAAATTGAATCTCTAAAAACTGAGACAAGCTAGTGTAGGCCCCCGAAACATGTTCTCGTAGCACTTGATGTCTCAATGCTACCTCATACGAGCTCTAAGATATGACCCAGTAAAGATTGTAGATTTCATGCTAAAGGGACCTTTAGGGACACTTCAGCCTGGAGTCATCAACGGTGTTCAAATGACTGTGTGTGGAAAATGACATTTCCCCTAGCATTTACCTAGCCATTCGGAGCTATTGGAATAGTCGGTTCGATGCTACGATCGATAGTTTGAAAGATACACAATGTTGGCCATTTGAACTGTGGAACACTTTGAGATCTGACATCGACTGACAATGTGATGCACAATTTTAAAAAACTTGAATCTCTAAAAACTGAGATAGGTTATTGTAGGCCCCAGCAACACGGTCCTATAGCACCTAAAAAATCAATGCTACCTCACACGAGCTCTGAGAAAACTAGGTTGCCCCTAACATTTACCTGGCCAGTCGAAGCTTTTGGAACAGTCAGTTGGATGCTATGACCGACAGATTGAAAGATACATAGTGTTGGCCATTTGAGCTGAGGAACACTGTGAGATCTGACATCGATTGAGAATGTGTTGCCAAATTTAAATGAAATTAAATCTCTAAAAACCAAGATAGTCTATTGTAGGCCCCGACAACATGGTCTCGTAGCACCTGACAGCTTGATGCTACCTCGCACAAGCTCTGATATATGACCTTGTAAAGATCTTTGATTTCATGTTGAAGGGATCTTGATGGACACTTCGGCCTGGAGTCATCGGTGGTTTCCCCTAGCATTGACCCGGTCATTTGGAGCTATTGGAATAGTCAGTTTGATGCTACGACCAATGGTTTCAAAGATACACAATGTTGGCCATTTGAACTAAGGAACACTTTGAGTTCTAATATCATCTGAGAATGTGTTGTCAAATTTAAATGAAATTGAATCTCTAAAAACTCAGACAAGTTATTATAGGCCCCAACAACATGGTCCCATAGCACCTGATGGCTCGATCCTACCTCGCACGAGCTCTGAGAAATGACCCCATAGAGATCCTTGATTTCATGCTGAAGGGACATTGAGAGAAACTTTGGTCCAGAGTCATCGGTGATGTTTGAATGAATGTGTATGGAAAAAGAGGTTTCCCCTAGCATTTACCCAGCCATTTAGAGCTGTTAGAATAGTCAGTTTGATGCTACGATCGATAGTTTGAAAGATACACAATGTTGGCTATTTGAACTGAGGAACACTTTAAGTTCAGACATCATCCAAGAATGTGTTGCCAAATTTAAATGAACTTGAATCTTTGAAAACTGAGATAGGTTATTGTAGGCCCTAGAAAATTGATTTCATGCTAAAGGGACCTTGAGGGACACTTCAGCATGGAGTCATTGGTGGCATTCAACAACTATGTGTGCCGAATGAGGTTTCCTCTAGCATTTACCTAACCATTCAGAGTTGTTGGAATAGTCGGTTTGATGCTATGACCGATGATTTGAAAGATACACAATGTTGGCCTTTTGAACTGAGGAACACTAAGTTTTGACATCAACTGAGAATGTGTTGCCAAATTTAAATGAAATTGAATCTCTGAAAAATGAGATAGGTTATTATAGACCCGAGCAACACAATCCCATAGCACCTAACATCTTGATGCTACCTTGCATGAGCTCTGAGATATGACCCCATAAAGATCATTGATTTCATGTTGAAGGGACCTTGAGGGACACTTCAGCCTGGATTCATCAGTGAAATTTGAATAAATGTGTGGCAAATGAGGTTTCCCCTAGCATTTACTTGACCATTCAGAGCTATTAGAATAGTTAGTTCGATGCTATGACTGACGGTTTGAAAGATACGCAATGTTGGCCATTTGATCTGAGGAACACTTTGAGTTCTAACATCGACCGAGAATATGTTGCCAAATTTAAATGAACTTGAATCTCTGAAAACCAACATAGGTTATTGTAGGCCCCAGAAACATAATCCTGTAGCACCTAACAACTCAATGCTATCTCACATGAGCTCTAAGATATGACCTCATAAAGATTGTCGATTTCATGCTGAACGGACCTCGAGGGACACTTTGGCCTAGAGTCATCGGTGACATTCAAATGACTATGTGTGGAAAAAGAGGTTGCCCCTAGCATTTACCCAACCATTCAGAGCTGTTGGAACAATCGATTCAATGCTATGACTGACAGTTTGAAAGATATGCAATGTTGGTCATTTGACCTAAGGAACACTTTGAGTTTTCACATCGACCGGGAATGTGTTTCCAAATTTAAATGAAATTGAATCTTTGAAAACTCAGATAGGCTATTGTAGGCCCCAGCAACATGGTCCCGTAGCACCTAATGCCTTGATGCTACCTTGCATGAGCTCTGAGATTTGACACCATAAATATTACTGATTTCATGTTGAAGGGACCTTGAAGGACACTTCGGCCTAGAGTTATCAGCGGCATTCAAAAGACTATGTGTGGAAAATGAGGTTGGCCCTAGCGTTTACATAGCCATTCATAGTTGTTGAAACAGTCGGTTTGATGCTACGACCGATGGTTTGAATGATACACAATGTTTTCCATTCAAACTGAGGAACACTTTGAGTTCTGACATTGTCTGAGAATGTGTTGCCAAATTTAAACAAACTTGAATCTCTAAAAACTGAGATAGGTTATTTTAGGCCCCGACAACATGGTCTTGTATCACTTGATGACTTGATGCTACCTTGCACAAGCTTTGAGATATGACCATGTAAAGATCATTGATTTCATGTTGAAGGGACCTTGAGGGACACTTTGGTCTGAAGTCATCGGTGGCATTTGAATGAATGTGTGTGCCAAATGAGGTTTCCCCTAGCATTTACCTAACCAGTCAGAGCTTTGGGAACAGTTGGTTTGATGCTACGGCTAACCATTTCAAAGAGACGCAATGTTGGCTGTTTGAATTGAGGAACACTTTGAGTTCTGACATCATCCAAGAATGTGTTGCCAAATTTAAATGAACTTGAATCTCTAAAAATCAAGACAAATTATTGTAGGCCCCAGCAACATAGTCTCATAGAACCTGACAGATCGATGCTACCTCACATGAGCTCTGAGATATGACCTTGTAAAGATCACTAATTTCATGTTGAAGGGACCTTGAGGGAAAATTTAGTTTGGAGTCATTGGTGGCATTCAAATGACTGTGTGTGGAAAATGAGATTTCCCCTAGCATTTACCTGACCATTTGGAGCTTTTGGAATAGTCGGTTCAATGCTACGACTGACGATTTGAAAGATACGCAATGTTGACCACTTTAACTGAGGAACACTTTGAGTTTTGACATCGACCGAGAATGTGTTGCCAAATTTAAACAAACTTAAATATTTTAAAAACTAAGATAGGTTATTGTAGGCCTCAGAAACAAGGTCACGTAGCACCTAATGTCTCTATGCTACCTCACATGAGCTCTGAGATATGACCCCGTAAAGATCATTGATTTTATGCTAAAGGGACCTTGAGGGACACTTCAGCCCAGAGTCATCGGTTGTGTTTGAATGATTGTGTGTGCCAGACAAGGTTTCCCCTAGGATTTACCCACCCATTCAGAGCTATTGGAATAGTTGGTTTGATGCTACGACCAACAGTTTGAAAGATACGCAATGTTGGCCATTTTAACTAAGGAACATTGTGAGATCTAAAATTGATTAAGAATATGTTGCCAAATTTCAATGAACTTGAATCTCTAAAAACTAAGATAGGTTATTATAGGCCCCGATAATATAGTCTTGTAGCACCTAACATCTCAATGCTACCTCACATGAGCTCTGAGATATGACCTCATAAAGATTGTTGATTTCATGTTGAAGGGACCTTGAGGGACACTTCAGCCTGAAGTCATCAGTGGCATTCAAAAAACTGTGTGTGGAAAATGAGGTTGCCCCTAGTGTTTATCGAGCCATTTAGAGTTGTTGGAACAGTCAGTTTGATGCGACGACTGACAGTTTGAAATATATGCAATGTTGGCCATTTGAACTGAGGAACACTTTGAGTTCTGACATCGACAGAGAATGTGTTGCCAAATTTAAACCAACTTGAATCTCTAAAAACTAAGATAGGTTATTGTACGCCTCAGCAACATGGTCATGTAGCATCTGACAACTTGATGCTACCTAACACAAGCTTTGAGATATGACCCTGTAAAGATCATTGATTTCATGTTGAAGGGACCTTGAGGGTCACTTCAGCCCAGAGTCATTTACGATGTTTGAATGACTGTGTGTGGCAAATGAGGTTGCCCCTAGCATTTACCTGACCATTCAGAGCTGTTGGAATAGTTGATTGGATGCTACGACTGATGGTTTGAAACATACGCAATGTTGGTCATTTGAACTAAGGAACACTTTGAGTTCTGACATCAATCGAGAATATGTTGCCAAATTTAAATGAACTTGAATCTCTGAAAATTGAGACAATTTATTGTAGGCCCCAACAACATAGTCCCATAGCATCTGATGTCTTGATGCTACCTTGCACTAGATTTGTGTTTTTTGGCATGTGCTAGGAAATTTTTGTATATCAACATGAGATAGATTTTATGTATTTTTTAGTATTCAAATACATCTTTGGGATGTATTTCCATTCATCTCTTATCAAAAAGGAATGTCAGATGGTAAAATCTATGAAAACAAAAATTGAAGAGATGATATGAGGGATGTGTAGTCATAATTTTTCTAGCAGACGTCCTGTTAATTCAACAGAAAAGAAAATGGCCCTAGAGGCTACTAAGTCTTTCGAATTAGAAAAACCCTTTGGCTTAGTAATTATGAGGCCATATAGTGTATACTGATATTTTAGGCTTGTAAGATTCCCTGGCCTCTCTCTATGCCTACTTGTATTTAGAAATATTATCATTAGATCTTGGGTGATATTCAAAAAATCTCTATTATATTACACTCTCCTATACTTTGCAAGTCTGTTTGACAGGGAATCAAGAAGCCAATCTATTATTGTTTAAAGGATTTTTTGGGTTTCCATTTTTTGTTACCTATTTTTTAATAACAGTGTTTAGATGGTTCTTAAGGTAATGTTACTTATTTTATGTGAAAATTTGTTCTGCAGACAACACCAAACACATTTGTAGATAAACTCAAATTACCAAGAGAATGAACAATGGTGACTCTTGTGGATCCTAACAGAAGGGAATGGCCTATATGATTCCTCAGAGATCTCCCTAAAGCTTCCTTGATTCATGGATGAAGATATTTTTCAATTGCCAATAATCTTGAGGATGGAGATGCCTGCCTTTTTTTGTAGGTAGATGATAGCAAAAACAAAATTAAACTTAATGTCCATATTTTCCCCGTTGTCAAAGAATGTAATCCTTACAAGTAATTTAAAGGAGGAAAAATGCATAATATCCTTCCATCACATATGAATAAGAAAATACAAGTCTTATGCAATGATTTTGTCATCAATTTTCTAGCAAAGGCATCTGTACCTGAAAAGGGAAAATGCATGAAACAAGGAATAGAACAGCTACAAGGGAAGAAGCTAAAACCTAGTAATGGAAGAAAATGTATTAATCTAGATAAACCAAAATGTAAACCTTTCATTTCAAAGAGGGAGAAGTTGGAAAGAAAATGAGATAGTGTATCCTTGAATTGAGTTGGCTCCTTAAGGCTCTTCCATGGCCTTCCAAGTATTATGTGCCTGCAAGTCATTGGAATAACATCATAAAGTTTTTTTTATTAATAATGAGAAATATTTTTACAACTCAGCTCATTAGGACCACCAGAGGAAAGAGGTGAGCAGAGAAAACCTCCAATATTGCCCCAAAAAATAGAAGAGAAAGGTTGTCATTAAATCTTACAAACTTCTCGTTATACATACGGGGTAATGCACGAGCAATTTACAGTGCTATATAAATTTGACATTACAGTATTTTGTATCTCCGTTTAGTCCAATGAACCAATTGGATCTTCCCTACTCTTGATTGTCTCAAGTATTTCCTTGTGGTCTGACTCACGAACCTTCCAAAGAGTTTTATTATGTGGTCTTCGCCCATATTTGATCAAGTGGACATTTGATGCAATGACGAGGTTTGAATAATGAAGAATCTTTTTGTGTGTCTCCCAATCCTCAAACAACCACAACCTAGGGTTCTTCATAGCATACCATCTAAGCCATGTACCAGTTACAACCATTGCTCCTATAGGGTATTCTAATTCTTCACCATCGATAACCGAGTGATCCAATTTCTTTTTTGCCTCAACACAATGGCACAAATAATAATTCATCACTTCTTCATTGTCTTTAGGTGCAATAACAGAAAAAACATGGCTTGTAATGATATAAACATAATGAGGACATTATTTTACTGAATATTTATGATAAAGTACTAAATTTGAGTTTATTTGTATGTGGAAAATTTACCTAGTTGTACTAGATCAGATAAGAAATCAAAGTCAATGGATGATTCCATTTCTATCAGTTGTAGTGATGCATGGGGATGATAGGAGGTGAGTGGACTCAAAATATGTGTATACCATTCATCAAACCATTCCTTTAACTCACACCCATCCCAATCTTCATCTACACCTAATGAACAAAAGCACGTCATATTTCGTGTGTGGATACTCCATGAACCCGCATTACAACTTCTAAAAGAGTGTAGCTCACTCGATCCTATCAGTGTACAACAATCCTCATATGGTGCAATGTTAGTTTCATCCATCAACCAAAAAAATCTACGAACCATAGACTCACCTTCATTACTTAGACCCATTGTAGCATTACACCACTGGACAATACATCCTGCATCTGACAATGTTGCTTTCTTTTTGTACTTTAATTCTTCACATGCTAAGGTTCTTTTAATACATGCACCTGCACCATTGTGCTCTACCTTTCCATGACCGACCTCTATGAAATTCCACATATATTGAATTCCAATAATCTTATGCATCCTGCACAACCAATAAAACATCTGAGAATTCTTGAATTGTGATGCACAATTATCTGACCATATGATATGTGAATGATATTTTATGCCCCTATTTGCCAAATGACCATAAAATAGTTGAAAGAAACCGTGTACAAAATTTGTAGAATGTGAGCGATCATCGCTGATATAAAAATGATACTCCCTGAATATCTTCATGTTCTTTTTGTACTGTCTGGTAAATGCATGAATGCTATATGAACAAATATAGCAACTTGTTGAGAGTTGTAATACTTTGCGTGCACCTCATTCTATGGTTGTAGTGTGTAGTTCTGTACAAAGTCCACAACTAAAACAATGGTATCAAGTGGGAATGTGTCTTTGCACAACTTGAATTTCATATCCAACCATCGCGCTCTATGTGTATGCCTTGCATACTCATAAATAATTTTTTTACAAAAAATGTCCATGAATTGATACACTGGAATTTTTCAATTACTAAATCACATCTTTTAGCCTCTTTTCCATCTTTTAGATTATATGTCACAGTCTTATATTTTCTAAATTCCACTATTTCATTACAGATTGCATGCATACTCTCCATATGTGGACAAATTAGCAAATGTCGCAAACTTCTACAATCTATGCATGTACCATTCAAGTATGAGAGCTTGTAAAATTTTTGACCATCCACTCTTTCACATAAAATGGTAGATATTAATTACTTTGAAGATCTAGGTGGGACATTTATGTTACAATCCTACAAAACATTGTTAGAGTGCAAATCTACACATATATTCCTATAAACTTCAAAATGGTTAGAAAATTCAATATGTACCCTACAACAACAAGTTGTGCATGTGTGATTTATCTTCACATAAAAAGGTTTACACATTTCAAAATATCTCTGACTAATTTTAATTTGAGGATACATATGCATAAATTTTGCAAAGAATTGTGTTTGAGTTGAATCCAAAAAATGTTTTGGATGTGGAACACGAATTTGACTACCAATCCTCCTTCTTACAACATCTCTTTGATTAGGAGATACCCGTGTGTTATTCTTCCAAAATTATTCAATCAAGGATTTCAAAGCTTCAACAATTACTTTATCTTTTCGCGGTAGTCTACCGGAAAATGCACATAACTCATTGCTATTTGGATCTTCCACATTTTGATGCCTTCCCAAGGTTCTCATTAGAGACTTTCTACTTATTTTCAATGTTTTTCTTGTCTTTCTAATGAGTCAAGATTTATTCATTTTAGTGCTTACTATCATTGATGTAAGTACATGTCATGTGACATTATTATCTTTCATGCATGATGTAAAACCCACACTCTCATATGTAGTCATTAGATTCTTTACAATAGATTTTTCACTTGACTCATCCATCGTTCTTAGCCCAAGAATCTTCATGATGGGCCTAAATTTCAAATTTCTCATCATTTCAACAAATACTTGACATCTTCCTATCATGTTTAAATTCTCAAAAAATGATCTCCAAATATGATTAGAATTTCTTTGACAAGTACGCTTGGTAATCTTGTCAGGCATTGCTTGCAAAATGTTAGTATCAATATCAATCAAATATTTTGGCTTTCTATAAATAATTCTAAGAGCATCAAAAATATTATGTGTGAATTGCATACCATCTTGAGTGCCTTCAACATGAGATGATGTTGTGCCTACACCTTGCGATGTAGACAATGGTGTGCCTTCAACATGATACAAGGGGGTACATACACCTTGGAATGTAGGCAATGGTGTGCCTTCAACATAATACAAGGGTGTGCCCACACCTTTGGAAGTAGAAAATGGTGTGCCTTCAACATTGTACAAGGGTGTGCCCACACCTTTGGAAGTAGACAATAGTGTGCCTTCAACATGATATAATGGTGTGCCTCCAACATTGGATGATGATGTCTCTTCAACTTGGGAACTCATAGATGATGTGCCCGCATCTTCATAATTCAATTGTCTTGTTGCACGCAAGTTTCTCATTCGTTGTCTTTTTATTTCCAATTCCAATCAATTTTTAAAATATAATATAAATGTAAAACAATAAATCAAATTATAATATAAACCTCTTATAATATGACAAATTATAATATAAATTTATTACAATTATATCAAATTATGTATTGAACAAGTCTATATAATACCAATTATAAACCAAAACACTCTTTATTCACATTTGACATGTAAAAAAATAAAAAAATAACCTCAATCAATAAATTTCGGTGATAATGATTGACTTTCACAATTTGATGTTGATTTTTAAACAAAAAGAAGGTGCAAATTCATAGAATATGCTTCTTTGTCACTATCAACACCATGAAAAGTGAATATTTGTCGGATAACGCGCAGAACTCAGACAACATACAGAAAAAGTGGGCCTCTTTCATGAGATCTTTGACTCAAATAGGGTGCATGTGCTATAGGGGGCACGCCCTATGGAAGTCATAGATTTCCATAGTGTGCATGCCCTATAGGGCACACACGCTTGGTAAGGCATTGGAATTTACCAATCCTAAGGCTTGGATTTTTCTTGGAGATCCAACCCAAAGGCTTGGAGGTTTCAAATAGGCCTGAGAGGTGTTTTCCAGTAGACATACAAAAAAATGATAACCATTTTTGTGTGCTCTTCGTCAGGTTTACTCATGGTTCAATAACGTAAAAATCAAATGATGTGATATTGCATATCTATCTGTTAACTATCTAAGCATATAATTTTTTTTGAATTTTGATTATGTTAAGTTTTTCAACTCTAATTTATTTTGTGTATGTCCATTTTTTGTAAAAAACCAACGTGTAGTATTTTGGGAATATATTTTGGCTCGTTCATCAAATTTTGCAACAAGTTACATTTTTAGAAACTAGACTCCATTCTACACACTTTAAAAAAAAAGAAAATTTGATTTTCGATTACTTTCAAATGATTTCTAGTGGGAGCACATAGAAATTTCATGTTTTCAGGATGTGTGCACTTCGTAAATTCATAAAAAATTATACATTCGTCAAAAAATTAGCAAAAATATCTGGGATAAACTACGTGGTGTTAGCTAACTTCTCACAAGAGAGATTTAAAAAATTTAAAAAAAAAGTTAACATTTTAGGGGGAGCACACCAGATGCTATGTTATGTTTTTTCATAAAAAATAGGACCACTTTTTGTGCTCCCCCTTTTTTAGGGCCTTAATCTGCACCATTTTCAAAATAAATTAGTAGTTTAATAACTAGATTCAGAGTATCATAACTCTTGTTCTTGTCGCATCTTAAAATTTTGAGTCTAACTATCTTCAATTTCTTGTTGAAGTTCAAAGTTTCTTATTTCAGGAAAAAAGTGGCGTCTTATACCCCCTTTTTGGTCCCCCATCTTTGTGCACTTACCCCTAATTTTCTTAAGATTTAAGGTTACAATAAAAATTGGTAACAATTTTTAATACATCCCCCATAGGGGTTAGGTAATAATAACAGTAAGTGTTGTGATTCTGTAAGTTAGCAATTACATTATGATGAAATGCTCATCACACTCTCATAGCAGTTTGGATCATGAATTAGTAGTGGTTGTGAACTTGTGAGTCTATTTTTATCAGTTAAAGAAGATACCACTTGCAATGTTGTAAATTGAACAAGGGGTTAAGGCTACTAGCTTGAAAAAATGAATCAAGAGGGGACATCTATGTCTAGGTCTAGGTCTATAAAAGGATAAAAAATAGGGCTTGTCGAGTTGGTTTTTCTTGTCCTACAAGAAAAATCTCCAATAGTTCCAATGATTGTAGGAATAGTCAAAGAACAGAGTTCTAATGGCTACAGGAACAATTAGAGGATAGAGTTTCAATAGATTCAAGAAAAATCACAAAGAAGAGTTCCAATAGCTATAGAAATAGTCACATAAATAAGTTCCAATAGTTGTAGGAATAGTCATCTTCTAAAACTAAAACTAATTAATGAACAAAAAAGTAACTAATCCAAATGAGTGGAATTTTCACCAAGTGGCCCCTTGGACGAGTCTTCCTAAGTCTTAACTGAGATGCAAAAAATTAAAGTACTATTCTATTCATAAAACAAAGCTCCAATGGCTACATGAAAAGTCAGGAAATATAGTTTCAATGGCTACAAGAACTATCATCTACTAAAATTAATTACTGAACATAAAAGAAATACTTAACCAAATGAGTGAAACTTTCACCAAGTGATCCCCCTTGGATGAGTCTTCCCAAATCTTAACTCAGATGTAGAAAATTAAAGTATCATTATATTCATCAAAGTGTTGTTACAACATGATAACTTTAGCATGCACAAGACAATTGTATATACATATCTACTTTAGAATAAAATTCATTTAATCACTTGTAAGAGTAATGGATAGATCACATAGAAGCTTGATATCAACAAAAAGATATATGGATAGGATCATACCCATAGCTAAATAAGTTTAAGAAAGCACCATGAAAAGTATCAAAAACTGGGTGGTAAACCCTATAATAATGACAACAGATATATAAGAAATCCTATAAAAAAATGAGTCATTATTTAGGCTCATCATTCCCCCAACCTAATGGATTTCTAGTCCTCCAACAGGTGTAATCTAATTCTTTTGTCTTGCTTGCATCTTGAAATCATTGATTGTTGCTTTTCCTTTAGTTTTCATAGATGACATCATGTCAGGGCATTAGAAAAAGATATGCTATCTGATATATCAATATTACAATTATTTAATAAATACATCTAAAGTAATGAATAGACAAAAATTGACATTTACATACTTGAAACTCAAGGAATCACTCCTTGAGATACCATGTTTGAGAGAAAAGAAGATGAATCAAATCAACATGTGGCTAGTTACTCAAATGATAAAAATCATATCTTAAATGAGTACACTTAAGAGATATTGAAAGACCATTGTCAATAATGAAAAGATCTAATGGAAATAAGGCATGAATGCCACCCACTACCCTTTAAGGAAAACAATATTTTTTTCCTCAATATGAAATAATGGGACAATTGAGTAGGATCTAGAGCCAATAGAGAAGCACTTTAGAAATCATCTTATGCATCAATAAACAACTCAACAGACTATATTCAAATTGAAATATTAACATAGCAATATCCAACTAAAGTATTGATATTCAACTATTGATATCTTGTTCTCCATTTAGATTGCAAAATCGCTCCACTTTTTTCTTTGTAACATTTCCTTTTCAAATTGCCTTGGATTTTGGCCATATTTATCCTCCTATCAAAACATGACACATGGATTAGTTAAATTAGTCATTACCATGTCAATTTTTAGATTGCATCATGCTTAGCTTAGTTTAATTTGTAATTTAATTTCTATGGTTCTTGCATCATTTAGCATAGATCAGCATAGCTTCATTTCTCATCTTATAAGTTGTCATTTATGAGACTAATTATAGCTGAGAGATAAATCTAATAGGTCCTTAAGAATAAAGAGAGATGGGACACTCTTGAGTCATTTATTTCATGCTTTATCAAGTTTTCTATCATGTTTCAATTTAAATGCTCATACTAATGTCTCATTAATGTTTGTAGCTCACAAAATTGCACACACTAATTAATATGAAATCATTTACTTTTTCTTAGGAAATAAAAATATCATGTAACTCTGTGTGTGAATTTTGTACTTGATCTGTAGACACAACACTTCAGTAAAACATTAGAGGTTAGCTATAATCAAAATCGTGCAAAATTGAAATCTAGTCTAACCAAGCAATTTACTGCCTTCTAATAGGTGAGAGATTGATGTTCTCAGATTGTAATCGAGATCAGTGACCTAGATGACACCTAAATGAAGGATTTGAATGCAATTGATCTAGATATGAACTTGAATGCAATTAATCTATATTTCTTTTGATTTTAGATACAATAAGGTGAAAAACTTGATATGAAATCTATGATATGTAAAAACTGATATGCTATGAATTGATCTAACAATGATATGATATGAAAACTAAATGAATGTAAAAACCAAATTGATCTCACAATAGCCTTGATTCGCAATAAGCTTTGATTCTCCAAATTCCAATTCTTCAAAATAGTTGTGCAATTCGTAGACGACTTTGGCAAAGTAAGCTTGCAAAATTATGAGATGATTTATGAAGAGCTGAGCCTTAATTTATAGAAATCTAGGGCTTTGAGGATGCATGGATAAAAGCCATAAATCACTCAAATAACTCAGCTTGATTTTTGAGTTATTTTTAAATAAAGGATAATTAACTCACAAAAATATGCAAAAGCAAAGTTTAACTCCAAAGAGAGTTTAGCTTTAATTGATAATTGATAGTTATCTGCTTTTATGATTGTGCATGTTTTAATATGAATTAATTTAATAATAAAGTGATTTATTTCCAACTTAACTGATTTTAAAAATAAAATAATTCATTTATGGGTTAATCAATTATTTTTCAAACTTTTATTCAAAATTACAATATTAAAAATTGACAAAATGATTTAATTAATTAAATAAAATATTTAATCAATTATTTGTAAGATTTTGGATTTATTGTCAAAATTAAATATCATAATTAGGAATAATGGAATTAAATTCAATTAAATAATTAAGTGGCAGTATTAAATCTAATTAATTAAATATTTAGAATGTTCAATTAATCAAACTTTAGGATAAATAAGATTTATCACCAAATAATCATTAAATTAAAGATAATTATGATGATTAGGAATATTACTAGGAATATTCCTCGATGCAGAATTTAAGATAATCAATTATGATTCGATGATGTGTCGATGTGCCTTAGGTTAGGACTTCGATGTCGATTTCGTTCGATATGTAGATGTAGAAGATTAATCAACTTATAGCCCATTTTTGGGGTATTACATTTTGCCCCTCTTTGAATTACTATGCGGAGTGCAGTGGTTCAAAGATAGTTTGTGTACGATAAAGATATGAAACTGATATGAAAGATATGATGATATTAGGTCCTGAATGACCAAAGATAATGTTAACTATAATAGCAATGAACCGATGCTTGCAAAAAAGTGATAAAATGCCTAATTCTGAACCTTATGATTCTGAAGAAGTGAGTGACTGATTCCAGACTTGGTTGTCCTTAAAAGAATCACGTAGGTATCACATCTGAACCCTTCAGTTACCGAAGAACCAAGGAAATAACACTAATGAACCGATAGTTGCAAAAACTGATACAATTTACAAGATTGGGCAAATACCAGATTGATATGGATCTTGATGAATCTGATATGCCCCAAGCGATGATAGATTTTCCCCAAGTGATGAAGACTTTTGATGAATTAGCAACTAGACATGGTTGTTGTCTTGATTACTGAGGAAAGATTGATAGAATTTTTACAGAATTGAATGATGTGCAATACCATGCCCCTTCGGGATTAAAATCAAAATCTGACAATAAAAGTCAATGTTAAATGGTTTAGAAGCATATTAATTGATTCGAAAAGTTGTTATACATGTTTGGGAATGTGTTTTGCATCGTTTGGAGTTCCTGGAGACCAAGTAGACTAGGTTTGACCATGAGTTGACCATAGTTAAAAGTTTGAAATTTTGATAGTTTGATGTTAGATAATCAGTTAAGTTGAAAAATGGATTTCTACTATGATTGAAGGTTGATTATACAAGTAGTTAATAATATAAATGATCTCAAATTTTGATTTTGATCCCGAAAAAGGATTCTACTTGCTACTTTGTTGGAGGAACCTTCATGTGAGATTCAGCTCTTGTTAGATTTGAAGATGCGATTTGAAGAATCGTTTAAGCATTGAAGTTTAGCCAACCATTGTGAGATCATGCAAACATGCAAAATGCAAAGAGACATGCAGAATGAAATGCAACCTAAGACCTAGGACCTAGTCACTGATCATATGTCGATTTGTTATCATCATTGAACTTTTAGGTAACCAAATAAATCAATACAATGCCCACTAGCCATGAAACCATAGACATATGAATATTGATTTGTAATGCTCAAGAACCAATACAACACCCACTGGTCAAACAACCATGGACATATGAATATTGGTTTTATTTTCAGAATGTCAGATTAGATACAAGCACCAAGGCACAAGCGCCAAGATGACCTGAGTATCATGTCCATTTTGATATAGCAATTTGCATTTAACATACACATCAAACAGTCAAGAGATCATTCTAAATCCATTGTGAATTACCTGTAGGGACCCTTTTATTGTTCACATCCTTAGGTAAGATCGTGTTTCACAGTAGGAGAAAGAAATTACTCAAAAAGACAATAGTGAGATCAAACTTCCTTGAATTTTCTGGGTATCAATGGTTGAGGTACACATGGCCATCCAATTCGAGATAGAGGCTCTTACAATTAGACACCATTTCAATCCAGAATTTCCAAAGATGTTAGATTTTCACATACAAGCAGAAGACAAAGAAAAGATTATGCCCCTAGTCATCACTCTCTAAATCCTATAAAGGACATCATTGAAGAGCTCGAAGGGACACAATATGCAAAAATATCAATGCGAATCAGTAAGCATACAAGGAGATAAAAGCATGAAAAGCACAGATTGTTTTTAGTTTGTGTTTGATTGTTGTTGTAGATGCAAAATCCTTTCTGGAGATGAGACAGACTTGACTGACTCAAATGAAGCTTCAAAGGACTCTGACTAGATATGATACGTCTAAGATATACTAGAGGCCATAGGATATAACATTGATTGCCCCCAAGTGTTAAGCATTGATAGGATACAGACGCTAGAGCTGATTGGTGTACAGAATAACTTATTGAAAATAAGAATGTAGAAACAAACCGAGAGATATGTACAAACTAAAGCAAGACTGAAAGCTGGGAAAGACCAAGATTGCACTGATAGATGGAGCATTTTGAAACAAGTGGCACCCATTTGCTAGGTTTTCACCATCTTGGCAGAGATTCTATTTTTGCTACCAAGGCGCCTGTTTCCAAGTTTTCACAAAGGCACTTTTTCTTTTTCTCATTTTTTTTTTTCAATTTTTTCTTAGTTTTTGGAAGAAGGCAAGCTTTTTAGATAATGTTCTTTGAAAGGATAAACCATGATATGCCAAGGATTCAAAATGATATGCTCAAAGATGCTGATAGGGAAAGGGAGATGGAAGAGAAAAATGGAGGATAAGGTTTTATGTAAAGTGAGTGAGGTTGGAAGATAGGAGGAATAGGTAAATGAGGAAAAATGATAGAAGGTAGAAGAATAATGAATGGAAGGATTGTGAAAGGGTAGATGGAAAGGAAGGCAAGATCAACATCAACACACACCTTGAAGGGTGGTGAGAGGATGGAGGAAATGTGAATGAAGGAATACGTGAAGGAATATGGCGAATGGATAGAAGAGGTTGTGGTTTAGGAAAATGGAATGGAAAAATGTTTTTGGAAGAAGATGAGGCAGAAGCTTTTGGAAACTTGAATGTCAACTTCACTTTTTGCTCAAAACCAGACTCTTTCAAGAGAGACTTTGGAATCCATATAGTTGTAGGCTTTTCATTTCTTTTTGATGATCTAGAGAGAATATCTTTAATGATGGATTTTGGAACCCATACTTGTCTTGTAGTTTTTTTCTTAGATATCTCTTTTGACTTTATGCCTCCATGTTATTTAGAGGAGACATGTTGATCTTATCTTTTTGATGGATTCTTGTATTGCATCTTTTTCTTGTATTGAACATTCAAGTTACTTCCAAAAGACTTGGGACTTGTGGAAGAAGGAGGATATGACTAGTTTAGATGGGTGGGTGGATGAAGAGGATTCAAGGGTGTGCATCTATGTTGATATTGACGAAAGATGGGAGATGGAGGTATGTAAGGACCCAAGATG
Organism: Chamaecyparis obtusa; assembly: GCA_027943335.1. Lineage (NCBI taxonomy): Eukaryota > Viridiplantae > Streptophyta > Pinopsida > Cupressales > Cupressaceae > Chamaecyparis > Chamaecyparis obtusa. The sequence continues at coordinate 659,649 of BSBK01002994.1, forward strand.
GATGGTGAATTAGGAGAGTTAGGAGGGGAAAGTGAAGGGACATAAGGACCCAAGATGGAAGGAAAGTGTGAAGCCCTTAGTAGTGGTGGAAGAGGTCCCAGGATGGAAGTGGAAGATGCAAAAGGATAATCAACAAGTTCATCAACATTTATATGACAACCAAGGATATCAACATCTTTAGAGTGAGCATCAGGATTTGCAATAGAATCGTGGACATCTTGAATATGAGCACCTTGTTTGATAGGATCATTCAAAGCTTGCAAAGACTTAGGAAGAGTAGAAAGTAGAATTGAACATGGAATGGTAGAACAAGAAGATGCAAGATTTTGATCTTGACAAGGATCTTTGGATAGCACAAGTGCAAAAATTGTCTCTTAAATAGGCTTAACATCGGAAGTAACAACACCATTTTTAATAACCTTAATGGAAGTATCATCTTTGGAAAGTGCAAGCATGGTAAGGTTATTTTCATTATCAAAAAGCTCAATGGTGCGGGTAGTAGCTTGATCTTGCTTCGGAGAAGACTTAAGACATGGTGGAATAAATGAGGAAGGGCGTAAAGGATCAAAAGAATCATGATGTGGATAGAGAAAATCATGAAAAGGAGTGGATGACATGGAGGGTTCTTGATCTTGATATTTCTTTATATTCTTTTCTGTATCAGTTTTAGTGTCCTCTTGACATGAAGCCACTTCTAAGGACAAGGAAGCAGGTTGGAGTTGTATGGAAGACTTTGGCAGAGATGGTGAAGGAATAGCTAAAGTAGGCATTATAGCGCATAAAGGCTTAGGCTCTTTAGATTTAGCATTATCAGAAGTATTTGCAGCCAAGTGAAGGTTAGCTTGAGTATCTTTAAGAGATGGCCCTTGAGGATAACTATAGGGAACTGCATGGAAAGCATTAGAATTTATGTTGGATGCAGGATTTGTGAAAGATTTGGAAGACTTGGCGACTTTAGGAGATGTAGGGGTATTGGAAGAAGTAGGGGATGGAATGGAACCATCACAAGTCAAAGGTCTAGCATTAACATCATCTTTCTTGAGAGTAAAATCTTTATTTTCAGTATGAGAATTTTTAGAGGAGACATGCTCATAGTATCTACGTTTATAATCAGCATGGAAAAATTTCTCTTCCTCAATAGAAGTAGATGTATCGTATTGGTCACAAAAAATATCATAATTTCTCTCAAAATCAGAGTCATATGGATCACCATCCTGATCTATCCAATGTGACGGCCCATTTGTAGTAAGTAGGAACACACGATGATGAGGATTCTTAGGAATAGAGGTGTCAAAGGTATCATTACATTGTCTATCATCATAGTCATCATAGTCTTCAAAGATGGACATGTCACTCTCTATGGAAGAGGTATCATAAGGGTTATCACATTGCTCAAATTCTATTCGGGGGCATGGTGACATGTACAAGTCCTTATCAAATGGAAAAGGGCATAGGGATTCCATGGAGAACTCTTTAGGTTCCTTTTCTTTCTTAAGATTGTTAAGTTCAACTTGCATAGCATGCATCTATTTCATCATAGTGGTGATTAGAGCTTCTTCCTCATGTGTACTGATTCTTTGAGACATGTGTACTAATTCTCAATAGCTACTGCTCTATTCCTGACACAGTGATTTGTTTCATAGATTCTAGAATTAGGATGAAAAAGCTAAGTATCTGGCAATTCTAACAATTTTCTAACTTTTCAAAAATTTCCCAAATGACTTTCTACAAACTCGTACGACAGTGGGTAGGTAATGACACGACAGTTGAAAAACTCATACTACAGTTGCTAGCAGGATTTGACTTTTGAAATTTTCTGGCATCAAAACTCATACGACACTGGGTTGTTTACCATATGACAATTGGGCAATAATGAAATGACACTTGGCAAAACTTGTACGACTTTCTGACCTCCTGAAACAACTTTTGACTCCAGAAAGGATTTCACTTCAAATTTTGCAAAATTTAGGGTTTTTAGTTTCAGATTGTTTGCAAATAGTACTATCTAGATTTGAGGATTGTAATAGATTTGTTCATTTTCAATAACCAGATAGATAAACAAGCACGCAAAATAGCAAGCTAGTGATTTCAAGCATGTCTGAAAACAATGAACAAGGGAAAAAGAAACCTTGTGCATGAACAATCAAGTGATTTTATTCATTCTAATCCTCTGAAGCACTAATTGTGTATGTTCCAAAATGTTTTGCAATGATGCACATATACCCTAGAAAATAAAAATTTGGCCTTGCTAGGGTTTTTAGTAATGGTTTGACTCTGAAACTTTTATGATCCAAAGGGGTGAACTCCAATCTTGGCGCACCAGGGTTTGACACAGTCCGAGAACTTAATCTTCAAGAGCTGCTAGAAAAATCTGACAACCCAACAATGAACCACACCTGTGAAAATTTCTTCCACAAGGACATTTATATAGCGGTTGTCACTACCACGACGAAAATGGCTATTACCACTTGAGGTTCCGTCAACACAGTTTTCCCTGTGAGGGGAATGTCCGCTATGGTTAACCCTCTCTAAAGATGACTCACAATATTGTACCACAAGGGACTTGGCTCCAGATCCAATGTTTTTAATGCCTTTTCACTTTTAACCCAAACAAAGCAGACAGATAAATCTGACACGCTAAGAAAAAGTTTTGCTTCACCAAGGTCTATGTTGTCAACTCCATGTGATCTATCAACCTCTCTGGGGAGAGAATGTATCGATCAATAAGAGAAGGTGCACTAACCAGGTTTGATTCACCAAAGCTCATTATGTTAACCCCATGTGATCTATCAACCTCTCTTGGGAGAGAATGTATCGATCAATAAGAGAAGACGCACTAAGTATCCTCCCTACCTACAAGGATTCTATCATCAAGAAAGATTTCACTGAGAATCTAATCTCTCAAGAATCACGAATAGTGTTCATAGGGCCTAATTACTATGTGAGCATAGATGTATGTTTCCAAAAAGCAAATCTACCAAAAGTACCCAAAAAGTAGAAAGAGGAACACTTAATGCTTAAAGCGAATATGAGATGAGTCCACAAGGTGGAACACTTAACACCTCACACAAGCTGAAAATGAGTCCCCAACTTAGAAAACAAGTGAGTTCCTAAAAGCATAAATGGGTTGCCAAGTGGAACACTTAACGCTTCTATCCTGTTGACCCCTCCCCTTTAATGTGGTGCTGACCTTGCAACCACGGGGTGGAACGAGGGGTCAGCGGATTAGCAAGTCCAAACCCAAGATAGCAATCAAGATCAATCACAAGTATCTAAGACTACTTAATGAATCTTTAAGGGGTTACAACTTAGTATCAATTATGCAAGTGTGTAGAAATAGACAAAAGCATGAAAAGATGCACACAAGCCAGACACATAAGAGATTTATTTTAAGTCCAAATTGAAATTTTATTAGATGAAGGAGAATACCTGGGATCCTTGCAATGTGCTTAGTAGATTTTACCTAATTTTTAGCAATTCTTGTTGAGTTTTTCCATGCAAGCAAGTGACGAACTCTCTAACAAGCAAACAAGCAAACAAGATATGCAACATATATTCAACTTATGAAAACCATAGGGTTAGCTCTAAAAATCAATTATTATCAGCAATAATAACCAGCAATTAACCCAATTGACAACTCATATCATTCATTGAACCATGTAAAAAAAATAAATGCATACCCATCACAAAACTTTATTTCTTTTGTTGCATTTGACCTAGTCAACAAGATCTGATTTTTTTTTTTTATCATTTTGGCCACAAAAATAGAAATTCAAAATAGAGACCCCTACTAAAAAATAGAGAGCTTTCTAAAAATGTAAAATTTTTAGAAAAATCTCTTCATTTGTGCCCTAGAGACCCATTTTGTCAAAATAGACCAATTTTTGTAAATTGACTATTTGAGCTATTATATTGCATCCAAATTTAAAACACAAAGAATGGACCCCCTATAGAATTTAAAGAGATTTCCAAAAATATAAAAATTTCAAAAAAATATGCTGATTTTCATCAGATATTAATTTTTTCTAGAATTTTAAGAAAAAATTATTAAAAATTCAAAACATCTCAGAAAATTCTAAATTTTTTACTGTAGCTTCTGTGATATGTGTACAACTTGAAAAACAAAATTCAGAGCAAAACTCCAAGCTTTTTTGGAGATAAAATTAAATCTTTAAAACTTTAGGGCTTTAGATCCAAAAAAAAATCAAAACCAGCATGTAAAGGTGGGTTGCCCAACGGTGGGTGCCAGAAATGTGTGTGTGAATTTTGTACCTGATCTATAGACACAACACTTCAGTAAAACATTAGAGGTTAGCTATAATCAAAATCATGCAAAATTAAAATCTAATCTAACCAAGCGATTTACTACCTTCTAATAGGTGTGAGATTGATGTTCTCAGATTGTAATCAAGATCAGTGACCTAGATGACACCTAAATGAAGGATTTGAATGCAATTGATCTAGATATGAACTTGAATGCAATTAATCTATATTTTATTTTACTTTAGATACAATAAGATGAAAAACTTGATATGAAATCTATGATATGTAAAAACTAATATGCTATGAATTGAACTAACAATGATATGATATGAAAACTAAATGAATGTAAAAACCAAATTGATCTCACAATAGCCTTGATTTGCAATAAGCTTTGATTCTCCAAATTCCAATTCTTCAAAATAGTTGTGCAATTCGTAGATGACTTTGGCAAAGTAAGCTTGCAAAATTATGAGATGATTTATGAAGAGCTGAGCCTTAATTTATAGAAATCCAAGGCTTTGAGGATGCATGGATAAAAGCCATAAATCACTCAAATAACTCAGCTTGATTTTTGAGTTATTTTTAAATAAAGGATAATTAACTAACAAAAACATGCAAAAGCAGAGTTTAACTCCAAATAGAGTTTAGCTTTAATTGATAATTGATAGTTATCTGCTTTTATGATTGTGAATGTTTTAATATGAATTAATTTACTAATAAAGTGATTTATTTCCAACTTAACTGATTTTAAAAATAAAACAATTCATTTATGGGTTAATCAATTATTTTTCAAACTTTTATTCAAAATTACAATATTAAAAATTGACAAAATGATTTAATTAATTAAATAAAATATTTAATCAATTATTTGTAAGATTTTGGATTTATTGTCAAAATTAAATATCATAATTAGGAATAATGGAATTAAATTCAATTAAATAATTAAGTGGCAGTATTAAATCTAATTAATTAAATATTTAGAATGTTCAATTAATCAAACTTTAGGATAAATAAGATTTATCACCAAATAATCATTAAATTAAAGATAATTATGATGATTAGGAATATTACTAGGAATATTCCCCAATGTAGAATTTAAGATAATCAATTAGGATTCGATGATGTGTCGATGTGCCTTAGGTTAGGACTTCAATGTCGATTTTGTTCGATATGTAGATGTAGAAGATTAATGAACTTATAGCCCATTTTTGGGGTATTACAGTAACATATTAAATATACTTACAAATGTATAGATCAAGGTATGTATTCCTTTCTGGCTATTATGATGTGTGACACCAAGTTTGACAAGCCTAGCCTTGGAGGCCTTGTCCTGAAACGTATACTAATTTAGTTTAAGTATGTAAAAATAAAATTGAAGAATCATTTAATAAATTTGGTATAATCTTATGATAAAATTAAAATACTTGTGTACTCTCCTCACCTAACTTCCTTTGTGCCTCAGACTTCTCATATGCTTGTACAAGCTCTTTCCATACTTTCAGACTTACATCAAGTGGTCTTTTTTTAACCCTTAGCTTGGGAGGTTGTTTTTTCATCTTCTTTGTTTAGTTGTAGTGAAATCTCTTGTAGTTTTGAGACATTCGTAGCTTTATCTTATTTATAGATCAACCTATGCCAAATTTAGTCTCCATGTCCTAGATAACTTCTTTTTACAGATGTGTGGGTATCTTTGAGAATAGAAAATGTAGATGTTATTTGAACCATTGAAGGCATGATTCATTCAACCTATTCACATTTTTTTTTCCATCATATGTCATTCAGACTTCCTCTAAAACTACATCATATTCTATCTTGGTATTGCAGCTACTAATGCAAGATGAAATGCTTAGTGCATTGGAAGAAGTCTATATCCAAGCAGTGGCTAAGACATTGGAATTCTTTGTTCCCTATTCCACATTCTTAGAGTTCATTGTTATTGAATTCCTCCTAGATCTTATGGTCAATCCAGGAGTGGTTAGGGAATTAATTTATTCCCTTAGACATAATTGATTTGGTTGCAATATTTCAAGGTCTTAACTAGATCATTTTTATATGTATTTGGAAGGAATTGTCAAGTCCACACCATCCAATTTGATCACTACCTCTTCCCCCAATATGGAAGCCAATGTCTCTTTTTCTTTGTCAGTCTCAATTCCCTATATATATAAAATAAATAATTTTCTTCTTTTAAATTTAGAAATAAAAACTAAAAGCTAAAAATAAAAGAAACAATGGAAATATTTACAAATCTTTAAATTTACAATGAATTACCTCATTGTAGCCAAAGTGTGCTCCCTTCCCTCTATTGCTTGACATTTTGAGGTGATCTAGGGAAATTATTTTCATCCAGTCTGTGAAGGAAAACAAAGTACACACTGCTAGGCATGAAAGTTTTCATCTAGTTTGTAGTATGTAAGTTTTGTTTTGTGGCATGAAAGAAAGCCACCAATCAAAAAAAATAATAGAAATGGGTGAAAGAAACGTGTGATTAATCATAAAGATTTACTTTTATTAACTCTCTTTCTAGATTTAAATTCCCATGAGATATCTCCTAAGAGTTCAAACCATGTGATGGGATGAATAATAAAGACCGCAAAATAACCCAAATCAATTGGAATTTGACTATTATCTACCAAATGGCATCCTTTTTGTACAAATATATTAGTAAAACATATATCTAAATATCTTTATATGGAATCAAATTGAGCCAAAAGGAAAAACATACCTGATTTTCACATTTAAAGAGAAATTAGGGGTTTGACTTCTATGGAATCAAATTGAGCCAAAAGGAAAAACATACCTGATTTTCACATTTAAAGAGAAATTAGGGGTTTGATTTCTATCCATCTATCATCTACTCTCTCTGTCACAAAAAAATTAAACTAGAGGACCATGTTAGAGTTGTCATATTATAGCTAATAATTTATATATTTAATTATTAGTCTATTATACTCTACACTTAAGTTAAACTTAGGCATCTTATTATTCTTTAGGGTTTCCCTTTAGGGTTTTGATATCCTTTTATAAGGATTCACCTCTTTGTATTTCACATCAGATTATCATATTGTAATATTGTTCATAATAGAGATTGTTCTTTTGAATGTGCATATGATGTCTCTGGCTTTTTGGCCTCCATAGATTTTTCTTGCTTTATGTTCTTTGCTTCTTCCATGTGACAGGGTTATGCATGCAAGTGTTCTTGGGAGATTATTTTTTCACCTAATCTAACATGGTATCAAAGCCATCTTGTTGCTCACTATTTGTGTTTTGTTGAAGTGATTCAAAAGCAGGAGGTTTTCATGCTCTCGGAGGTTTTTTATGTGGACTTAGAGGGGGGCTTTGTTTCTGGTCACTGTGGGCTCAAACAGACATCTCCATTGAGCTCAGAGCACCCAAAAACCTTAGAATCCATATAAAACTTGTCCATTTTGGACAACTTGGCTCTAAGGCAAAAAAAATAGTTTTTAATGCTGTACGGGCACGAAAACCGAGAATTATTTTTTTTAAATCAAATTTTTAATGTTTTTTGTGTTATAAAATAATGCAGCCAATGTTAATGTTTTTTGTGCCACCAGCGCTCCTCCATCGCTGGCTGCACCTTTGCCAACCCTGCAGGCTCCACCGACTCCTCTGGCCCGCCCACCACCTCTTCCAGCGCCACCTCCAACTCTTCAGTGTGCCACCCTATGTGCCATCTCCTAGCCTCGCTCCACTCTAGCGGCCCACCCACTACCCGCCTCCTCTGCTGAGCGCACCACCCAGCGAGCGTTTAGCCCCGCGGGCCCCTTTTCTTGCCAAGCGGTGGTCACATATGGTGACCGGGAGCTCCAGCTCAGCCCCCTGCGCATGCCATGTGCCTAGGGGCCCTTTTTTTTCAGCCCCATGGGCTTAAATTTTTTTTTTGGAGCCTTTCTGACCCCCTACCGCTATTTTTTCTCTATCTAGAGCATACGGAGGTCTTTTTCGGACTTCTTTATATCGTCGAAAAGCTCTTTTTGAGATCTTTCTAATTATGGAGGTTAGATTTTTTGGCTCTACTATTTTGATAGTTTTTTTTTCTGTCAAATTCTGATGTCTATTTTTGCCTTACAGGAGCCATATCTTGCTCATCCAAACTCTATTTTTCGCAAACCAGATATCATCAAAAAGCTAGCTCTGTGATTTTTGCAGTGGTAGGGGTCTTTTATCCAGATTCTACTCCAAGTTTTTTCTCCTCTAATTTTTTTTTCTTTCGCACTCTGGTGGATTACTTGGATTCTACAAGTCTTGGGATCTCTTCTTCTGTTCATTAGGCTCACTCTTCTTTCTGACTTTATGAGCATTGTATGCTTCTCTTATGTAGTATTCTCTTTTCTATAAACACTCTAAGATAAAGTGCCTACTTCTGCATATCTGGGATTTCAAGCAACTTTTGTTTGTTTTTACTCGCACTCAATTATAAAGTGCCATGGGGGGTTATGATGTTTTGCCTTTTGTGCTCATCCAGCTTTGTCAAGTGAGTGTACCTTCCTTGACATTAGCCCATGTTGTGCATCTGTGACACCACCCTTTATCCTATGCTTGTGCTTCTATTGCACTGTTGGTGTTCCTGATTCTTCTTCTTGTAGATGTTTCTGGCATTGCATTTCAGTGTTCCTGTCACCCCTCTCCCTGTTCAGCATTATGGGGGGGGGGGGGGTTCACTTGTTGGTTCTATTTCTTCCTTGGTTTGGTTGAGTGATCAACGTATTCAGTTCTTGTTCCTATGTACTAGGCAGATGCAGTGGCTAGGCACCTATGCATTTTGGTGAGATGGATCATCTACTATATAGACACTCGTTCATTCCTACTTTTGGAGGTCACCTCTTCGATTGATCAGCTCTTCAGAATTTGTCTTCTCTACCTGGTCATGCACTATTTCAGTGGGGTTTCTAGTAGTTACTTCTGAGAATGTTTGCAGCTTCATGCTTTGGAGATGCTACATGCTCTTTCTTGTTCCTTTCTTTGGGACTTTCCCTTGATTAGAGGCTTTGTTTCCTTCATCTAGTTTATTTCTTGTATTTGGGTACCTAATCAGGCCTAGTTGCCAGGACCCATATTTCTTTCATGCATTTTGTTTTCATGTATCTTTTAGTCCTTAGTTGTTTAGCTTCTCCCTAAGCTACACTTAAGGGGGGGTGTTAGAGTTGTCATATTATAGCTAATAATTTATTTATTTAATTATTAATCTATTATACTCTACACTTAAGTTAAACTTAGGCATCTTATTATTCTTTAGGGTTTCAGTATCCTTTTATAAGGATTCACCTCTTTGTATTTCACATCAGATTATCATATTGTAATATTGTTCATAATAGAGATTATTCTTTTGAATGTGCATATGATGTTTCTGGCTTTTTGGCCTCCATAGATTTTTCTTTCTTTCTATTCTTTGCTTCTTCCATGTGACAGGGTTATGCATGCAGGTGTTCTTGGGAGATTAGTTTTTCACCTAATCTAACAGACCAAACACTGAAAACACAGTCTATCCTATTCTTTGTATCTGACAACAAAATAAAAGAAAGAAACCAAAATGAAAACTAAAATATCAACAAGACAAACCTAAGAAATGAAAAACAACTGAAATAAAAAATCAGAGTGATATATGGCAGTAATTTTAACGCAGATGAGAATGTTTAAGTTTTTTTGATTCATTAGTCAATGCTATAGTGAATGTTTCCCATGAATCTAATCCAACTATATAAGGTTTAAAAAATATGAGATGTTTTATGTCCTCATGTTTAATGCCACAAAGTTTTGTTGTGTTTAACACCACAGTGGTTAACGTCGACTTTATCACCAACTTTGACCATAAATGTAATATTTTTGGGATGATAAAGTCAATGTTAAGAGTGCCTAATTTAGTGCAGGTTTTTAGCATTAAATGTGTATGTTTGGGGTGCCAAAGGCAACGTAAATTGTTCAAAATTTAGTGCCTAATTTTGATTTCAATTTGTGGTCATCTTGTAATCATAAGATTTGAGGTCTAGTTGTCAAGATTTTGGTGTAAACTTTTTGTGAAGAAGATTATTAATTTATGTCTAATAACTTATTTATTATTAATTATTTAAATAAATTTTTGAAAAGGTTTCATAACTTGGTGTGTTGGTTAAGTAGTGGTTGTGTTGTTGTGCCAACATCATTCAAACCTTAGTTTGCCCTTTGGTTCCTAAGTGTGATTAGTTTTAGTATTAGAATTCAATTTGGTTTATTATTTTTATTAGTTTTAGAATTAGAGATTGATTTGGTTTAGTTTTCAGATTAGAGGTCAATTTTGTTTAATTTCTAATTAAGTTTAAGGTTATAGTTCAATTTGGTTTCGGTCTTAGGATTCAATTTAGTTTAGTCTTCGGATTATGACTCTATTTGGATTAGGGTTACTATTAAGTTTTTCTTTGTTTTTAGTTAATTTTAGGGTTACAATTTGTATACACTAAAAAGTGACTTCATTAATTAATTAAATATTTATTATTTAATTAATATTGACTTCATGAATTAATTAAATATTTGTTATTTAATTAATATTTATTCCTCCATTTATTAGATAAATTATTCAATTTATTTGATGAATTCACTATAGTATATTCTCCTATCCAAAGTCTTCTAAATAGTCCTATTTAAGTGATTTAATCAATTAACACAATCACTAAATATGACTAAGTCTCCTAGTCCACCTCATCCACCTAGTCACTTGACACATCACCTTGGCTAAAATAATTAATTATTATTAATTATTAAATACTCATTATCCTCAACCACACATGTCCTATTTTTAAGGGCTATTTGGCCTCATAAGACTTGGTCTCATGACCACATGTCTTCCCCTACACTAAGTCAAGAGGCTATCCCTATTCCTAAGGAGCTTCTCAAGCCACCTCAAAGAGTTCAAGGTGACTCATGGGACACTTGTACCAAGATTTCTCATGAGGAAAATGTCCTTCCTTCTTCGTCTCATTGGTCTTTGTGAGACACTTGACATGTGTCTTTCCCTTCCTCCATCTTCTCTTCCATGTCAATGTGGGAGGAACATCCTCCCTATTCTTCCTCTTACATTCCAACTATATCCTCCTTTCTCTCAACCCCTTCAACCAAGTCAATCCTAGCCCTAGGATCTTCCACCTTTCAATCTCCACCCCTGGATTGTGCCACCTAGGCTTGAGTCCTCCAAAAATCTATAAAAGGAGCCTCATTTTCCCTTTGTGAGCTAATAGCTAATAGGTAATCAAGCAATAGACAATCAAGAAATAGTGATCTCAAGCATACAAGCATACAAACATTCAAGCATCCAAAAGCATCAAAAGTCATCAAGCATTTCCATATCATTTCATTCATTAGTTTTGCATAATCAAGCTTAGACCATTTTGCATATACTCACTCAAATCTCCACACATTGAGAGAATCTTGGGAAGGAGATTCATTTGCAAATCTGAGAGCTCAACATCTCCAAGAAATCAAGGCAAGAAGGACAATGGAGACAAGCCACAATGGGTAAGTGAAGGTAATTTTGTTTTAGTTCTTCATTTGATCATTTTGTAATCTTCATTTGGTAGCATTTAGATTGATTTATTATTATTTTTTAATTAATATTTCATTTAGAATAGTTTACATCTATTTTGCACACATTTTTTGGCACCCACCGTGGGGCCTACCCCATGTTTTTGACATTCTATTTTTAGTTTTTCATGTGTAGATTTCTATAGGTTGTTTATGCGCATTCATTCCCAATTTTTGCACATATATCGATTTCTACTAAGCATTCATTCTGCATTCCATTTTCTATCTTCTTCATTTTCTTTGCACAAAGATTCTACACTTCTGCACTTTCATATATTTCTGTTGCACATCTATTAAAGTTGTACTTTCATTCCATCATCCCGCGCTTTCATACATTGTTGTTGTGCATATATAGATTTTGCACATTAATTTTCTATCTCTGCACATTCATCATTGTCAGTTGTTAAATTCATTTTATTAATCACTTTAGTTTTAGCTAATCATCCTAACAGGTTTTTGTTTGTTCTTATAGATCTTAGGCTATTTTGCAGGTCAAAAATCTGAAGGCCCAATTATTAAATTTTTGACAAGTTTAGTTGCAGGTTCCTAGGGGTTTGCAAAATAAACCATAATCTTCATTTGGGCTTAAAATACAACATGCATTTCTATTTTCTTTGTCTTCTTTAGAGTAGATTATATGTTTGTTGTGTCTTTCTTTTAGAAGCTTTTTGTAATCCCAAGGTTATAACAACGTATCCTCTCCCCTCGCCATTCATGGATCTTGGGTGTAAGAGAAATTGTTATAATCTTTAGAGGGTGGTCTTTGGTGGGAAAAGAGGTACTCACCCCAAGGAACAACCCAACCGGGAATAGGCTAAATCCAAGCCCTTCCAAACTGGTATATAAAAAATACCATTGTGATTAGTCTCATAGTGGACAAGTGTGAATTTGTTGTGGCAACCAAAATCTCCTCTAGTGCCCTCGTGGTGCATTAAAGTCCCTACATTGTTAAGGTGAAAATATTACTTTGGAAGGATTGGAAGAGCCCCCTTAATTTGGGAAAATGACTTGATCACAACCACCTGAACGGATGTCCTTACTAAAAACTTTTGTATTGTGGCCAAAAACCATCTATTTGATGGCTCAAGGGCTCACCCAAGCTCGTGAAGACATCCCACATTACTCATGGTTCTTAGTAGAGATAGCAATTCTTTGAGAAGTAATGACCCATTGAATTCAGAACTTGGTGTGCCAGCAAAGTGAGTGCACTCTAAGGAGGAGCCCGTTCCTCCAATTTCTTAGGTTGTCCTCTTGGAATTTGCATGGTTGGATTTTATTATCCAAGTGGGGATTCAACAAATACTGTCCTTGCCAACCTTAGGATTGTAAGTGTGTTTGTGCATACATAAGAGATTAATTTAGATTAGATCATTTATGTCTTGCATGTGTGTGTTTATGTATTTTACTTTGCCAAAAACCAAACCATCAGAAAAGTAAAAAATTCAAAATTTCAAGCCAAAATCATCAGAAAACAAGAAACTGTGCATTTATCATTTTCTATTACACATCTATTCAAACTTTCTATGCCTTTGTGACTATCATAACACATCTATCCAAAACTAGTACACATTTATCTGATCTTGTTGCACATTTACTTGACTATCGTGTGCATTTGTTGCTGTGCATACACATCAGAGATAATTTCTACAGACCTTGGAAAATTCAAAATCACTTTTTTAGATACCCATTTTAGTCTTCAGTGCAATTCTAGAAAAAACATTTGACTTACATAGACCTTTGATCTTTAGTTTGACCATTTTCACCCAAATTCATCCTCTTTCACCATATTTCTTTCATCCAAAATCTCCAAAATCATTCCAAATCTTCCAATTTTTCCAATTAGTGTTGAATAATTATCTTACTTATTAGACTTTGATCTTTGTGAGTTTATCATATCAGGATTTATCATATGTGGTGAAAACCTAGGAACAGGCGCCATGTGTGACAAGTTAGCTCAATCTCTATTAGGATTCTTCTAGCATGTCATCCCATTGTATATACCCATAATAAGATGACTAATCAGTCACCATTCCCACCATGTATATATCATAATAAAATGGGATTTTCATAGCATACTATCCACTATATCTATCCATAATAAAACCCTACCATATATTGGTCTATTGTGTTGGTCTTCATCATAGACTTGTTGTGTCCTTCTTCATCCATAATAAGTCAATCCATCACCTAGCTGGGGGCATGTCCTCGACCTAGTTTGGGAAGTGGATCTATGATAGTCATGACTCTTAGAGGGTAGAATGGAGTACTTTCACCAAACAAGCAAACACAATCAAAAATTCTTACACAATGATATCCTCATCATGATTCATAACTTGTGATCAATCTTTCAAACATGACCACTCATATATGCATTTCAAGTGGCTATACATCAAACATACTGATCAATACCTCCAACACTATCTTATGGAAAGAAATGTATTTTCATGGCAGGCATGTTAGAATGATTTGTTTTAGCTTATGCATTCATATCTAGATTTCATTGTTATCATGTTCCTATGCTATTCTGGGGTATCTTTAACATAAGTTTAATACTCACATATGTCATTGATTAGAATGGCCGGGATGGGGCATGATATTTTATTTGGTTTTTGTTTGTGGTATATTTTCTGATGAAGTCCAAGGAACAAGTAATTGTGGTGTCTATGTGTAAGTGCCTTCATCAGTTTAATAAGCATTGAGTTTGACACATATGATTCATGTTGTTATGAAAATACTATTAATGGTGATATGCCACACATACCTTGACTCCAAATATTTGTTCCCTGATGGAGGGGAGAATGTTCCTTGTCTATTAAGAAAACAAAACTCAGGTCATCTTGGTTTAATTATACCTAGATGCTTGTCAAGTTTTTTATATTAAACTCCATGCAAGAGATGCTCAAGTCACCCTGGTCTAGTTATACCATGATGCTTGCATTTTCTTGCAACATAATGAGCTCAATGATGATAATCAAATTCCAGTTATTATGAAGTTCTTAGATGTTGCGTGAAGTTGTGGAGATATTCATTTCATATTTCATTTTTCATCACACTTACACTAATCATGTTGCATATCAGTGCTCCTTTTATAGGGATTTGTAGGTTATCTTGCTTATCAGGTTAACTATTTTATTTTTCCATTCTTCTTATGTCAGGCACATTTTTATTTAAGTTGAGGACATTGGGATAATAAAAATACAAATTTCATCTTGCATTTTAAAATTTCCATTGTCCATCTTTATTATCACACTTAATCATTTTCATAGTTTTGTTATGTACATATCCATATCCTCATTTTTAACTTCTTAAGTTTTCATCATTTGTATATTCATATGCATGTTTTTAATCATTTATATCATTTTTCATTATAGCTCTCATCTCATCACATTTTATTTATCATGTTTTAGGTTATTACATTTTATCTTATTTTATCATATTAGAATTTGTCCAACTTTTATGATTTTCATTACATATAATATGATTAATCATATCATTTAATTGTTATCCATTGCATACATTTTCATCTGTTCATTTATGGATGATATGAATTAGTAGTTCACCAAAATGAATAGGGTTGGATTTGAATAGGGGTAAGATGTATGATATAGGGATGGAATATAGGATCTATCCTCAATCAAAATTCCCAAAAGGAGAGATCTAAATGGCTTAATCACAAAGAAGTGATCAATGCACAAAAGAATCAAACAATGAAGAATATGAAGAAAGGGGAAAATCCTATAATTTTCTATAAAAAGTATATGCTTGAAATTTGAAATAAATAGAAGGAAAATACTAACCTCAAAATAGGGTAGATCTAGAAAATGATGATTTTTGATGTTTGTGTGATGTCTCTGGAAATTCTACAACCAGATCCGGGACCAGAAAACCACAACAGATAAAACCCATAAAAATTTTGCCTTTCGGGAAGCAAGTCATCCTTGACCAAGATAGCAGGACAAGGTGTTACCCCAGGGTAGGATCCTACCACCCACTGAAGGTCATCCTTGACCCAAAACAACTCTGATAGAAAATTTGTTCGCAAACCTTGGAAGTTCGTTGAAAAGGGTATTCAGATTTGCACTTCAATTCACTGTCTTGTACCTGTACCTAAAAGAAAAATGGTTTTTGTTGTTTGGATGGGGGGTTTTCCTTGGTCAAACCCCAATTTAAGAATTAACCTTGAAATTGAATTGAAATTGTAATATGCATAAACAAAGTAAATGGAACTATTCACCTTATGTTAAAGTCCTTGTGGAGGATTCAAATCCTTGAATCCACAAGTAGGAATGCTCCAAATGAATGTAAAAATGAATGTAGGATGTCTCAAATCAATGGAACTATATCTTCAACACCAATCTTGAATGGATCTTTGCATAGGAAGAGGCTTGGATGAATATGGATGGATAAATCTTCAAGGGGGCTCCAAAGAGATTGAATCCTTCAATAGCTAACAATGGATCTCCTTGATGAATGTTTGAATGCTTGAATGCTTAGCTTGAAGATGAATGAATGCTTGCTTTCTTTCCTTCTCCTTATTTCTTACTTGATTTCACTTGAGAGCTAGATCATGAATAATGAACTGTAGATGGATCGAAATGAGGGAGGAAGGATTCCTTTTATAGTGATCTAGAGCACAAACTTCTAGAGAGGCCGACATTGGAGAATTAAATACCAATTAATCTTAACCCCTAGAAATGGACCCAAATTAAATGAAATTTAAGGATTTACCATTCTAAAACCCAAAATGGCTGACCTGGAAGTGAGAAAGAGAAACTTTTCGAAGCTTGACATCCGAAAACTCCTAGAATCTAAAAATTGTTCCTGGGGGGACGAGGTAGACACTTCCCTAGGTTAGGGTCAAGGTCATCCCTGACCTAGGTTGGGTTCTAGGTCATCCTTGACCCTACTAGGTAATCTTTGACCATTCTGACGATGATATTAACAAAAAGCTTTAGGATCAAAATATTTAGATGCAATCGTAGCAAGTAAAAGAGGTCAAATAGGAGGTAAAGTAATCATATTAGTAGTTAACAACCTATTCATAACATAATGTAAAGATTTAGAAAGAGGAGTGAATGTATGATTTAGTCAAAAAGCAATGGATGCAGAAGTGGCATTGTGAGATGCAACAACAACTTGATCAGCAACTTCATTCGCTTGTTTGTTTATCTTGACATAGTTGTTGAATTTTTTAAATTTATTTGGATTAGGAGTAGCATCACTTTTATCAACTGGAATAGGAGCTATTGGAGTGGTTCTCTCAAATTGACTCACTTGTAATTGATAATGATGAAGCGTTGCACAAAGTTGTTGAAAAGAGGTAAATTCAATAAGAAGAATCTTATCTCTAATATCCTTTTGCAAATTTGAAATAAACATATGTTGAATATCAATATCAAGAATAGGATAGGAAATCTAAGCATGAAAATGCTTAAATCTACCAATAAATTTAGTCAATTTCTCCTTAGCACTTTGTTTACAATGCATCAAATCAATCAAAGACACTTGCGGGCCAATGTTGTTTTGAAATTGTTGAATAAAAGCATTGGAAAGTTGTGGAAAGGAATCAATAGATAAGGAGGCAAGGAACAATACCATTGTAAGGCCTTGTCACAAAAGGTTCTATCAAACAACTTGGTTAAAATCCTATGGTCATGAGCATAATCACTACAAAGGATCTGAAAAGTTTTAACATGATGCACAATGTCTCCTTTTTCATTGTAATTCTCAAGATGAGCCATATCAACTTGCTGAGGAATAGGAGTATGAATAATTTCACAAGACTAAGGACTTCCCATGTCACATGTAGGAACGCTAAACTTTTTTTGAGTTAAGGAAGAAAGTTTTTGTTGTAAGGATGAAATAGTTTGAGCCAAACTTATGATTGTTGAATCATTAGAGGAAATAGGAGGAATAGCAACGTTAGAAACACTAGGTAAAGTGTAAGAAGCTACAGGAATGGAAGATACAACTGGAGGAATACTTGGAACTATAGTTGGAAGTAGATTGGAATAAGTAAAAGGAACAGTATGATAAGATGGTTGTGATGTAGGAAGGGACATAGGAGGAACACTCATAGGAATAGAGGGAACCCTCACAATCACCAAAGAAGAAGTATAGGTAGGAACACTAGGTAAAAGAATAGAAGAAGGTTCTACACTAGTGACAGGAGGAATCAACCCTAAATCTTGAGCTTCTTGAGCTAAAGGTTTAACATTTGAATGCACAAGGTGAGTAATACCACGAAGAAGATTAACACCTTGATCACTATCATGAAGAACTTTCTTAAGAGCCTCTATAGCTTGAATAGAATCTTGATTATGGTTTTATTGAATAAGCCAATTACCCATTTTATCAAGTTCAGTTGAGAGTTTTTGGACTTGTTCAGGAGGAACTCTTAAAGCATCATCCACATCATGAGATGAGTGAGAAGATTTTTTCTCCATAATAGGATTAGAATCATGAAGAATCAAACTATCATATGAAATCCTAAGGAAAGGAGAGGAAGACTCGGGATCAAAGGCACCCATAAGTCTATGAATTCATCTAACTAGAATATTATAAGGACTAGAAGTAGTAAAGCTCATAAACCAATGCAATGCAAATGAACTAAACTAAGAAAACATAAAGCATGAATATTTTAATATTTTGAAAGAAATTTTGGAATTTTTTGTATTTTTGAAATATAGATGCAAGAAATCTAATTAACATGCAAGATTTAACATAAAAGACAAATGTAACACCAATAAGATAATATAAAGGCAAATCTAACACCACAAAACATAATAGGGCATCTAATTCCACAAAAGAAAAGAGGGTAAGTACGTCGGGTTCACCAAAATGAATAGGGTTGGATTTGAATAGGGGTAAGATGTATGATATAGGGATGGAATATAGGATCTATCCTCAATAAAAATTCCCAAAAGGAGAGATCCAAATGGATTAATCACAAAGAAGTGATCAATGCACAAAAGAATCAAACAATGGGGAATATGAAAAAAGGGGACAATCCTATAATTTTCTATAAAAAGTATATGCTTGAAATATGAAATAAAATAGAAGGAAAATACTAACCTCAAAATAGGGTAGATCTAGAAAATGATGATTTATGATGTCTGTGTGTTGTCTCTAGAAATTCTACAACCAGATCTGGGACCAGAAAACTGCAATAGAGAAAACCCATAAAACTTTTGTCTTTCAAGAAGCAGGTCATCCTTGACCCAGATAGTGGGGCAAGGTCTTACCCTAGGGCAGGATCCTACCCCCCACTGAAGGTCATCCTTGACCCAAAATAGCTCAGATGGAAAATCTGCTCATAGATCTCATAAGTTCACCGAAAAGGGTATTCAGATCTATACTTTAATTCACTGTCTTGTACCTGTACCTGCAAGAAATATGGTTTTTTTTTCTTTGGATGGGGGGTTTTCCTTGGTCAAACCCCAATTTATGAATTAACCTTGAAATTGAATTGAAATTTTAATATGCATAAACAAAGTAAATGGAACTATTAACCTTGCTTACGTTAAAGTCCTTATGGAGGATTCGAATCCTTGAATCCACAAGTAGGAATGCTGCAAATGAATGTAGAAATGAATGTATGATGTCTCAAATCAATGGCACTAGATCTTCAACACCAATCTTGAATGGATCTTTGTATAGGAAGAGGCTTGGATGAATATGGATGGAGAAATCTTCAAGGGGGCTCCAAAGAGATTGAATCCTTTAATAGCTAACAATGGATCTCATTGATGAATGTTTGAATTCTTGAATGCTTGGCTTGAAGATGAATGAATTCTTTCTTTCTTTCCTTCTCCTTCTTTCTTACTTGATTGCACTTGAGAGCTAGATCATGAATAATGAATTGTAGATGGATCGAAATGAAGAAGAAAGGCTTCCTTTTATAGTGATCTAGGGCACAAACTTCTAGAGAGGCTGACCTTGGAGAATTAAATCCCAATTAATCTTAACCCCTAGAAATGGACCCAAACAATGCAATTGAAGGATTTACCATTCTAAAACCCAAAATGGTCGACCTGAAAGTGAGAAAAAGAAACTTTCTGAAGCTCGATATCCTGTAATGCCCAAAATCTTAAAATTGGACCTGGGGTCAGGGATGAGGTAGACACCACCCTAGGTCAGGGTTGAGGTCATCCTTGACCTAGGTTAGGGTCTAGGTCATCCTTGACCCTACCAGGTTGTCTTTGACCCTGATAGTTAGAAACTCTAGATTCTTAGAGAAAACTATCAGAAAAAGGCTGGAAATAAGGGGGAGAGAAGTAGAACAGGGGGAAATAGCTAGATACATGCAAAGACCCGATCAAGGTGCTTAACATGACCCTAGACTACTCACTCGGAGGGCTAAATTCTCTTAACATGTAAGTGCTTCTATTTTAAGATGATACAATTTATTATTCATTATTTACATTATCATATTAAATCATTGATTATACATCATTGTATTAGTAATACATAGCATTAAATAACCAATCATTTAGGAGATACATTTATATATAAACATCATCATCACATGCTAGATCATTAACCATTATACATCCAAAAGAAAGTAAACCATTAAGAATTATAGAACATAAGTTTATAGTATAAAATGTGGATGAGGTCCTAGAACAATGGTTTGCACATAAAAGAGACCCCAAAGGCAATATTTTACACATACATTTGAATTGTAAGGGATGTAAATCTAGAAAATACTTGAAATTAGATAAAGTAAGATACATACCTCATGATGAAATTAATTTGGAAATACTTATTTTATGGTGCTTGTGTACAGTTTAGGGAATTTCTGCAACCTGTTTCAGACTGGAAATGCTGAGATAAAGAAAACCTAGAAATCTTTTGTCTTTTCGACAACAGGTAGTCTTTGACCCTCATAAAAGGTCAAAGGCTACATTCTTTATTTGAAGGTCAATTTTGACCTTGTTTGCAGATCTCAAAAGTTTTCCGAAAAGGGTATCCAAATCTACTCTCATATCTGAAATTCTGCACTTGTACCTGCAAGAAAAAAAGGGTTTTTGTTGTTTGTTTTAGGGGTTTACCTTGGTCAAACCCCGGTTTAGAATTAACCTTAATATTGAAATTGAAATGGAGAATGCTAGCGAGTAGTAGAAGTAGATCTAACAATGAAGCTATGATATTCAATAGATACAAATTGTATTTGAAATGTAATCAAGTATGTTAATATGAAAGCTTAAACATAACATCAATAAATGTAAATCAAACCTGCATGATTGTATGCTTCGAATCCACCATGAGGGAAGAATGAATGGATCTTGAAGGAAGATCACACCATCATGATGGCTAGATCTAAGGTTTGAATGATGAATCTTGAATGTTTGAACCAAACCCATTCAATTGCTTGAATGCTTTAATCCTTGATCTTCAATGGAGAAATTGGATGGAGAAGAGGACTTGAATACTTGAATGGATGATTGCTTGATCTTGCTTGATGAAATGATTTCTTGATATCCTTGCTTGAGAGTTCTTGAGCATGAAAACCTGATGGAGAAAACTTGATGGAGAAAATGAGAGAGGAAGGCCTCCTTTTATAGTGATCTAGGGCACAATCCTCTAGAGGGGCCACCTTGGAGAATTAAACCCCAGCTAGGTCCTAACCTTTAGAAAATATACCTAGATTAAATGCAATTTAAGAATTTACCATTCTGCAACCTGAAATGGCCAACCCGAAGGTGGGAAAACAAATATCCCTGAAACTCGACACCCAGATATCAAGGAAATTTGAAATCTGGATAGGGGGTCAAGGACGAGCTTGAATCTGACTAGGTCAGGGTCAAAGTCTATCCTGACCAAGTCAGGCTCGAGGTTGATCTTGACCAGGTCAGGTTTGAGGTCAACTTTGACTCCATAAGGTTGACTTTGACCTAGTGGTCAAAAACCTCAAGATCCTGACCTGGAATGCTAGGAAATGTAACTTGGAGTAAAAATCGGGGACAAATAGAAACAGAATGAGGAGAACAAGTATGATTCAAGAAAAGACTTGATTCAAGGTGCTTGACATGACCCAGATCACTCACTCAAAGGGCTAAACACTCTTAACATGGAAGTGCTTCCATTTTAAGATGATACAATAAGTACTATGCATATCAAAGTAAATCATCACATCTTGCATATGTTAGTATGCACATGTATATATAATCATCAAAGAAAATCATAATAGAACTGCATCATAATGCATATATAGTCCATCATGTAGAGTTCATAAAAGCAAATAAAATGTCCAAATGTCCAATGATATCTCATAAATGATAATGTGTCCAAGTGTGTCCATCAATTCATAATCATAATGAAAAATATTGATACAATGGTGATCTAGATACAAAAAGCATGTATAAAATATGCCTATGAGCCACTACCTCTAGACTCATTTTGTCACTGCCTACGTGATACAATAAGACCTGGTGCTGCTAGATCTCATGAGCCTGTGGAAGGTCTTGAAGGATGTGATGATAGCCCTCTGCTATATGTCGGTCCCTACCTATGGTATAAAATTGTCCTGACCACATAAGAGCTATCTCTGAAGCTCCCAATCCACTGATCTCTAGGCACAACCTATTTGTAGGCATCCTTCTAGTAGGTGATCTCCCTACCAGCCTGTACCATCACACATACACTATCTACATGGAGTCCTAAATCCTCTATCCTTTGTAGCTCATCCAATAGAGTCTCGGCCTCCCCTAGTTGCTCCATGGTGACATCTCACTCATGCTTGATCACAAAATTCTCACTTTCTAATCTCTCCACCCATCTCTCTAGTCTAGGGACATGGTCTACCTATACTTGTGTCATTGCTAGTCATCAATGTGTCATTGCCCCCGACATCCATCTTTGCATGTACATCATGTACCCCCACATCTTTCATCTGCACATCATCTCCAATATCAACCATATGCTCATCTTGTATATCATCATGTACAAGTCCACCTTGTACCACTCTCTCCTAGCCAAGTATCATATCTTTTGTTGGAGATTTTCAAGTAGGCCAGTATTGACTGTATGTTTGTCATTGATGACAACATATGGAAAGTACCATGCATGGAAGTCTTATATATTAAGCCTTCCGTATATGTAGCATGGACATGATATCAGCATGATATCACGGGCATAGAGGTTAACTCTTAGTACAGACAGTTATATAGCAATTGGTGTCAATAGTGTTCCTAACAGATTAATAGGTAGTGTTCTATGTATGGTTGTCTATATAATTATCATGGAGCCTTGCACACTTGGATATATTTTGAAGACATGTTAGTGATATTAAGTTCATGGATGCATGGTCTACTAATGAACACAAGTAAAGTTATGTAGTCATTATTCACCAGTAGCAGTTTCTTGTGTTTGTTCAAAAGAGCTGATAGAGATTTTATTGGTTCTTGAGTTGCACCTATCTTGATGGTATGTGCCCTTGGAGTTAAGCTTGGATAAGTGTTATTGATGTTTGGTTATTGTTGGATAAGTTAATTCAGCTTATAGAGAAAGTTCCAATTGTTTTGGTAGAGCTGACAGCGTGTAGCGTGTGTCTACATTTATTTTATTAGACAGGTCCCAGATTGTGTTGCGTGCATAATAGAGCCAACACAATGTTTGTTGGAGTTTATTATGGTTTCTCTAATATCATTTCAAGGTGGTTCTAACAAGAAAACTTGATTATATCATTTGGAGGAAAGATATTTATAGGTAGTCATTTGTGATTGCTTGTGTGTGGTTCATGGTTGATTAAGTAGAGCAGAGCAGAGTGTGTGAAGTGTTGAGCCATTAGAAGAAGGTCTATGTGACCAACTAAAGTACTTGTGATATTCATTGGAACTAATCCAGATAGCAGGTCAAAGTGCAGTTCACCAAGATCCAGATATAGTGTGTATCTATTATTCAGAAGGTTGTAGCCTTCACCCATTTGAGCACTGAGCTCTCCAATAGTGCATCCTCTCCCCTAATAGGGACAATTGTAAAAGACTCCTAACATGGTCTGACCCTTGACTAGGTATACTGTACTTAATATATTGTAAATCTACTCCTAACAAGGTAAAGGATCTTCTAACAAGGATCATTATACACTAGTACAAAATATTAGTGGGTATCAAGTCCCACCGAGGTTTTTACCTATTTGGGTTTCCTTGTAACCAAAATATTGGTGTTTTGTTTAAGTGTTCTTTCATTGTGTTTATGCTTTATGTTTAAGAATACTTAAATGGATAAAGAATTGAATCTTGTAGATAACTTATTCACCCCCCCCTCTCAGTTATCTCGTGGGACTATTCCTAACAATTGGTATCAGAGCCAAGTGCCTCGGAGAGGAAGTTTAACAACTTGAGGTTGATTAGATGATGTACTTTAGGAAAGAAAGTCCTAAGTTCGATGGAGAGAATTATCTTGATTGGAAGAACAAGATGGTAACTCATTTGCAGTGCATTTCTTTTGAAGTTTTTAATGTGACCATCAAAGTAGCCAAGATTCCTACCTTAGAAGACCTTGCAAAAGATGATGCTACTGACATACAAAAGGAATTTTTTCATCATAATGCTATTGCTAAAGAAGCCCTTATTAGCACCCTATCTGATGGTGAATTTTTAGAAGTAAAAAAGGTAGATACAACCCACAAAATATGGAAGCACCTAGAAGACACATTTGAAGGAGACAAACAAGAAAAGGATGTGTGCAGAAAGACATGGAAGAAAAGATAAAATGCATTAGAGATTCTTCCTAAAGATAACATCAGATCTCACAATCAGAGGATTAATGAAGCAATTGCTGGAATTAGGAACAATGGTGGAGAGATTTCAGAGGAGGACATTATGGATAAGTTGATGACTACTCTTACTCCTAAATATGAAAGCAAGATCAACATCCTTCATGAGACCATGCAGCTTACATCAAACTTCAAAAGAGAGACCTTGATCAGCAAAATCTTAGCTTTTGAGATTTCAAGATTGAAGATAGAACCAAAGAGTGAAACAACTGTCAAAGCAAGAGTTCATGGTAAGAAAACTACAAACACTTCTGGTAATTTGGATGATGATGATGAAGAGAAAACATTAGATGATTTTATTGCTATGATTTCCAAAAGAGAAAAGAAAGGAAAAGGAAAATATGAAGGTTAATTACCATTTAAGTTATTTTCATGTAATAAGATTAGTCACTTTGCATCTAAATGTCCCACTAGAGCTAGAAAGTTCAAAAAGGATTACAAGCCTAAGTATTCTAAGGAATGCTACTATGTTGGAGATGGAGTTTCAGATGAAGAATCTGGTGAAGAAGAAATTGGATTCATTGCTATTGTATAAAAAATGAATAACAAGACAATTCATGTAGACAAGAAGTAGAATCAAGAGCTAGCATTGATTTCACAAGCTGACATAAGGACAGACTGGATTATAGACAGTGGTTGTTCACATCACATGATAGGTGATAAAGGTAGGTTTGTTCATTTTGGACAAATAAAATGGTGGTATGGTCAAATTTGGAGACAACACTCCTAAACCTATAGTTGGTAGAGGAGCCATCACTTTGGATGGAAAGAACATTATTGATGATGTTCTTTATGTTGATGGTTTGAAACATAACCTTCTCAGTGTTCGACAGTTACTTGGAAAAGGCTATCAATTGCAGTTCAAAGATGACAAATGCATCATTAACAAAAAATATGGTGTTATGATTGCATCAAGAATAAAGACAAGAGGTAATGTTTTTCAACTCAATTCAGAAGCAAGTTATTTTGTTGCTAAAGTTGATGACAATTGGTTGTGGCATAAAAGACTATGTCATATCAATTTTGATAACATAGTGAAGATAAGAAATGTAAAGGCAGTAAGAGATCTACCTAGCATAGAAAATCTTGTTGATACTATATGTAGGGAATGTGTGATGGGAAATCATGTGAGAAATTCATTCAAGAGAAAGCAGAATTCAGCAGAGAACAAGTTGGATCTAATTCATACAGACCTATGTGGTCCAACTCAAACAAGATCATACTATGGTGAAAGGTATTTTATTTTGTTTTTTGATGATTATACTAGGATGATGTGGGTTGCATTCTTAAAATATAAGTCAGAAGCTTTTGAGAAGTTCAAAATATTCAAAGCTAAGGTTGAGAATGAATTTGGACTAAAGATAAAATGTTTGACGTCAGATAGAGGAGAAGAATTCACCTCTGATAGATTCTATGAGTACTATGAAGAACATGGAATAAAGAGACAATTAAGTGTACCTAGAACCCCTCAGAAAAATGGAATTGTAGAGAGAAGGAGTAGGATCATTCTTGATACAGCAGACACCATTATGATAGAAGGAAAAGTTGCACACACCTATTGGAGAGATGCGGTCAATCCAACAATTTATACCATCAATAGAATTCAATTGAGGCCAAGCACTAACAAAACACCATATGAGCTATGGTTTGGTAATGCTCCCACAGTAAAATACTTTAGAAACTTTGGAAGCAAGTGCTACATCAAGAGGGATGAAGCAGTAGGAAAGTTTGATGCAAGAAGTGATGAAGGTATTTTTCTTGGTTACTCTACTAAAAGTAAAGCTTATAGATGTTTCAATTTAAGATTGAAAAAGATCATTGAAAGTGCTCATGTAAAGATTGATGAAAAGTTTATGATTCAAGAAAGATATCATGACTACTCACCCATGATTGAAGAAGAACCTAGACCCTCTACTAGTGAGATAGTTATTGAAGAAATGTTTGATAGTATTGATGTGTTATTCAATGACCCTGAGACAAGTGAAGAAAATACTCCTATGGCTGATGAATCAGCATCACCTAAAGTTCCAAAGTTTACAATAAGAAATCATTCCAAGGCAGACATCATTGGAGATCAGAGTGGCAAAGTCTTAAAGAGATCACAAGCAAAGAACTCAACTAGCAGTGAAGCGGTATGTTTACTATCTCAAATTGAGCCTTTAAGTGTTGAAGATGCTTGATATGATTCAGATTGGCATGATGCTATGAAAGAAGAACTTGATCAAATTATTAAGAATGACATTTGGGAATTGGTCCCAAGACCTAGTGATAAAAATGTGATTGGAACAAAGTGGATATTTAGAAACAAGATTAATGAAGATGGTACAGTAGTGAGAAACAAAGTAAGATTAGTATGTAAGGGATATGCACAAAGAGAAGGTATTGATTATTCAGAAACATTTGCACCTGTGAGCATATTATAAGCTATTAAGTTGTTTCTGGCCTATGCTACAGTTAAAACTTCAAAGTTTATCATATGGATGTCAAGTCAGCATTCCTGAATGGAGATTTGAAAGAAGAAGTATACATTGAGCAACTTATAGGATTCACCTTATCTGACAGACCTGATATGGTATGCAAATTTAAGAAACCCCTCTATGGACTTTAGCAAGCCCCTAAGGCATGGTATGAGAGACTAGATGGATACTTAACTAAGATTGGATTCAAGAAAGGAGCAACAGATTGTAATCTATTCATTAGAGAGACATCTGAAGGTTTACTACTTGTAGCTATATTTGTTGATGACATTATCTTTGGAGGTAATGACAAACTCAGTCCTAAATTTTCTAAAGAAATGTAGAATGATTTTGAGATGAGTATGATTGGTCCTATCAAGTACTTTTTGGGACTAAATGTGCAGCAGATAGAAAAAGGGATTTTTATTAATCAATCAAAGTATGTGAAAGAGATACTGAAGAACTTAAAGATGGATGATTGCAAGCCAGTAGGAACCCCTATGGTCACTAGATGCAAGATTACAAAAGAAGATGAGTCACCAGTAGTAGATATAACATTGTATAAGTCTATGATTGGTAAAATCATATATCTTACTCAGACTAGACCTGATATTTCCAATGCAGTTGGCATAGTTGGAAGATTTTTAGCAGAGCCTGAACAAAGTCACCTCATGGCAGTAAAGAGAATATTCAGATACTTACAGGGAACTATACATTATGTTCTATGATATCCTAATTTAGAAAATGTTGAGCTTCATGTGTACACTGATGCAAATTGGGCAGGATGTGTTGATGATAGAAAGAGTACTTCAGGTGGAGCAGTTTTTCTTGGTGATAGACTTGTCACTTTGACAAGCAAGAAACAAAATTGTATTTCTCAGTCAACAACAGAAGTGGAGTATGTTGTTGTAGCCTTGAATTGTTCTACAATTGTTTGGATCAAGAAAATGATAAAGGATTTTGAAATTTAGATTGATTATCCTATTTTTATTCATTGTGATAACACTGGCACTATCAATATGTCAAAGAACCCTATGTTGCATGCAAAGACAAAGGACATTGAGATCAAGTATCACTTCCTAAAAGAGAAAGTGGTAGAGAAAGAAGTCAAGTTGGACTCTGTAAGTACTAAAGATTAGTTGGTAGATATATTCACAAAGCCCTTGCCTAAGGATACTTTTGAGTATCTCAGGGAGAAGTTGGGAGTCATTCCCTTCCCTGATTCTACTTAGAAAAAGAAGGAAAGCCATCAGTCCTCAGGGACTGGTGGAAGGTTGACTACTCTACCTTAGGAGTAGTACCAGTGCTTAAAATGAATGACACCCTTTTCCATTGATGTCAAAGGGGGAGTATATATAGAATCATGAAAAATAGAAGTAAAAAGAGGAGTAATATACTAAGGGGGAGCAGCATTCAACATGACAGCAATTCAGTTGAGGAAATAGAGAATATTAGAAAATATTGTAGTAGAGGGAGGATTCATATTTGGGGGAGTTTTGAAGAGGAAATGGAGAATGTTATAAAATGAATATTCATTTGGTTTGGTGGTGATTTTTCATTCCACGTGTTTCCATCAATGCCAAAGGGTGAGATTGTTGGAGATTTCCCAGCAGGCTAGCACTGACTGTATGTTTGTCATTGATGACAACATATGGAAAGTAGAATATGTGGAAGTATTATATAGTAATATTTTTCTATATGTATCATGGACATGATATCCACATGATATTATGGGTAGAAAGGTTAACTCTTAGTACAGACAATTATATATCAGTTGGTGTCAATAGTGTTCCTAACAGAGTAACATCTAGTGTTCTATGTATGGTTGTCCATACAGTTATCATGGAGCCTTGCATGTTTGGATATATGTTGAAGACATTTTAATGATGTTAAGTTCATGGATGCATGGTTTGATGATGAATGCAAGTAAATTTATGCAGTCATTATTCATCAGTAGCAGTTTCTTGTGTTTGTTCAAAAGAGTTGACAAAGATTTTATTGGTTCTTTAGTTGCACCTATCTTGAGGGTATGTTCCCTTGGAGTTAAGCTTGGAGAAGTGTTATTGATATTTGGTTAAGAGTTTGTAAGTTAATTCATCTTACAGAGAAAGTTCCAGTTGTTTTGGTAGAGCTGACAGTGTGTAGCGTGCATCTACATTTATTTTATTAGACAAGTCCCAAATTGTGTTGTGTGTATAATAGAGCCAACAAAATGTTTGTTGGATTTTATTATGATTTCTCTAATATGATTTCAAGGTGGTTCTAATAGGCCGACTTGATTATATCATTTGGAGGAAAGATATTTATAGGCAGTCATTTGCGATTGCTTGTGTGTGGTTCATGGTTGATTAAGCAGAGAAAAGAAGATTGTGAGAAGTGTTGAGCCATCAGAAGAAGGTCTATGTGACCAAGTAAAGTACTTTTGATATTCATTGGAACTAATCCAGACAAAAAGTCAAAGTATAGTTCACCAAGATCTAGATATAGTGTGTATCAATTATTCAGAAGGTTGTAGCCTTCGCCCATTTGAGCAGTGAGCTCTCGGACAGTGCGTCCTCTCCCCTAATAGGGACAATTGTAAAAGACTCCTAATAGGGTCCAACCCTTGACCAAGTCTTTTATACTTAATATATTTTAAAGCTACTCCTAACAGGGTAAAGGATCTTCTAACAAGGATCATTATACACTAGTACAGTTTATTAGTGGGTATCAAGTCCCACCGGGGTTTTTACCTATTTGGGTTTTCCCGTAACCAAAATATTGTTGTTTTGTTTAAGTGTTCTTTCATTGTGTTTATGATTTATGTTTAAGTATACTTAATTGGATAAAGAATAGAATCTTGTAGATAACTTATTCACCCCCCCCCTCTCAGTTATCTCTTGGGACTATTCCTAACATCTTTCTCATTTGGTACCTGTCCTGCCTGTATAGGTACCTGTGCCTATCCCATTGGATCCACTTGTATCGGGGAAGCTATTGGTATTTGTACTGGTGCACTTGCTAGTATCTATGTAGGTGGCTAGCATTGCACCTGTCTAGCCAAGGGTGGCATCAAACCTTGTTGTCGAATCCCTCCACCTCTCATTTGAGGCCCATCTCTATCTCCCCTACCTCCATCAAAACCACCATCACCTCCATCACCACCATCACCTCTATCATCACCTCTACCCCTCCCTTAGCCTCTCCTATCATGGCCTCATCACCTATCTTGGCATCTATCTACCGCATCCCTCTCTAGTGGCCTCTTTGCCAGGTCAGTCAATCTAGGGAATGGATGATCCTTGATCTATCTCTCATAGTTCATTGTCATCCTTGGGTCTACGACCCCTATCTCATGGAACATGCCTTAAATGGCATGTCTAAGAACTCATGTCATGCAATTGCAAAGGACACCATTGGTCCCCAATCTTATCCCTCCTTATGCATGCGAGAAAACTTTGTAACACCATGTGACATCCCCTGGATCCTTCCAAACTATCGCAAGACCCAACTAACCAACTCCCTCTCTATAATATAGAGAGTCCTCCCTATCAACCATCAAGACTTGAAATAGTATCTGAGTTGTCACTCATCCTCCCATGGCTCACATCCTAGGTAAGGTCTCCAGATCATAGAATCTATAGTATCAAATGTATAATTCCAAAACTCTAGACGTCCCATCTTATGCTAAGACTAGATGGATAAATACAAAAAGATATATGGACACCTTGTGCCTCAGAATCTCATAGCTACTGGCTGTGTAACCACAATATGCTCCCATACCCAAACATGGAGCAATGTAATGCTAGCTTATAGTGATGCTCCTTTGTGATTTACAACCTGATGAATATCATGATAAAGGTGTGCCAACAAGCACACTCCCCAAGCAAAGAGGGTCCCCTCATCCATCATCCTCTGCAAGGTCTAGCCCCATCCAACCATGAACCCATGCAATCTCAGGTCTGGGTAGACAAAACCTCCAATAGCACCAACCAATACAACAAGAAGTGCCTCATAGAAATCAACCATGTCCTCCCAGCTGATCTCCAACTAATCAATTTTGTCATCTCCAAATACCTCTCTACACTTAGTCAGACCACCGTGCCAATCATACTACACTAACTCTCCAGTAATGGGCAGTCATGGGATGTGATAAACATCCTCTAACGTAACATTCATCTCTCTTGTAGGGAGATGGAAGGTACTTGTCTCTAAGTGCCATCTCTCAGAAAGTGTTGTCAGCATGCTCAAATTCACCTAAATCTCAGGCGTATAAATGATGTGATAAAGTCCTGTAGCCCCTATCAGCATTCTATCAGTCTCTGACAGTGTCGGCCTCAGATTCTGAGTCACAGGATATCTCTCCCATGGCATCAGAGTGTATGTAATATCCTCCTATCAT
This sequence comes from Chamaecyparis obtusa, assembly GCA_027943335.1. Lineage (NCBI taxonomy): Eukaryota > Viridiplantae > Streptophyta > Pinopsida > Cupressales > Cupressaceae > Chamaecyparis > Chamaecyparis obtusa. Next base: position 691,099 of record BSBK01002994.1, read on the forward strand.
AATCATCAAACAATCAAACTATTAGAATTTGATCAAGCTGATCCATCTAGCTACCCTATCTTATCAATCAAATACATGTTTATCACATGTCCTAATAGGTAATTCTATCAATTATCTACTATCAGGAAAGTTAACTAGCGACCATACTACGATGTTATCTATCTTGACACAAATTGATCAAAATACAATGTTGACAGATCATATCGGCTTATCAAAATCAAGCCCAAATTCAATTATCTGACATAAATGTGCAGCATAGAAAAATTCTTGCGCAGAACCCCCTTTCCTTTGCGCTGATTTAACATTTGCGCAACTAACCTAGACATTTGCACAGAAATATGTGACCAATGCATAGAAACTACGTTTGCGCACATTTCTTTAACAAATGTGCCTCAAAAAAATTTCCTTACACACATGCACAGGAAACCCACACAAATGCATAGAATTACTAGTTTGTTGTGCAAATGTGGCAAGTTGTTGCACATTCATGCACCACAACTGCATATTTGTTCGTGATCCTAGAATGAAATATTTTATATCTTAAACCTATCGTTCAATCTAACCTAAACATGGTAAAAATCAATTGAAACATGCGAAAAATCTCAAATTGACAATCCAGGATAGGGAACCTACTAGCTCTCCAGAATCTGGTGGCCTCTGGAAGCGTCTGACCCTCTCAAACTTATGAACTCATAGTGGGAACGACATCTTCTAACCTCTTCTCTTCTCTCTCTCCAAGCTCGAATCTCCAAATGACAAGTGTGCACAATGACCCTATTGTGGACCCCTTGACTCTATATATAGCCTGTGGACCTGTTTTGCTAGATGTGTGGACCCTACTTATCGAATCTTTCCCAATTCACCCTATTTTTACCCATATGTCTTTTGTTTCTTTTCATGAGATTGATTGTCAAAGATTTATATATATATATATATATATATATATATATATATATATATATATATATATATATATATATATATATATATATAATTATAATAATTAAAAAATCAAATAAAATACTTTTTGTCAATCAATCTCTCGAGGGGGCATGCATAGGTCATTTGAGACATTGTTTGGGGCAGGGGCAAAAATGCTAAAATTTTCTTAATTTAAAAATGCTAGAATTTTCTAAATTTTTCTTTGAAATAATGTGACTAGCACATTATTTCAAAGAGGGGCAAAATGTATATACTAAAAAGTGACTTCATTAATTAATTAAATATTTATTATTTAATTAATATTGACTTAATGAATTAATTAAATATTTATTATTTAATTAATATTTATTCCTCTATTTATTAGATAAATTATTCAATTTATTTGATAAATTCACTATAGTCTATTCTCCTATCCTAAGTCTTCTAAATAGTCCTATTTAAGTGATTTAATCAATTAACACAATCACTAAATATGACTAAGTCTCCTAGTCCACCTCATCCACCTAGTCACTTGACACATCACCTTGGCTAAAATAATTAATTATTATTAATTATTAAATACTCATTATCCTTACCCACACATGTCCTATTTTTAAGGGCTATGTGGCCTCATAAGACTTGGTCTCATGACCACATGTCTTCCCCTACACTAAGTCAAGAGGCTATCCCTATTCCTAAGGAGCTTCTCAAGCCACCTCAAAGAGTTCAAGGTGACTCATGGGACACTTGTACCAAGAGTCCTCATGAGGAAAAAGTCCTTCCTTCTTCCTCTCATTGATCTTTGTGAGACACTTGACATGTGTCTTTCCCTTCCTCCATCTTCTCTTCCATGTCAATGTAGGAGGAACATCCTCCCTATTCTTCCTCCCACATTCCAACTATATCCTCCTTTCTCTCAACCCCTTCAACCAAGTCAATCCTAGCCCTAGGATCTTCCACCTTTCAATCTCCACCCTTGGATTGTGCCACCTAGGCTTGAGTCCTCCAAAAATCTATAAAAGGAGCCTCATTTTCCCTTTGTGAGCTAATAGCTAATAGGTAATCAAGCAATAGGCAATCAAGCAATAGCGATCTCAAGAATACAAGCATACAAACATTCAAGCATCCAAAAGCATCAAAAGTCATCAAGCATTTCCATATCATTTCATTCATTAGTTTTGCATAATCAAGCTTAGGCCATTTTGCATATATTCACTCAAATCTCCACAATTTGAGAGAATCTTTGGAAGGAGCTTCATTTGGAAATCCTAGAGCTTAACATCTCCAAGAAATCAAGACAAGGAGCACAATGGAGACAAGCTACAATGGGTAAGTGAAGGTAAATTTGTTTTAGTTCTTCATTTGACAATTTGGTAATATTCATTGGGTAGCATTTAGATTGATTTATTAGTTTGTTTTAATTAATATTTCATTTAGAATAGTTTACCTCTATTTTGCATACACAATTCAATTTAAAAACTTAGCTTCTAGATAGTTTTAAAGTTAGAATTTAGTTTGTTTTAGCATTATAATTTGATTTTTTTCTTTAAATTTTCTGTAAATTCGAGGTTCTCTTTATTATAGAGTTCAATTTAGTTTAATATTAGGGATATTGGGTTCGATTTTTTTTAATGTTAAATTATGTTTAGGGTTATAATTTAATTTATTGTATTGTTACAATTAGCACATAATTTGGTTTAGTGTTAGTTCTAGTGTATAATTTGGTATAAAATTAGGGTTCAATTTGGTTTAGTGTTAGCTTTAGCTTATAATTTGGTTTAGGATTAGGGTTCAATTTGGTTTAATATTCAATTAGGTTTTCTGTTATCATTCTATTTGGTTGTGTTATATTCAGGGTTCAATTTTGTTTAGGATTTAGGTTTAATTTAATTTGGTTTAGGTTTAGTGTTTCAATTCAATTTGGTTCAATGTTCAATTGTCTTTAGGGTTTGGGTTTAATTTTATTTAGTGTAAGGGATAGGGTTCAATATATTTTTACATTAGACTTAGGGTTCAATTTTTTCTAGGGTTGGGTAATGGTTTAAGTTGGTGTACTACTGAATTAGCTTTATGATCAGGCCTAAAATTTGCGTTGTTGTTTAGAGTTAGGGTTACAGTTCAATTAAATCCACAGTTAATGTTTAATTTAGTTTAGTGTTAGGTTTAGGAATATGTATATAATGAGAGTTAGTGGTAGAATTCAAAGTTAGTTTAAATGTTTAGTTAGACTAAAAGAGTTAAGGTTGAATTCGGTTATAGGATTAAGGATTCAAATGGTTTAGGGTTAGCATTCATTATGGTTTGAGTATTAGAATTAGGATACTATTCGGTTTATGTTTATGGTTAATGTTCAATTTGGTTTAGTGTTACAATTAGGTTTAAGTTGTTTTAGTATTTGTCTTAGGATTAATGATTTATTTAAGCTTAGAACGCAATTTTAATTTTGGTATAGTCTTAGGTGAAGGGATTAATTATATTTAGGGGTAGGGTTATAGTTCAATTTAGGTTTTTATTTGTATTTGATTTAGTCCTAATTTTAGGTGATAATTATATTTAGGATTAAGTTTATAGTATTTACTACATGAGGGTTATGGTTTTATTAAATTTAAGACTAAAATTGGTAAAATATTTAATTAGGTTCACAATTAGGGATCAATTTACTTTAATGTTACGGTTGGGTTCAATTTGGTTGATTGTTTGATTATGTTGAATTTTGAGATACAATTTGGTTTAATTTTTTAAGGTTATGGTGAAATTTAGTCTAGGGGCATGGGTCACTAATAATATTAGGTATAGAAATAGAGTTAAGATTGGGATGTAAATATTAAACCTAATGTAGTAACGGTTAGGGTTCCATTTGGTTTAGTGCTAGGGTTAGGGTTAATTTTATATTTTAATTCAATTAGTGTTAGTTTTATAGGTTCATTTTGTTTAGTGTTCAATTAGATGTAGGCTTAGTGTTTAGCTTACTTTAGTACTAGATTCAATCTTAACTTAGGTTTACAGTTTTGGTTTAATTTTTTTGTTTTAAGATTCTGGTTTAATTTGGTTTAGGGTTAGCGTAGTTTTTTTTATTATTGGTTAGGGTTTAATAGGTTTATTATTAGGTTATAATTTTGGTTAGTGTTAAGGTTAGGATTCTATTTTGTTTAGGTTTGTTGTTAATATTTTATATATTTTACTATTTTATTAGATTTATAATGATTAAATTTGAGTTGAGATTTAATAAGGGTTACGGTTCAATTTTTGTTATTCATTTATTAAGGTTGTAGTTCAATTCATATTTTTGTTGGAGATCATAGTTTGATTATATGTCTTTCTAAAGCAAGGCAGGGGCCAAAAGGGGCCAAACAATGGTACACCCCAATGATCCAAGCCTACTCAACACATGCGGAAGCAAACAAACACAATAGTGAGAGAGAGAGAATGCAGAAGCTTTCATATATTTCCATCAAATAGAGTGATACATGTTGGCCTGTAAGGCCTTCTCGGTTAGGGCCAGATATTAAAATGAAATATAGAAGTCCTCAAACATGTGAGGATCTATCAAAATCTCTATTCTTACTATTTTCTATCTTCTACTTTCATCCCAAAACTACCTCCTAAACTACAACCAAACAACTACATATATACAAGAGTCTACCAAACTAAGTCTCCACAATCAATAAAAGGAACAGTCAGATCTGGGACAACACACTTCCTAATGATGGATTCCAACATTAAATCCATGACCCAACATAAATGCACAAGTCAGCCACAATAGAAACTAAAACTAAAAAACTCGTCAGCGAGCAAAGATAACCGAGCAGCAGACAAGCAATGTCGAGTGCCAGAGAAACAACTGACCACCCAGGAGATAACCAACCACACTCGATAACCAAAGGAAACTAACCAACTCAGCCAAAGTAGGAACTGAGAAACACAGACAAACTCCAAAATGTTTTTGGTGACATAGGATTCCCAAGGACCTGAGATGCTCCTGCATCAGACACCTGGGGTTATTTGAAATGATTCTCTAAATCATTCAGTAGGTCTGGTACGAGCTACATCCAACTCAGACTGTGAAATCCATGAACTATCTTCCATCAATTTATTCTTCCACTTTACTAGATATTCCATATACTATTTTCCTCTTGTACTCTTGCCAACTCTTTCCTTCAAAATCTGTTCAATTTCTTCATTCTGCTCCTTAGGATATTTTGTTGGTATTATCACTTCTTCATTAGGTTCATAACACTCATACAAATCAGAAATGTTGAAAATCAGTGATATGTCCATGTCATTAGGTAACTCAATTCCATATGCATTTCCACTATCAAATTTTCTCAAAATATTGCAAGGTCCAAACTTCTTCATCCTCAGCTTCCCATATCTTCCAATAGGGAATCGGCCTTTCTTCAAATGAACCATCACTTCATCACCAACATCAAAAATTTTATGTCTTCTTGATCTATCAGCTCTATCTTTGTATTTTTTATTACTGTCTTTCAGCTTTAGCTTCACATCTTCATGCAATGTCTTCATGTACTTAGAAAACTTTACTCCTTCAGCACTTCTCTTATTCTCATCAACAATGTCTCTCAAATTAGATATTCCTCTCAGTTGTGTGCCATTCACAATCTCAAATGGTGGCTTTCCATTACTCCTATTCATTAAATTATTGTATGCAAACTTTGCTTATGCCAACACAGAATCCCAATTACTCGGTGTGTCTCCAACTAAGCATCTCAAAAGATTTCCCAAACTTTTTTTCACAACTTCAGTCTGTCCATCAGTTTGTGGGTGAAATGTAGAACTATATTTCAAATCAGTGCCAAATTTCTTCCAAAGGATCTTCCAAAAGTAACCAATGAATTTACTATCTCGGTTAGAGATAATACTCCTTAGTAATCCATGCAATCTGACAATTTCCTTAAAGAAAAGATCTGCTACATGTATTGCATTTGATGTCTTTCTACATGGTATAAAATGTGTCATCTTTAAAAATCTATCCACAACAACAAATATGGAATCATTACCTCTTACTATCTTCGATAAGCCAAGAACAAAGTCCATACTGATGTCAATCCAAGGTTTCTCAGGAATAGCAATCGGTGTATACAATCTAGTATTCTGACTTACTCCTTTTGTAACTTGACAAACTCCACAACTTTTCACAAATTTCTGAACATATTTATACAACTATGGCCAATAGTATTTCTCCTTAAGAACATTCCATGTTTTATCAATACCAAAATGTCCAACCAAACCACTACTATGCTTTTCCTTTATCAGATTAGTTCTCATTATTCCTCTCGGTATGCACAACTAAATGCCTTTAAACAACAAACCTTCCTAAATAAAATATTCATCCCATTTAGTATCTTGTTGATCTTGAATAGGTTCTCTGCACTTTCTCCATGGCTTAGAAAAATTAGGGTCAAACTCATAAGAATCTCTCATCTCATTAAAACCAAGAACTTCAATTTTCATCTCGATCATCAAAGATCTTCTTCTACTCAATGCATTAGCAACTCGGTTAGTGACTCCACTCTTATGGTTTATCACAAATTTGTAACTCTACAAATACTCAACCCATTTCATATGTCTCTGGTTAAACTTATTCTGACTACCCAAATATTGTAAAGCCTTATGATCAGTATACAACACAAATTCACTCGGTATCAAATAATGTCTCTATTTCTTTAGTGCTCGAACAATAGCATAGAATTATTGATCATACATAGAATATTTCCTTCTAGTATCATTCAAATTTTCACTAAAGAAAGCAATAGGTTTACCTTCTTGACTCAACATAGCTCCAATTGCACTTCCACTTGCATCACATTCCACTTCAAATACTTTACTAAAATTAGGTAATGCCAAAAAAGGTAATTCAGCAACCTTCTGCTTCAGAGTCTCAAAACTTCTATCAGCTCCATGTGTCCACTTGAATTCTCTTTTGTCTCCTCTCATAGTGTCACTCATAGCATTACAAATTGAACTAAAATTCCTTATGAACTTTCGGTAAAAACTTGCCAAACCATGAAATGATCTTACCTCACTAGCATTCATAGGTTTAGGCCAATTCAAAATAGCTTCAACCTTTTTAGGATCCATCTTCAAACCATCAGCTGAAATAACAAATCCCAAATACACAATCTCCTCTTTCATGAATGAACACTTTTTTAGGTTTATCAGCAACTTTTCCTCTTTCAATCTCTACAATACTTGTCTAACATGCAACAAATGTTCTTCTCTAGTCTTACTAAATATTAGAATGCCATCAAGATATACAATCACAAACTTACCCAAGAATTTCTTCAAAACTTCATTCATCAGCCTCATAAAAGTACTTGGTGCATTAGTTAAACCAAAGGGCATAACCAACCACTCATACAAACCTTCTTTTATCTTGAAAGCAGTCTTCCATTCATCACCTTCTCTAATTTTGATCTGCTGATACCCACTTTTCAAATCAATTTTGGTGAAATACTTTTCTCCAGTCAAACTATCCATTATGTCATCCATTCTCGGTATAGGAAACCTATACTTCACTGTTATCTTATTGATTGCTATGGAATCAGTACACATTCTCCATTCTCCATTCTTTTTTGGTGCCAATACAGTAGGTACTACACAAGGACTCAAACTTTCTCTGATTAAACCTTTTTCCAGTAACTCTTGAATCTATCAGTTCAATTCCTGATTCTTGGTAGGTGTCAACCGATGAGGTGCCTTATTCAGTAAACTAGCTCCAGGGATTAGATCCATACAATGATCAATGCTTTTTTTTGGTGGAAAACCATTAGGTACATTATCAAAAATGATATCACTATACTCGGTGAGTAACTTATCAATCTCCTCAGGGACATTATCCTCTATTTTCTTACTCATTTTTTTAGGGATCATAGCAAAACATACATCATTCTTCTTCAAAGAGTTAACAAACTTTCTTTCCTCCATCAAACAAACTTTCACAAATGTGCAAACATTACTAACAGGTTCTTCCATCAAAGCTAACAAGATTTGTTTCTTTCCATCAGCCACAATAGTATACTTATGCAATCTCCCATCATATATATCATGTCTATCATATTTCCAAGGTCTACCGAACAAAATATGACAACAATCCATAGGCATGATATCACATAACACCTTATCATAGTACTTTCCAATCTTCAAATTCACATAACATTATTCACTTACTAGGAGTGTATGCTCATCTTTGATCCATGAAATCTGATAGGGCTTTGGATGTACCAACCTTTCCAACTACAATTTTGTGACTATCTCCTTAGATGCCAAATTCTTCGAGCTACCACTGTCAATGATTACCTTCCAAACTTTATCAGAAACTCTACATCTGGTCTTGAAGAAACTTTTCCTTACCAAATCTTCCTTCTTACTTTCATTCCACAATTCTCTCCTTACCATCAAGTTATTTTCCTTCTTAGGTTCATTCTATGATTCTTCTTGCACCAAATCATTTCTACTGCTACCAATCTTCTTACTAGCATGTGTGTTGGAAATATTCAAGACTATCCAGGTTACTGAGAGGGGAGGGGTGAATCAGTAACTTCAAAACTTTTAACAAATTTAGATCTTAACCATATTTCAAATAACATTAGATTGATAATCTAACTGCATGTATGAGTAACAGAAAGAATAAAACATTCATAACATTTTGAACACAGAGATTTGGTGACACAGAAACCTTCCAAATAGAAAGTAAAACTAGGGTGGGGATGATACACACAAAACTTCAATGCTGCAATATAAAGTTTTCCGGTTAAGGCTTACAATGATCACTTCTGATGATCTACCTTGTTAGGAGCAATAAGGAGTGCTAGGTCCACCTTGTTAGAGGATTTACAAGCATACAATAAAGTATGCACTCGGTTAAGAGATTTTACAAAGACTGTTAAGTCTACCCGATTAAAGGATTTTAAGCTGATTCACCTATTAGGATGAAATAGTAGATCTCTTACTTGCAACTATACTTGCTGATTGAGATTCTCTAATGTACTGATCACCTTTTGTGATGGATAGATCTTTTTTTCTTCTTATACTAATATAGCCGTTTGTAATTCTCTTATCTCTACCTTTCTCTCTTTTTCATGCTTCACTACTTCACACCTTGGATATGATACAAAACATTGTTTATATATCAATCCAAAACAATTACAAAATAATTACAAAGTCGGCTCTTAACACAAATATTACTAAGTTGGCCCAAATATAGTTACTTGGTTACTACAAACTAACTCGGTGACTTTCTGATACTTGGCATCCACTGTGTTACTCGGCATCATCATGCTCTTGGTAGAAGTGGAGGCTCGGTCCATACTAACCACTCGGTTGTAGTTTCGAACTCGATATATACTGGAGACTTGGTAGATATAGTGTCACTCGGTAGAAACTAAATTCCCTATTTACCATGCTGGCACTCAGTAAAAACTACTCATTTCATCACTTGGTAAACACTGTTCTATCTGCTTGATAAACACTGTCCTGTCTGCTCGGTAAACACTGTCCTGTCTGCTCGGTAAACACTATCCTATCTTCTCGGTAAACACATAGAGTCTAAATAAGTGTTTTCACTAATGACAAACATACTTAATGCCAACAATGTGTACATTCAAAAGATCTATGTCCTCCATAATTGTAACAAGTTCCTCCTAAACGTCCTATGCTATAACCACCTCAGTAGTTACTGCCTCTACCTCTAGATGAACTTTCACCTTTCCACTCAGTCTGGCCTTTGTCTAGATTTGTCTTTTCTGGTTTAGATCTACCATTTTCACCATTCAACCTACCTCTTCCTCTAGGAAATCTACTACCTCGACCTCTTTTTCTTTTCGCATGTCTCTTGTTCAATTTCTCCATGGCCTTCAATGCAAATTGATAAGCCTCTTCAATGTTCTCTAACTTGACCATACTAATTTCCTCTTGGATGGAAACTCTCAAACCATTCATGTATCTACCAATTCTTTCCACATCATCTTCATCATATCTGGATCTGATATCTAATCTATAGAATTCCTCAGTATACTCTTTTACTAAGCTATATTTCTACCTCAAACTTTGCATTCACCGAGCTAGGTTAATCTGATAATCACAAGGTAAGAACTTTCCTTTCAACTTGTTCACCATTTTATTCCATACCTTGATTTTGTCTTTTCCTTTTCTCTTCCTATCCAACTACAGATGTTCCCACCATAAGGATGCATGACTTTTCAACTTTGTGCTTGCAATCTTCACCTTCTTGTCTTTAGGAATGTTTTCATACTCAAAATACTTTTCCATCTTAGTGATCCAGTCCATAAATTCATCAAAATCTAGCTTTCCACCATACTCAGGAGGATTGAAATGTGGTGTAGACTTCAGACTTGTCAAATCCTTCAAAAATATTTCTTCACCTTGATCCATAACAGGTGTAGGTTCTGCATTCGCCTGTTCTTCCTCAACTTCATCTTCAAGATGTCTGCCTCTTCTCTGGGCTGTTTCAATGGATTCTAACCTAGTAGCAATCTGCCTTAGCATATCTACCAATCCTAGATCTGCACCTCACCTCCCACAAACCATCTTGACAACCCTCTACAATTGCAGGTCAGATCATAATCTGCTACCCCACAACAATCAACTAGGGCTTCAAGAGGAACCTACAAACCTAGATCTGTAGACCTAGATGAAGATCTATCCTCACTCTGATACCACCTAAAGTAAGGCAGGGGCCAAAAGGGGCCAAACAATGGCACACCCTAATGATCCAAGCCTACTCAAATACCACCTAAAGCAAGGCAAGGGCCAAACAATGGCACACCCTAATGATCCAAACCTACTCAACACATGTGGAAGAAACACAACAGTGAGAGAGAGAATGCAGAAGCTTTCATATATTTCTATCAAACAGAGTGATACATGTTGAGATGTAACACCTTCCCAGTTAGGGCCAGATATTAAAATGAAATATAGAAGTCCTCAAACATGTGAGGATCTATCAAAATCTCTATTCTTACTATTTTCTATCTTCTACTTTCATCCCAAAACTGCCTCCTAAACTACAACCAAACAACTACATATATACAAGAGTCTACCCAACTGAGTTGTCCTTCAAATTCACAATCAATAGAAGGAATGGTCAGACCTGGGACCACATGCTTCCTAATGATGGATTCCAACATTAAATCTATGACCCAACATAAATTCACAAGTCGGCCACAACATAAACTAAAACTAAACCCTCTAGTAAGAAAAGATAACTGAGCAACAGACAAGCAATGTTGAGTGCCAGAGAAAGAATCGACCACCCAAGAGATAACACACCACACTCGATAACCAAAGGAAATTGACCAACTATCAACCAACTAGTCAAAGCAGGAACCGAGCAACACAAACAAACTCCAAAATGTTTTTGGTGAAACAAGATCGCCAAGGACCCTACATGCTCCTGCATCAAACACCTGGGGTTATTTGATATGATTCTCTAAATCATTTGGTAGGTCTGGTCTGAGCTGCATCCAACTTAGACTGTGAAATCCATGAACTATCTTCCATTGGTCTATTCTTTCACTTTACCAAATATTCCATATATTGTTTGCCTCTTGTACTCTTTCCTTCAAAATCTATTCAATTTCTTCATTCTTCTTCTTAGGATATTCTATCGGTACTATCACTTCTTCATCAAGTTCATGATACTCATACAAATTAGTAATTTTGAAAATCGGTGATATGACCATGTCATCAGGTAACTCAATTCCATATGCATTTCCACTATCAAATTTCCTCAAAATCTTGCAAGGTCCAAAATTCTTCATCTTCAGATTCCCATATGTTCCAATAGGGAATCGTCCTTTCTTCAAATGAACCATCACTTCATCACCAACATCAAAAGTTTTATGTCTTCTTGATCTATCAGCTCTATCTTTGTATCACTTTTAACCAAAATGTGAAGAAGTGTAATAGGAAAACACATCCTAGAGGAGGGTTTCAGATATATGACAATAAAAAAAAATAACTATTTTTTTATTGTGGTATGATTTATTTTATGTTAAGTATTTAATTTCTTTTAATAATTAATATGGTTTAGGTTCAAATTTGGGAACTATTTACTTTAGTGTTATAGCTAGGTTTTAGGCTCGTTTAGGATTTTTATTTAATTTAATTTAGGATATGAGTTTAAATTGGTTTACATTAGGGTTAGGATTCAATTTAATTTATTTTGGGGGTTATGATATTATTTGGTTTAATAACTTAGTGTGTTGGTTAAGTGGTGGTTGTGTTGTTGTGCCCACATCCTTCAAACCCTCGTTGGGCCTTTGGTTTCTAAGTGTTTGATTATTTTTAACGTTAGGATTTGATTTGGTTTATTATTTTTATTAGGTTTAGAATTAGGGATTGGTTTTGTTTAGTGTTAGGATTAGAGTTCAATTTGGTTTAATTTTTAGTTAGGTTTAAGGTTATAGTTCAATTTGGTTTAGGATTAGGATTCAATTTAGTTTAGTATTGGGATTATCATTCTATTTGTTTTTGGGTTACTATTAAGTTTGTCTTTATTTTTAGTTAGTTTTAGGGTTATTATTCAATTTAGTAACTTAGCATCCAAATTGTTTTAGTTTATAATTTTGTTAACAACCATGGTTTAATTTGGTTTAGTGTTAGCTTTGTGGTATAATTTGGTTTAGGATTAGGGCTCAATTTGATTTAATATTCAATTAGTTTTTCAGTTATCATTCTATTTAGTTGTGTTATAGTCAGGGTTCAATTTTGTTTAGGATTTGGGTTTAATTTAGTTTAGATTAATAGTTTAATTTAGTTGAGGATATAATTAGGTTTAGGTATAGTGTTATATTTAGCTTAGTGATTAATTAGATTTAATTAGGGTTTTATTTTTTTTATTATTTGTGTTACACTATTTTGGTTTATGATTAGGGTTCAATTTGGTTTAACATTCAATCAACTTTAGGGTTTGGGTTTAATTTTTTTTAGTGTAAAGGCTAGGGCTCAATATGTTTTTACATTGGACTTAGGGTTAAATTTTGTCTAGGATTGGTTAATGGTTTAAGTTGGTGTACTATTGAATTAGCTTTACAATCATGCCTAAAATTTGGGTTGTTGTTTAGAGTTAGGGTTACAATATAATCATATTTAGGGTTGATGTTTAATTTAGATTAGTGTTAGGTTTAAGAATATGTATGCAATGAGAGTTAGTGGTAGAATTCAAAGTTGGTTTAAATTTTTAGTTAGACTAAGGGTTAAGGTTTAATTTGGTTATAGGATTAAAGATCAATATGGTTTAGGGTTAGGGTACAATTTGGTTTAGGTTTATGGTTAATGTTCAATTTGGTTTAGTGTTACAATTAGATTCAAGTTGGTTTAATGTTTATCTTAGGATTAATGATTTATTTAAGCTTAGGATGCAATTTGCATTTTGGTTTAGTCTTAGGTATAGGGTTTAATTATATTGATGGGTAGGGTTATAGTTCAAGCTGGGTTTGATTTGTGTTTTCTTTAGTCCTAAGTTTAGGGTATAATTATATTTAGGATTAGGGTTAGGGTTGAATTCTGTTTAGTATTATAATTTAGTGTTAATTCTATTTATCTCTCTCCCTACCCTATATTTCTTCCACTATCCCCCTTTATCCCTCTCTCTCTCTCTCTCTCTCTCTCTCTCTCTCTCTCTCTCTCTCTCTCTCTCTCTCTCTCTATATATATATATATATATATATATATATATATATATATATATATATATATATCCCTCCTCTTACTCTATCCCCCCTACCTCTATGTCTCTGAAGCTTTCTGATATTCTCTCCCTCCCTCCATCCCCTCTTTTCTTCCCGCCCTCTCTCTTACTATATCTCTCTAACCTCCCCATCTACTCTCCTCTACCATCTACCTTTATTTATCTCCCTTTATCTTTCTCCCTCTTTATCTCCCTTCTCTCTATCTCTCCCTCCCACACTTTCTCCCTATCCCCCTACCTATCTCTCTACATTTACCTCATTTTATCATTATCTTCAAATATATTTCTATCTCTACCTTTCTCTTTATTTGTTTCACTATCTCTATAGCCCTCACCCCCTCCATATATGTACCTCCTTATACTTATATATATCTATAACTATATCTCATTATCTATATCTCTCTTTATCTCTCCCTCTTCTCTTTCCATTATATATCTCTCTCCATGGCTCTCTCTATATTTGTCTCTTCTCTATCTCTCTATTTATTTCTCTCTCTCATACAGATATACACACATATCTCTATCTTTATCTTCCCATCTCCACTTCTACATCTATCTATACATATTTTTTAACCTACTCCCCTACACATTCTCTCTCCATACATATATCCCTCTTTCTATCTCTCTCTATATATCACTTCATAGACACTTTTCTTTTTATCACTATGTTTCACTCTGATTCTATCTTTCAAATTATTTTAGTTTTTTCATTAGATATGAAATTATAAATAGGTTTGGGATTAAAAGAATAACAAAAAATTAATGATTTCTAGGTTTAGTTTATTATAGTTTTTTATTAGGTTTAGGGTTAGGGTTCGATTTTCTTTAGTGTTCAAATACTCTTAGTGTTAGGGTTAAATTTTATTTAGTGTTAAGGTTAGGACAAAATTTGGTTTAGATTTAATGTTTATTTGGTTTGATGTTCAATTAGTTTTATGATTAGGGTTACACTTGCTTTAGGGTTTTGATTACAATTCAATTTGGTTCAGGTTTAGGGTTAATTTTTTTCATTGTTAGGGAACTAAGTTTCAATTTTTTAAGTGTTATGGGTAGGGTTCAATTTAGTTTGGGGTTTGGATTTAGATTTGTATACTATTGGGTTTAAGATTAGATTTTTTTTTTTTAGTTTTAGGATAAATATTTTTTAAAGATTATAATTACATTAGCTTAAAAGTTTTTGATTAAGTGAAAACATATTTTGAAGGTGCCCTGAAACCCTGTACAAGGAAGGTTTTAGGATGGACCTAAAACCCATAGCTAAAGATATTAAAAAATAGCCACAAAATGAATTAGAATGAAGATTAGGTAGAACAAGGCTAAGAAAAGGGGAGAAAAGCTAGAGACCTCACCCTACCAAAATGAAGGGATGCATGAAAAATAAGTAGGCAACCCAACACAACCAATACCTCAAAAAAAATGCATTCTAGAAAGAGTAGGCGTATAAGGTTCCAACTGCTCGAAGGGGAAAAAAAATGTCCCCCAACTAGGACCAATCGTCCAACATTAGATTTCCCTTTGGGTCCCTTCTTATGGGATCGAAGGGACGTATCAAAAGGAGGAGAAGACATCTTAGAATATTTACATTTGATTTTAATCTAGACCTCTTCAACCTTAGTAGGCTCTTCCTTCCAAATCATCAAATCCAATGTATAAAAACTAGCCCCCGAGGAAAGGTCAGCACAAAGCGAAGAGCCAACAGAGCCGATAGAACTAGAAGATCTAGGTCCAAGCACATCACTGGAAGTAGGAACATAGAAAGAGACAACACCAATAGATGCATGACCAAGGACCTTATCACAACCAAAAACAACTATAGATCTAGTAGAATGATTAGGTATCAAATCAGAACCAACAACTAGCTCTGACTAAGACAAAATAGGAACACCCCCTTAAACAATAATGAAAGGAACAAAACCATTGAAAACACCCATAGAAGATGAATCTAAAATGGTCCTTGGAACCATAGAAGTAGAACTAGAAGAACCAACAACCAACACCATAGCATTGGTGGAATGATCCTACCCAACCAGCTAAGAAGAAGACTTAAATACTGTGTAATGATAGGAAGAAGAATCGTTCCACCATGAAGAGGGATTCTTCAATTTAGCTTTCTCTAAATTATATTTAGGAACAACATGTACAATCTTGAAGAATCTTCTACATCTGAAGGGAATTTGTTTGTAGTCTAAAGGTTGAATCCAGGAAACCTTTGTATTCATGTGTTTAATCTCTGCTCGAAGACCCTTCAAAGAATCAATATCAACCAAGATGTAGGCACCATAAGAAAATCACCTAGAGCCTTACCCACTTCCTCTAGGAGTGAGTCTACCCAGAGATGAAGTGGGGGGTAGGGGAGTCTAACCCAAATTGGAATTTTGTAGAAGGATTCAGATGAAGGGCTAAAGTCATCATGCCAAGGTTTCATCATCAAGGGGAAACTATTCTCCCAAGTTAAAAAAATGCTTACAAAGAATAATCTTTCTATCTGCCACATTTTTAAACTTGGCAATAAAGAAACCATTGGCCATAGGAATAATTTTGACTAAATATAAAATAATGGGCTCCCAATACATAGAGATCCAATCATGGAGCCCTAGGAGATAACCAAAAACCTTTAAACCAATAGATGATTGCAAGGGAAGAAATGATAGAGGCTACCTGATGAACCTCAACATCCATCTCCTCTTCCATCCTAATAGAAATAGATCGATAGATAAGAAATGGCTTAGCTTCAAATTTTTTTATTATAATAAGATCCCTTACCTCCACTATTAATAAGGCGTGCCACATAATAACCCTCAGGAATCCCAATAGTAGGGTGGGTGAGATAAGCATCTGCAAGAAAAGGATACACACTCATCATTCAAATAAAAAGGATCATAAGAAGAGGGCCAATGAACTATCCCACAACCACACTATTTTCTAGAGATGGGCCAGTCACTAAAGGTAGAGAAGGGGAAGCTTAAGAGGCACCAAAAGAAGAAAGACTAGAATCTATTAGTCCATTCTCAGGTGACACCAACATAGCCAACACAGAGTGAACACCAACAAATGTTGAAGCAACAGAACTAAACAGTAGGAAATCAGGATGAAGGACACCCTCATGATGAAAATCCCTAGAAGTGCAAGATAATCTAGGGTTTGATGATGTAGGCACTGCAGAAGAGAAAAATTATGTTCACCCAAGTTAAGAATATACATTAGGTTCAAAGTTAAGGTTGGTATTAATTTAAGCTTATGGAGTGGGGTTTGGGTTTAATTATGTTTAAGGTTATGTTTTAAAAGGGTTAGGATTTGATTTGATTATATGTCCTATTGATTTGATTTGATCAAAAGAACAACACAAATTTGATAATTATTAGGTTTAATTTCTTATATTATTTTATTAGGGTTAGGGTTAGGGTTCAATTTACTTTAGTGTTCAAATAGGCTTAATGTTAGGGTTCAATTTGTTTTAGTGTAAGGCCAGGGTAAAATTTGGGTTAGGGTTAGTGTTTAATTTGGTTTTATTCTCAATTAGGTTTATGATTATGGTTCAACTTGCTTTAGGGTTATGATAATAGTATAATTTGGTTTAGTTTTAGGGTTGAATTTTTTTATTGTTACGAAACTAAGTTTTGAGTTTTTTAGTGTTATGGGAAGGGTTTAATTTGGTTTGATATTTTGATTTAGTTTTATATACTATTAGGTTTAAGATTCAATTTTTTGTATTTTTAGTTTGAAGATTAATAATTTGTTTAAAGGTTATAATTACATTAGGTTCAAAGTCAAGGTTGGTACTTATTTATGCTTATGGATTGAGGTCAGGGTTTAATTAGGTTTAAGGTTATGTTTTAAAAGGGTTAGAATTTGATTTGATTCCATCTCCTTGCCTCTACTTACATATCTCTCTTCACCCTCTAGCATTCTTGTTAGATTTAGCTCTCCTATTTTATACCACTATTTCTCCCATTTCTCTCCCTCTTCCTATTTCTCTCTCTTTCTATATCTCTCTAATTATCTAAATAAATATTTTTGGTAGTGTACTAGAGTCCCTAACAAGATTTGTGACATGGTTTAACTATTGGCATTAAGTATGATTATCATTAGTGACAACACTTATTCAGACTCTGTGTGCTTATCGAGCAGAACAGTGCTTATTTTAGTAGAATAGTGCTTACCAAGCAGAATAGTGTTTATCGAGTAGAATAGTGTCTACCAAGTAGAACAGTGTTTACTGAGTAGAATAGTGTTTACTGAGTAGAATAGTGTTTACCAAGTGATGAGATGAGTAGTGTTTACCGAGTGCCAGCATGGTAAACAGGGAATTCAGTCTCTACCGAGTGACACTATATCTATCGAGTCTCTAGTATATACCGTGTTTGAAACTACAACCGAGTGGTTAGAATGGATCGTGCCTCCACTTCTACCGAGTGCATGATGATGCTGAGTAACATAGTGGATGTCGAGTATCAGAAATTCACCGAGTTAGTTTGTAGTAACCGAGTCACTATATTTGGGCTGACTTAGTAATATTTGTGTTATCTTGTTTAAGAGCCAACTTTGTAATTAATTTTTATTGTTTTGGATTGATATATAGACAATGTTTTATATCATATCCAAGGTGTGAAAAATAGTGAAGTATGAAGAGAAGAGAAAGACAGAGATAAGAGAATTACAAAGAGCTACAGCAGTATAAGAAGTAGCAAAGATCTATCCATCACAAAAGGTGATCAGTACATTAGAGAACCTCAATCAGCAAGTACAGTTGCAAGTAAGAGATCTATTGTTTCATCCTAATAGGTGAATCAGCTTAAAATCCTTTAACTAGGTAGACTTAACAGTCTTTGTAAAATCTCTTAACCGAGTGCATACTTTATTATATGTTTTTAAATCCTCTAACAAGGTGGACCTACTGGTCCTTATTTCTCCTAATAGGGCAGATCATCAGAAGTGATCATTGTAAGCCTTAACCGGCAAACTTTATACTACAGTATTAAATTTTTATGGGTATCATCCCCACCCCAGTTTTACTTTCTACTTGGAAGGTTTCTGGGTCACCAAAATCTCTATGTTCAAAGTGTTATGAATGTTTTATTCTTTTCGTTACTCATGCATACAGTCAGATTATCAATCTAATGTTATTAAGATCTAAATTTGTTAAAAGTTTTGAAGTTACTGATTCACCCCTCCCCTCTAGTAACCTGGATAGTCTTGAATATTTCCAACAATTGGTATCAGAGCTCTGTGGTTCTTAGAATAAATTTTGATAGCTTGAGAAAAGATTCAGCACAATAGAGATATTCCGACTTAACAAAGTAATTGAGAATGAAAAGCTAGATCTGGAAATGGCCATAACTCAACTCAAAGAAGCAAGAGAGCATCTTTCCCTTTCCCTAAAAAGAAGGAAAGAACTTGCCAATCAAATTAATGACCACCAGTATGTTGAAGAAAAGATTGAAGACTTTTTCCCTTCAAGAAGCTCAGATGAAGCAAACAATGCAATCAAAGAACTTCTAGAAAAGAGTGGATCTCTACAAGAAGTAAGAAAATTGAAAAGAGAACAGGAAATTCAGTCAACAAGATTCTATGAAATCTTGGAACAAAGAAACAAGATGAAAGATGAAATAGATGGAAAGAACAATGAAATCCAAAATCAAACCATTCAGCTAGAAAACCTTATTGATCAAATCTCCAATGCAAATGAAGAAATCTTGACTTTGAGATCAGAAAATGAAAATATAAGAGAGGAGCTGAGATCTAAAAAGCAAATCAATTTAAGATTTATGAGTGACCTAGATGCTGAAAAGAAAATCAATGAGAGAATGTTGAAATCTCAAGAAGATATGAATCAGGTGTATGAACGAAACCTTCATAGGCAAAAAGGAAAAGAAGGACTTGGATACAAAGAGGAAGGTGAATCCTCTAAACAAGGTACTCAAAAGAATCAGAAACCTACTTGTAATCACTGTGGCAAAATTGGTCATACTTCAAATAAATGTTGGAGCAATGGAAAAGAAAAATTCAATGGAAAATGCTACAATTGCAATCAGCATGGTCATAAAGTAAATGAATGCAAGGAGAAACCAAGATTTAAAGGCAAATGTCACAAATGTAGCAAACAAGGTCATAAGGCATCAGAATGCAGAACTAAAACACGCAATCTAGCAGAACAAATTATGAAAACAATGTTTGGTTGGGATTACAAAACTTGGTGTAGATGTCATTACTGTGGAGAATATGGACACATTGGCATGAATTGTGTAAGGCATCACTTGAGAAAAAGGGATTCTACTATAAGATGTTATAATTGCACTAAGCTTGGTCACATAGCTAAAAACTGCATGAATTCAGGCAAAGTTGAAGATGAAAAGAAAGAAAAAGAAAATAGCATTAGGAAGCAGATGAGACAATAGTGGATTCCTAAACCTACTGAGAAAACCAGTTCAAGTAATGAAGTCACTCATGAAGGGAGTGGCTCTATGAACTCTAACTAAGTCTCCAAGAAAGCACTGGAACTGTATCTTCATAGACATATTCCAAAATAGTTCCTGAACTGAAAGGAAGAAAGATCCAAATCAATATGCAAGATACAGTAGGATCACAAGAAGGTCGATATCAGTTACCACCGAGCAAGGTCGGGAGTAACCTAATTCCATTTGGTTACCGAGTAAGGTCGAAGAAGTATGAATTCGTATGTTCTCCAAGTTGTGGAATCTTCATCGAGCATTTAATGCATAGTGGATGACAGTCTGTCAAATTCAATACCCTAATTCCTATGGAGCATTAATGACAAATTTTTAACAAAAAGCATGAAATCGAGTTCATTCTTCACCATGAATATCAGCATATTGAGCAGAGAAATTTCTAGTGCGATCAAGCGATTCGAAGCAAAATTTTGAAGCAAAAATTTTTCTACTGAACTACCATGGCTTCATCTAGCACCAAAGTAAAGAAAGGTTCAAAAATGTTAGTTCATGGAGAATGGAAAGCGTCGGATTTCAAACTCTTGCCCACTGTTTTAGAAACCCTAGATCTGAGTGGAGCTCAGTCTCAAATTCCTCCAAAGGTACTTCTTGTAAATGACATTTGTAGTCATTTTAGAGGTACAATTCAAGAACTTGGAACCCTAGAGATAGATGTTGTTCGTGATGAACTGTGTGTTGATGGTGTTCTCAAACTGGAACATAAACATTTGGAAGATAAGGGTTTAACACATATCACCCACTTGCCTCGGAGTTTCTAGATGAAATGGATAAGATATATTCTAAGCTAAGTGCATGAAGGTAAAATTTGGCTTGAGCAACCAGTGGAAATAACAAAGAAGATGATTCACCAAATCACTGGTCTTCCCATGCTTGTCAAGGCTAAATCTACAAAAACCCTAGGTCGGGTAGAGCTGAAAAAAAAACCCTAGCCGAATGGGACAGTAGAGGTATTAAAATTAACAACATTACCGATGTAGAACTAAAATTTGGCACATATGTAATAGCTCACAAGATATATAGTTCAAGTCGGAAGAATAGTGTTCTGTGTGAAGCAGTTGACCTAGCCTATAAAATTGTGAAGAACAATCTGTCATTTGACCTAGCAGATCTTTTGTTCAAACAGTTCAACAAGAATATGGAGAGCATCCAAACCTCAAAGAAAAATCCATGTAAGTTTGGCTCACTATTGGTTTGTTTATTTTTCTATGCTCAAAATTTTTTCCCATCAAAAGGCACGGTAAAATGGAGAAAGGATGTGCCTATTCTTTATCAGATAAATGAGTATATTGCAAAAATGGGTGATAATTTTACAAGCATAATGGATAAGTATTTTGAATCTTTTAAGGAGAAGATGAATAATAGATTCCAGATTCCACTAAAGTTGGTGGAAGATTATAAGATAATTTTTGTTTCATGGTTGATTGTGATAGAGTATACATTCAGGTAGTAAGGCCCAGGATTGTATGGGTGAAACCTCTTCCTTATGAGGTAAATGTTGCCCAAAATTTTCCTGTCATTCATTTTTGGCCACGGTTCTTGTTTTCCAAAAAGAAATGCTCAAGTGTCAAAAATCTCTGTGTTTTCTACATTTTAATGTTGAGAGTCCAGTGTGTTTTTTGCTCAAGTGTCGAAAAACCCAGTGTGTTTGCGACCTCTTCTTTGCAGGCTCAGGATGTTTCTACCTTTCGGTCCGGAAGCCTAGTGCATTTTCGACCTCTCTGCTCTAAAAATTTGATGTGTTTTCAAACCTGGCTCAAAAACCCTCTATGTTTTTGACACCCTTCTGTGTTTTCGGCCCTAAGCGTGCAACTTTGATGAGCGGGTCCGAGTGCCAAAGGTCATGCCAGTGTAGTCGAGATCTGATGGCTATCACATGATCGCATGGGATCTTCTGATCCCATGAGATCATACGACAACCATTGATGCGGTATCATGCAAGATCTTCGGCAGTCAAGACAAGCGGTCAACTCCAAGTGGTAAGCGGTTATCGGGTGGCATCATGCGGTTTGTCGCCTGATCACATGGGCTCTTCCGAGCCCATGCGACCATATGAAAAAATGTCAACAGTTTCAGTGGCGGTGGTTTGCAGTTCGGCAGTCAATGTCAAGCGGTTGGTCGCATGATCGCATGCGGTCTCGTGACTGCATGAGATCATGCGACAAACTGTCAACTATGACAGGTAGTTAGGTCAGGCCTGAGATCTCTATATTGGTGCAAGTGTGAGGAGATCTGACGGTGGTCGTAAGATCTCATGGAATCTTTCAATCCCATGCAATCATGCGACAACCGTTAGATGGGATCTATCAGTTGCAGTGGTTCCTGTGCTTGGGGTTCCGAGGCGGTTGCAGTGGGTCCTGTGCTTGCTGAGGTGTTTGCTAAGGTGGTGGTCAGACTAAATGGGGGAGTGACACTTGGTGGTACCAAGCTCAGGGTTTGGCAAGCTTTTCCTGGTTGCACAGTTGGAGGTGGGCCCGGTTCTATGATTGGTCGGGTGATCTCGCATTGAAAAGGAGAATATTCCTTCTATCTGGTGATTGCGAGACTTTCCTTAGTTGAGTGATCTCCTGATGGAAAAAAATATGCCGAAGAGATTGCGTGACTCAGCGACTATCGTCATATGAAGCAAAGATCAATGGATGTCGCGTAGTCACTGAATAAGTGCCCGAGGTTAAGAAAGATTACGCAATTTGGAAACTAAAGAGGAAAAGGTGACCCAAGGTGCAACCAGGGTTAAGTTTTGCAATGCAATCTTGTGGGCCCAAAGTAGATTTTCTAAGAGTTGTTGCATGATCGCATGAAGCCATTTCAGCTCATGTGATCATGTGACCACTGACCTTTCAAGGCCATGTGTCCAGTTTTAGTTGGGCCACATGGTAAGGCTTAGCAGGTGGCAGATCTTGTGGGCCCCTTGTGTCTTGCGTGGGCGGCAATAGTTTTTAAAGACTTGTCACATGATCACATGAAGCCTTTCCGCCTCATGTGATCATGCAACCATTACTTTGCCAGCGGTGGCAGTTTCAAAGAGAGTTGTCGCATGATCACATGAAGCTTTTTTAGCTCATGCGACCAGTGTTATTTCTGGTGGCTTCTTTTTCATGAGCTTTCTTCTGAGGGATGTTTGCCAAGTGCGGGTAGCTGAGAGTTAATGTTTCCAAGGGCAATTATAGCTGGATGTTTGCAAAGATCTTTTGGGTGCCGTTTTGAGTCCTTTCCAGGATCTAAGATCGGATTTGAATATTCATGACAGGGTCCAGCTTGTAGAGAGGTAGATAGATTGAGGTCTTTTGTCAGTAGGCATGATCAGTACAAGCATGGGCATGTAAAGAAGATATGTCTGATCTGTTGAGATATTTGCAATGTTCATTTATGATCAGACACGACTGCTAGGGTTGATTATTTCATGCATTTTTCTATAACCCTAGTTAACTTTTGACTCCTGCCTATGTGCAGTTGAGTGATGTATATATTTTTTTTTGGAGCCTATAGTGCTCAGAGTTTGCAATCTGTAAAAGAGTTTTTTTCTCTTTCATGGGAGTTACCCGTGGCGTTTGTTCTGCCCTCTAGCTCTTACAATTTGTAATCTTTCATTGAAATCTTAGGTTTAATAGAGGCTATATGTGGTAGTTTGTTCTGCCCTCTGGTCTTTTCCTTATCTATATTTCTCTTATTGAATGTAATATAGTGGTTCTATTAGAGAAGTCTTGGAGTTCCATACCCCTTCTTTCTTTCAGCTCACAGGTGTACTATTGTGTATTGATCTGATTGGATTGAGTTTGTGGGTATAGTTGAGCCCCTGTCTTTCTGTCTCATTCCTGTACCCTTTTTCTGAAAAGAACATTTGCTTGCAGGTCATAGCCCGTGTCATTTTCCCTGGCCCCTCTATGAAATACTTATGCAAGCCTGTTTAGAGAGAGTGTGTTCTATTAGATCTGAGAGCCTTCATGGTAGTTTGGCCAGTATATTGTATTCATTTCATTTTGGTGCATAACCTAGTAGGTAGATTTGCTTTCAGTCATTTACATTTCATGCATTCCTTCTAACCCTTTCCCCTCAAAGTTTACTTTCATGTTAAGAGCAAATCTGGGTGACTATCCAAGAGGAACCAACCTAGAATCTGGAGGTCTCATCTCGGTTAGCAAAAGGTCCCACAACCTTGAGATGAGTCCCTTGTTATACTGAGTTATCAAGACTACGAGAGCTTGAACTAAGGGTGAAAATTTAGTGTATAACAGTAAACATTGATGAAACAAAGGATATAATTGAAGCCCTAGTAAATCAACCTATTGATCCAAAGGCTCCATACTTTGGAACATATGATGAAGCTAAGATAAGAATTGAGCTAAGCATAAAAATTCCATAGGCGGTTAACAAAGGTAGAAAGAGGATGGCCAAGATGCAATCTAGCACACCTCTAATGTTAACTGAGGGCATAGGAGAAGATATTGTAGAAGAAGAAGAAAAGGATAAGAGTAAAGAAGAAAAGGATGAGAATAAAGAAGAACAAGTTCCTATAAAGAAGAAAGGAAAGGTAACTATCACCGAGGAACCCGAGCAATCCACTGCAGTATTCACAAGGAAAAGATCAAGGGGCAACGCAGGTAAAATCAATGATGATATAGTACTCAAAAGGCCCCCTCCCCTCTCAGTAACCTGGATAGTCTTGAATATTTCCAACAATTGGTATCAGAGCTACTCATACTCATATTTCCTATTTATACTTTCTCCCCCTTTCATATCTCATATACTTTTCTCCTCCCTCATTTGAACAAAAGATTAAGGATTTGAGAGAAGGATCTGGAATTGTAAATTTCAAATCTCTCAAATATGAAATTAAATCAGAGGCAGAGTAGCAGGAAATAGAATATGTTGTTATTGAGAAAATGGGAAAATGGAAGTACTCACCTGATGATATGGCTTCTCAAATTCCAAGTGTTCTATTGGATAAACTCAAGTTGAGATGGTCCAATGCAAAACAAACTGTCAAGGACATATATGCTCAAACCTTAAGATAGTTGATGCCAAGTTTGAAAGATGATGAAATAAATAAGGCATTGATAGAAAATGAGTGCAAGATGACACTAAAATTCAATAGTTGTTTGATTTTGATCAAAGATATAGAGTCGGTTGTGAAGAGTGCAAATTCTACTTGGAAAAACATCTATCATCTTCACAAACTGAGTACTGAAACTGTGATAATTAAAGATAGTGAAGATGACAGTGAAGAAGAAGAAGAAGAAGAAATAGTTCAGATTGATAATGTTGTGACATAGGAAGTAGGGAAAGAAGCTACCGAGGAAGCTAAGAAGAATGTTGAGGAAGATGATCTAGTTCAAATAGCTGCAGAGGTAATTGCCTCACTTCCCCACTCTCTAGTAAAAATTGCTACATCTAGCCTGGAGAAAACTTCAAGTGTGATTGTAACAACTCACTCAGATACATCAAATGTCCAATCATCACTAGCATAGCTCAATGTATCAACGAAAGAAGTGGCTACCACTTCATCTACCAAGCTTCAGCATCCTTCTTCCATTGAGTTGCAGTCTTCTGTACCTTCTTCAAATTTGAGTTTTTCAGTACTAAGTACTTCAGATTCTACAGTTGTAAATACTTCAGTTTTTTATTTATCAAGTATTCTAGTTAGCATCCCATCAGTCGGAAGTTTATCAGTTTTCACTACAAGTCCTACTGTGTCTACAATAATTTCTACTACAAAGGCAATAAGTATAAAGACTCAACCGAGTACAAAATTTTTGAGTAAGAGTGTAGTAGAAGGTATAGATCTAGATGAGGAGATACAAATTCCCCAACTAGATTTTGCAAACCTCACTGCAGATAAAATGCAAACAATTAGTGAGCTCCTCCAGAAGAAAGCAAAGCAGAAGAAACTAAAAGAAGAAAGAGATAAGGAATATAAGATAATTGAGGATGCCAAGAACATTTTGACAGAAGCTATAGGTGTTGAAGTTGATTCCTCTCAACACATTTTGTTGCAGTTTGTAGAAGCAATTAACAAGTTTAATGATGATTTCTTTGGAACAGACAAGTCGCTTGAAAAGGGTGAGAAGAAGTTTGAAAATGAAGTGCTTGAGCACATTGCTCAGCAAATAGCTATCAATCAGGTAGGGTTATCTTCAGTTTTGACTAGCATTGAGTCCTCCTATTCCAAGGTAACATCTCTTTTTGTCAAAATCTGTAATGTTGTCGAGTTCTCAAAGGAGATTAAAGACAAAATAAATAAGATTGATGAGGATCTAAAGATCAGTGCACAAAAGTTGCAACTTGAACCTAGTTCAAGCTCTGCACATCAGATGATAGTTAGATTCCTATCTGATAAGCAGTCAGAGTTATTGAAAGAAGATGCAAGGATTAGATTAACATTAATAGATATTTAGAACATGATCCTTCCCATCATGGATACAATGCAGAAGCATATTGCATACTCAAAAACATTGATCCATGACAATCAGTTTTCAATTGCAGATCACATGATTGAACTCTCTGCAGAAGTCCAAGTTGCACTCCATACATGCAAGATTCTGCAAGAGAATTGGGATAGAACTCTAGCACTAATTGGAGAGGTGCATTCTGATTTTCTCTCATGTTTTGGTATCTCCATGTAAAATATTTGTATATACACCTTTGGCATTATTGTCAAAAAGGGGGAGAAAAGTATATGAGATATGAAAGGGGGAGAAAGTATAAATAGGAAATATGAGTATGAGGTGAAATAAGATATTTGTATATATATATACTATTGGAAACAATTGTCTGAAGAAAATTACTACTCAAATTATGTATTATCTTTGATGTCACACAATGTCATAGTCCACAACATTCAGTACCTACCAAGCTTAGTCGATCTGCCTGGCATTAAAATTAGTGCTTACCGAGTTCACTCGGTTATCAAAGAAAATCAGCATTTACCGAGTTCACTCGGTTGTAAAAGAAAAGTTAGCATCTACCGAGTTTAGTCGGTTGTCAAAGAAAAGTTAGCATCTACCGAGTTTAGTCAGTTATCGAAGAAAAAGGATTATCAGTGTTTACCGAGTTCCCTCGGTCTCCAAAAGATTGTAGAAAATTTCATTATGGTCACCGAGCACTGTCGGCCCTTGAAGGATCTTTGCAAATAAAGTTTTCTTATTTTAGCCGACTGTTATACTAAGTATTGCCGATTTGACAAATCTAAAATCATATAAATAAAAGGTCAAATGTGAAAAATAAACAAAAAATCTAGAAGAAGATATATAGAAGAAAAGATAGGAAAGGTGTGTGCAAAATTGTGAAGGATGATCAAATATCCTTGAGGAGTAGCAGAGATATATTCGATCAGGAAGGATCACACTTATGCAGAATAGAGATCTGTAATCAGCAAGGTAGTTGCATTATTATACAGGTCATTTTCATTGTTACCTTTTTATCATTGTAACAGTGAATTCTAAATCTCTTAACCGAGTTGGTTTAACAACCATATTGTAAATCTTCTAACAAGGTGACAATTCCATTGAATTGTTCTCAAGACCTCTTACCAGGCCACTCCTAGCAGGGTGATTAAATCCTCTAACAAGGTCACACCTAACAGTGTGTTTTGTAACCTTTTACCGGGTTGGCTTCTAACCGGGCATCACTTCAGAAAAGTGAAAATTAGTATCTAGATACATTGGTGGTTTTTCCCATATTGGGTTTCCACGTTAAATTCTCTGTCTCTTGTGTTCTTAATAGTTATCTTAATCATATACAAGTGGTGATGAATATCTAAAAGATAATTTTGCTAATACTTTCTGCATCTACCAAGTTACTGCAATCTATTTACCGAGTGTTAAACAGATAATATTCATTAAGATATCCTAAGGGATCTAGAAAGAAATAATTGTGAAGTGTTTTATGGTTGACTGATTCACCCCCTCCTCTTAGTCACTTCATCCATATTCCATCAATTGGTATCAGAGCATTTGGTGCTTGCAGGAAGGGTTTCAAGGACCTAAGCTAAAGATCAGGATGTCTTACAAGAGAGAAATTCCAAAGCTCAACAGAGATAACTTTTCAGCATGGAAAGGTCTCATGAGACTTCATCTAGCTTCCATTGGCGATTTAGGATGCAAATAAATTGATGAAGAATACATGGTTCCTATTGGCACATTAACTATTGAAGACATTGCAGAGAAAAAGAGTCATAACACCATGATGATAGACATTGCATTAGCTCTCAGCTATGAAGAATTTGATGATATTAAAGAATGCATTACTGCATATGAAATGTGGATCACACTGAAGAAAATATATGGTGGTGATGCAAATGTGAAACGAGCCAAAGTAGAAAGCCTAAGAGGACAGTTTGACAAGATGAATATGAAAGAAGATGAAAACATTGCAAAATATGTTGAAAGGATCAAAGCAAGTGAAAGAGGAATCAAAAGATAGGTATCAGCTCCTAGAACTCCTGAGAAAATGGAATAGCAGAAAGAAGAAACAGATCTATTATGGATTGTGCAAGGACTCTAATGATAGAAAAGAATAGCGCCATAAAGTACTGGAAGGAAGCTATCAGCACTGCAGTTCATACCTTGAACCGAGTACAATTGAAGAAAGACACATTCAAAACTCCTTATGAATTATGGTATGGCTATAAACCCAATGTAAGTTACATGAAAGTATTTGGTAGCAAGTGTTATATCTTAAAAGAATCCAGAAGAAATAAATTTGATGTGAAAAGTGATGAAGGAATATTCCTAGGATATTCTAGCAAAAGCAAGGCATACAAATGTCTGAACTTGTCTACTCACAAAGTCATAGAAAGTATACATGTAAAATTTGATGAGTTTGCAGAAAAGACTGAAGAAGAAAACAAAAGGGAACCTGAAAACTATAGGAGATTCGTTTACATTGAACCTGAAACATTGTCAGACACAACTATCAATGAGGAAACTATATCTACCGAGCCTAGCACAGTAACCGAGTCACAGGAAGAAATTCAAACCGAGTCACAAGAAGAAGTTCAAACTGATTCATAGGAAGAAATTCAAACTGAGTCTCAGCCTGAAGTTACCGAGCAAATATCTACCGAGCCAGAACAACCTGAAGAAGAGATCCTAGAAGACAACAACATGACTCATTCAAAAGGCAAGGAACCTATAGTAGCCAAATATGTCAGAAGACATCATACACCAAATCAAATTATTGGAAACAAATCAAATGGTACTATGACAAGAAGCAAGCTAAAAGGTACATGTCTGCTTACTGATTTTGAACCTAGAAATATCAAAGATGCATTGAAAAATGAAAGTTGGATTGAAGCAATGAATGAAGAATTAGAACAAATACAAAAGAACAAAACATGGACTCTTGTACCTAGACCTAAAGATAAGAATGTAATTGGAACAAAATGGGTATTCAGGAATAAGCTGAATGAAGACAGTCAAGTATCTAGAAACAAAGCTAGATTGGT
This sequence comes from Chamaecyparis obtusa, assembly GCA_027943335.1. Classification (NCBI taxonomy): domain Eukaryota; kingdom Viridiplantae; phylum Streptophyta; class Pinopsida; order Cupressales; family Cupressaceae; genus Chamaecyparis; species Chamaecyparis obtusa. Next base: position 720,659 of record BSBK01002994.1, read on the forward strand.
ATGTAAAGGTTATTCTCAAGAAGAAGGTATAGATTATGGTGAAACTTTTGCTCCTATTGCAAGATTAGAAGGTGTAAGAACTCTACTTGCTTATGCAGCACATAAAGGATTTAAGGTATATCAGATGGATATAAAATCTGCATTTCTCAATGGAATTCTTGATGAAGAAGTCTACATTGAACAACCTGAAGGTTTTGTTGATCCAGATAAAAAGGACATGGTCTGCAAGTTACACAAAGCATTGTATGGTTTGAAACAAGCTCCTAGAGCATGGTATGAAAGACTCCATAACTATCTGATTCAGATTAATTTCAAAAGAGCCAATGATAATAGCAATCTGTATATTAAAGAAGGACCAGATGACAAAATTATATTGGCAGAAATATTTGTAGATGATACTATATTTACAGGGAATGATGATCAGTGAAAAGAATTTTCAGAGCAAATGAACAAAGAATTTGAAATGTCTATGTTTGGTTTAATAAAATTCTTTGTTGGTCTTCAAATTCAGCAAAGCAAGAATGGTATATACATTACTCAATCTAAATACATTAAGGAAATACTTAAGAAGTTTGGTATGAAGATCAAAACCAGTTGGTACACCCATGTGTACTGGACTGAAACTTACCAAAAATGATGATTCAAAAGAAGTAGATCAAACCTTATACCGATCTATGATTGGAAAATTGTAGTATGTAGTACATACAAGACCTGATATTGCCTTAGCAGTCATAATAGTAGCTAGATTCTCAGCAAAACCTAAGGAAAATCATATGATGGCAATCAAAAGAATCTTAAGGTACTTAAGAGGAACTGAAGAACATGGTTTGTGGTATAAATTTGGAGGCAATCTAGACTTAAAAGTGTTTACTGATGCTGATTGGGCAGGGAACATTGATGACAGAAAAATTACAAGTGGTGGAGCATTTTTTCTTGGAAAAAGACTGGTATCCTGGACCAGTAAAAAGCAAAATTGCACATCTCAATCCACAGCTGAAGCAGAATATGTTGCTGCTGCAGTAAATTGTTCAAATATTGTTTAGTTTAAACAGTTATTACAAGGTATGAAGGTTGAAATCAAAGAACCAGTTGTTATATTTTGTGACAATACAAGTGCAATAAACATTTCAAAGAATCCAGTAATGCATTCCAAAACCAAGCACATTGCTATTAAATATCACTTTGTCAGAGAATTGGTGCAGGACAAGGAAATCAGATTAGAATATATTCATACAAAAGAGCAGATTGCAGACATTTTCACCAAACCATTACCCAAGGATGCATTTGTGTATCTAAGAGGTAAGTTAGGGGTCATTCCCCTATCCGAGGCTCACTAAATATAGTTTTAGTGATGCATCAACCAGAACATGATTGAAAATCAACAAGTTGATGCAGCATATTTAAGGAATCATTGCATATGAATCAGTACTTGAGGTACATTAGTTTACACCGGTAACATGTGAATTGTCTTTGGCATGTGTTGTCAAAGAGGGAGTGTTTGCTATGTCTTTGCTATTACTTCAAGAAATTTTCAATAATCAAAGGAAGAGTTTTCAAGAAAAAGGAAGTTTGCTGACAGAGGGAGATTTGAATCTGAACGAAGCTAATCCTTTCAAAATTTCTTATGCTATGACATATTGTGTTGCCATCAATGCCAAAGAGGGAGATTGTTGGAAACAATTGTCTGAAGAAAATTGCTACTCAAATTATGTATTGTCTTTGATGTCACACAATGTCATAGTTCGTAACATTCAGTACCTATCGAGCTCAGTCGGTCTGCCTGGCATTAAAATTAGTTCTTACCAAGTTCACTTGGTTATCAAAGAAAATTAGCATTTACCGAGTTCACTCAGTTGTCAAAGAAAAGTTAGCATCTACCGAATTCAGTCGGTTGTCAAAGAAAAGTTAGCATCTACCGACTTCAGTCAGTTATCAAAGAAAAAAGATTATCAGTGTTTACCGAGTTCCCTCGGTCTCCAAAAGATTGTAGAAAATTTCATTATGGTCACCGAGCACTGTCGGCCCTTGAAGGATCTTTGCAAATAAAGTTTTCTTATTTCAGTCGACTATTATACTAAGTATTGCCGATTTGACAAATCTAAAATCATATAAATAAAAGGTCAAATGTGAAAAATAAACAAAAAATCTAGAAGAAGATATATAGAAGAAAAGACAGGAAAGGTGTGTGTGAAATTGTGAAGGATGATCAGATATCCTTGAGGAGCAGCAGAGATATATTCGATCAGGAAGGATCACACTTATGCAGAACAGAGATCTGTAATCAGCAAGGCAGTTGCATTATTATACAGGTCATTTTCATTGTTACCTTTTTATCATTGTAACAGTGAATTCTAAATCTCTTAACCAAGTTGGTTTAACAACCATATTGTAAATCCTCTAACAAGGTGACAATTCCATTGAATTGTTCTCAAGACCTCTTACCAGGCCACTCCTAGCAGGGTGATTAAATCCTCTAACAAGGTCACACCTAACAGTGTGTTTTGTAACCTTTTACCGGGTTGGCTTCTAACCGGGCATCACTTCATAAAAGTGAAAATTAGTATCTAGATACATTGGTGGTTTTTCCCATATTGGGTTTCCATGTTAAATTCTCTATCTCTTGTGTTCTTAATAGTTATCTTAATCATATACAAGTGGTGATGAATATCTAAAAGATAATTTTGCTAATACTTTCTGCATCTACCAAGTTACTGCAATCTATTTACCGAGTGTTAAACAGATAATATTCATTAAGATATCCTAAGGGATCTAGAAAGAAATAATTGTGAAGTGTTTTATGGTTGACTGATTCACCCCCCCCTCTTAGTCACTTCATCCATATTCCATCATATACTGTATAAGGGAGACATGAAATGTATATACAGTAGTATGACAAAAATAAATTTTTTTTGAATACTCAAAACCAGTGTCAGCATGATTGTGTATATAAGTTTTGAGCAATAAGTGTTTTTTGTCACTAATGCCAAAGGGGGAGATTGTTGGCATTAAGTATGATTGTCATTAGTGACAACACTTATTCAGACTCTACATGCTTACTGAGCAGAATAGTGCTTATCGAGTAGAACAGTGCTTACCAAGTAGAATAGTGTTTACCGAGCAGAATAGTGTTTACCAAGCAGAACAGTGTTTACCGAGAAGAACAGTGTTTATCAAGTGATGAGATGAGTAGTGTTTACCGAGTGCCAGCACGGTAAATAGGGAATTCAATCTCTACCAAGTGACACTATATGTACCGAGTCTCTAGTATATACCATGTTTGAAACTACAACTGAGTGGTTAGTATGGACTATGCCTCCACTTCTACGGAGTGCATGATGATGCGGAGTAACACAGTGGATGCTGAGTATCAGAAAGTCACCGAGTTATTTTGCAGTAATCGAGTCACTATATTTGGGCTGACTCAGTAATATTTGTGTTAGCTTTTTTAAGAGCCGACTTTGTAATTAATTTTTATTGTTTTGGATTGATATATAAACAATGTTTTATATCATATCCAAGGTGTGAAAAATAGTGAAGTATGAAGAGAAGAGAAAGGCAGAGATAAGAAAATTACAAAGGGCCACAACAGTATAAGAAGCAGCAAAGATCTATCCATCACAGAAGGTGATCAGTACATCAGAGAATCTCAATCAGCAAGTACAGTTGCAAGTAAGAGATCTACTGTTTCATCCTAATAGGTGAATCAGCTTAAAATCCTTTAACTAGGTAGACTTAACAGTATTTTTAAAATCTCTTAACCGAGTGCATACTTTATTGTATGTTTTTAAATCCTCTAACAAGGTGGACCTAGCAGTCCTTATTGCTCCTAACAGGGCAGATCATCAAAAGTGATCATTGTAAGCCTTAACCGGCAAACATTATACTGCAGTTTTGAAGTTTTGTGGGTATCATCCCCACCCCAGTTTTACTTTCTACTTGGAAGGTTTCTGGGTCACCAAAATCTCTTTGTTCAAAGTGTTATGAATGTTTTATTCTTTTTGTTACTCATGCATACAGTCAGATTATCAATCTAATGTTATTAAGATCTGAATTTGTTAAAGTTTTGAAGTTACTGATTCACCCCTCCCCTCTCAGTAACTTGGATAGTCTTGAATATTTCCAAAATTAACCACCTTGTGTAGATTGTATAATTCTTTTGGTTGTATCAGGCATTGATAAGTCAATCTTTTGGTGCAATGAAAACCACACTTGTAACAAGTGGTATCAAAGATTGGTTACAGGCTTTAATCTCTTATGTGAGTGATGTGGGTTTTTGGAAAGTGACATTGGGGGGGATTATTGGTAATGCACTAGCATCCCTTGCAAGATTCATGACATGGTTTAACCACCTCCTATAGATTCTATATGTCTAGTGGTTGTATTAGGTGTTGACATGTTTATCTTTTGGTGAAATCATAACCACACTTGTATAAAATATTTATTTCTCTCCCTCACTTTGTCTCTACTCTATCTATTAAATATATATCTCCCTCTCTATCTATATATTAAGATATCCCTCTTCTCCTCCATCTCTCCATCCATCTATCTTACTATATATTTATATATCTAGTTATCTCTTCTAATCATCTCCCTCTTACTTCACCCTTTATCTCTTTCTATGCATATCTTTTTATACTTTTCTATATGTCCCTTCACCCCCGCATCTACTCTCCATCTCCCTTGTCTCTATCTCTCCCTCCTACACTTCATCCATATCCCTCATCCCATCTATCTACATTCACTACTTCACAAAGAAAAGAATTACCAAAATTATGAAGATGTTAAAAGTGCTATATACTTTCTTTTCCCTAGTAATAAATTTACTCTTTACCAAGCTTCTAATTCAAAAGTTAAAAATCACATGACAAAAATATGCTTTTGGTCCATGTTATAACCATACATTTATAGTCTCCAAATTAAACCTCCTAATTTGATGCAATAATAAGTGAGAGGAAAATATTTTAATAATAAAAATATTAACTAACATCAATTTAATAAATTTACAACTCTATAAATTTATTTATAGGATAAATCATTCCCATTACATTTATCTCTCATTTTTTCTATCAATATTTCTCCCATTTCTCTCCCTCTCTCCGTGTTGCTCTCTTTTTCTATATCTCTTTCACATGATCCACAGGAGGCCATGGAGAGAGGTAGGCTTTTAAACAAGATTTTTTTCTTTCATCTGGCTTTCCATCCACATCACCACTCAATGATGCAGTGAAGGATAAATGAACTCCCATCGTGCCACCATGTGCCATGTCACAATGAACTCCAGGGCACAAAGAAATAATTGGGTAATGCATTGAGACTGAAGGAATCTATCAATGTACCACTGTGTGCCAAATCAAATGACATGAGATAGCTCAGTAATATGGGGAGATAAGAGAAACATTACACCACACCATCATGTGGGAGCCATAACCTTGTAACCAATAAATTACACACACACATTTATAAATGGGTTAAGTTGTCATGCAACGAAAAACTTATGCAATCATCAGAGGATGTAAAATTCAACAAAGGGGTCTGGTCAACCAACAAATTTTAACCCTTAAAACATAACACTTAAAGAGATTCAACCAGGTAAACAAGTCAACACAAGAATAGATGCTAGCTCATATTAGAATTGTCTCTATTCTGAACACACTGATGAATTCAGTTAAGAGGTGGGGCTTAACTGAAAACATACAATAATAGGTAGAAAGTGAAGGAAAATGACTTGCTTTTCATAAGTTTTTTTGTTACTCAAAGTCCAAACCATAAGGACCAGTGCCACATATCCATAGTAATAGAGTCAAATATCATATGAACCCAATATTAACTATCCATACTCTTCTAAATGTTAGTGCCTTACAAAAAAAATCAAATTCATCTAACCATGCATCATCCTTATAGAATCACTACTATTTATTTGAGCTACTACAACATATAAACATGAATTTAATATTTTCCTTAATTTAATACCTTGTACTAATAAATTATAAAAATGGAATAATATTCTCTAGAATTATCATACATAATTACCAGATTCATATAAGTGATTTAAGAAATGTTTAAATCTCCACTTTAGAGATCTCCAAAATTAATCACACAATTGCTAACACAGAGAAATAGAGAGATAAAAAAATTCTTAATTTAATTTGAAAATGATATTTTCAATTAATTTCTTTAGAGGTATTCATAAATTTAATTTAATACAAGACTCTTGTTAGGAATAGTCCCAAGAGATAACTGAGAGGGGGGGGTGAATTAGTTATCTACAAGATTCAATTATTTATCCAATTAAGTATAGAATAACATTAAGCACATACACAATAAGATAACACTTAACACAACACCATGATTTGGTTATGGGAAAATCCAAATAGGTAAAAACCCCAGTGGGAATTAGCACCCACTATAAACTGCACTAGAGTATAATGATCCATGTTAGAAGATCTTTCAACATTGTTAGGAGTTAATCTTTACAATTCATGAAGTAAAGTGACCTGGTCAAGGGTCAGACCCTGTTAGGAGTCTTTTTAAAATAACCTTGTTAAAGGTGAGGACACACTGTCTGGGAGCACACTCCTCAAATGGTGAAGACTGCAACCTTCTGCATAATAGATACACACTATATCTAGATCTTGGTGAACTAGGAAATAGACCTATTGTCTTGATCAGTTCCAATCAATTTCATATACTCTCTTCTTCTTCACATAGATCTTCAACTAATGATTGATTGTCTCAGTATATTTGCATATTCTTCTTTTCTCTCTCAATCACACTTAGCAATCACAACTGACTGGATATAAGTATCTTTCTCCAAATGATATAATCAAGTCGACCTATTAGAACCTCCTTAAAATCATAATAGATAAACAATATAACTCTTCAATAACATCTTCAATGGCTAAACCAAGCACACAACACAAAAAGGACCGTGCAACTCAATATGAGTAGACATGTCACTTCACACTGTCGGCTCCACCAAATTAACTAAAACTTTACTTACAAGATGAAATACATTATTTTCTCTTAACCAAACATTCTTAACTCATCACCAAACATGAAACCAAACATTCATATCAAAATGATAGGTGCAACTACTGAAATAATATAAACAATGTCAGCTCCATCAAATAATCGCAAGAAACTATAACTGGCAAATAGAAACATCATAACTCAACTTGTATTGTAAAAATAACTCCACATTCATGAACATAGCTCCACAAACATGTCTACAACACAAATATAAATGTGTAAGGCTCCATCATAACCATACGAAGAATCATATAAAAAACTCTACCTGTAACATTGTCAAGAACACTACTGATACAAACAACTACACAACTATCTACACTCAGAATCAACCTCTGTGTCTATGATATTATGCTAATAAAATATCTAAGAAACATATGCTCAAGGCTCTCTACATAAGACTTCAACACACACTTCTTACCATATGTTGTCATCAATGACAAACATACAGTCAACATTGGCTTGTTGGCAAATCTCCAATGATCTCCCCCTTTTGCATTGATGGCAACATATGGAATGAAAAACACCACCAATCCAAACATACAATTATTTTATAACATTCTCCATTTCCTCAAAAAAATTCCCCCGAGGATGAACTCTCCAACTTTTGCATCTTCTTACTATATACTCTCCCTTACTTCATACTCCTCAAATGTATTATTTTTTTTTCATGACTACATACTCCCCCTTTAAAATCAATGGCAAAGGGTGCCAAAACAAATAAGCATCGGTACTACTCCTAAAGTAGAGTAGTCAACCATTCAGCAGTCACTGAGGACTGATGCACTACTACAACTCTAATTAGATCTAGGGAAGGGAATTACTCCCAGCTTCTCCCTGAGATGCTCAAATGTATCCTTCGGTAATGGCTTTGTGAATATGTCTGCTAGTTGTTCTTTTGTGCTCACATAATCCAATTTTACTTATTTCTCTACAACTTTCTCTCTTAGGAAGTGATATTTTATCTCAATGCATTTTGTCTTTGCATGCATCACAGGGTTCTTTGACATATTGATAGTGCTAATGTTGTCACAATGAATAACAATAGGGTAATCAATCTGGATTCCAAAATCCTTTATCATCTGCTTGATCCACACAATTCTAGAACAATTTATTACTACTGCTACATACTCTACTTTTGCTATGGACTGAGAAATATAATTATGCTTCTTTCTTGTCCAAGTAACAATTCTATCTCCAAGAAATACTTCTCCTCTTGAGGTGCTCTTTCTATCATCAACGCAACCTACCCAATCTGCATCTGTATACACATGAAGCTCTACATTCTCCAAATTAGGATACCATAAACCATAGTCTATAGTTCCTTTCAAATATCTTAATATCATCTTTACTACCATAGGATGACTTTGTTTAGGTTTTTCTACAAATCTTCCAACAATACCAACTGCATTACAAATATTTGGTCTAGATTGAGTAAGATAAATGAGTTTACCAATCATAGACTTATATAGGGTCTTGTCTACTATTGTAGAATCATCTTCTTTTGAAAGCTTGCTTCTTGTTATCATAGGGGTATTTATTGGCTTGAAATCATCCATCTTGAACTTTTTCAATATTTCTTTCACATACTTAGACTGATTAATGAAAATACCTTTGTTTGCCTAAGGCACATTCAGTCCCAAAAAGTACTTGATAGGTCCAATCATGCTCATTTCAAATTCATACTGCATCTCTTTAGAAAATTTTGCACTAAGCTTGTCATTACCACCAAAAATAATGTCATCAACAAAAATAGCAACTAGTAATAATTCATCAAGTGTCTCTCTTATGAATAAGTTACAATCAGTTGCTCCTTTCTTGAATCCGATCTTTCTTAGGTAACCATCTAGTCTTTCATACCATGCTCTAGGGGCTTTCTTAAGTCCATAAAGGGATTTCTTCAACCTGCATACCATATCTAGTTTGTCTGATAAAGTAAATCCTTCAGGCTTCTCTATGTAGACTTCTTCCTTCAACTCTCCATTTAGGAATGCTGACTTGACATCCATTTGATATACTTTAAAGTTTTTTAATGTTGCATTGGCTAGAAATAACTTAATGGCCTCCAATCTTCTTATAGGGGCAAATGTATCAAAATAATCAATTCCTTCTCTTAGTGCATATCCTTTACATACTAGTCTTGTTTTATTTCTTACTAATGTTCCATCTTCATTCATCTTGTTTCTAAATATCCACTTGGTTCCAGTCGCATTCTTGTCACTAGGTCTAGGGACCAATTCCCATGTATCATTATTAACTATCTAATCTAGCTCTTATTTCATTGCTTCATGCCAATCTGAATCATTACATGCATCTTCAATACTTAAGGGTTCAATTTGTGAAAGTAAACATACCACTTCTTCAATTGTTGAACTCTTTTCTTTTGATCTTGTCATGAATTTTCTGTTATGATCTCCAATGATATCTTCTTTTGATTGTTATCTAGATTTGAATTTTGGAACATTAGGTGTGACTCTCTCATATGTCTTTTGTGTTTCTTCTTCACTTGTTTCAGGATTATTGAATAATACATCAATGCTATCAAACATTTCTTCAACAACTGCTTCTCTACTGGTAGGACTAGGTTCTTCTTCAATCATAGGTGCACAATCATGATATCTCTCTTGAATCAAAAAAATTTCATCAATCTTTACATGTGCACTTTCAATGATCTTCTTTCTTTTAGTAGAGTAACCAAAAAAAATACCTTCATTTCTTCTTGCATCAAACTTTCCAATAGCTTCATCTCTCTTGATGTAACACTTGCTTCCAAAGATTCTGAAGTATTTTACTGTAGGTACATTCCCAAACCATAGCTCATAAGGTGTCTTCTATGTGCCTAGCCTTAATTGAATTATGTTAATAGTATAGACTGTAGTATTGACTGCATCTCTCCAATAGGTGTGTGCAACTTTTTGTTCAATCATGATAGTGCACGTTGTGTCAAGTATGATCTGATTTCTTAGTTCTGCAATTCCATTCTACTGAGGGGTTCTAGGTGCACTTAGTTTTCTCTTTATCCCATGTTCTTCACAATACTCATAAAATCTATCAAAGGTGAATTCTCCTCCTCTATCTGATTTCAGACAGTTTATCTTTAATCCAAACTCATTTTTAACTTTAGCTCTGAATATCTTGAACTTCTCAAATGCTTCATATTTATCTCTTAAGAACGCAACCCACATCAATCTAGAATAATCATCAACATATAAAATAAAGTACCTTTCACCATAGTATGATCTTGTTTGAGTTGGTCCACATAAGTCTGTATGTACTAGATCCAATTTGTTCTCTACCAAATTATGCTTTCTTCTGAATGAATTCCTCAAATGTTTTCGCATCACACATTCCCTGCATATTGTATCAACTAGTTTTGCAATACTAGGGAGGTCTCTTACTGCTTTTACATTGTTTATCTTTACTATATTGTCAAAATTGATGTGACATAGTCTTTTGTGCCATAACCAACTATTGTGTACTTTAGCAACAAAACAACTTGCTTCAGAATTAAGCTAAAAAACATTACCTTTTTCCTTTGAACTTGATGCAATCATTACTCCTTTGTTATTAATGATGCACTTATTGTTTTTGAATTCCAACTAATATCCTTTGTCGAGCACCTATCCAACACTTAGTAGGTTATGTTGCAAACCATCAACATATAGAATATCATCAATGTTATTCTTTCCATCCAAGATGATGGCTTCTCTACCTATGATAGGTTTAGGAGTGTTGTCTCCAAATCTAACCATGCCACCTTTGTACTTATCTAGATGTACAAATCTATCTTTGTCTCCTATCATGTGATTTGAACAACCGCTATCAATGATCTAGTCTATTCTGATGTCAGCTTGTGAAATTAATGCTAGCTCTTGTGCTTTCTTTTCATCTTCAATATTCATCTCATCAAAAAATTTCTCCATATCTTCAATAGAAATTAATCCAATTTCATCTTCTACTAAATCTTCATCTGATACTGAGCCATCTTCAGCATAGTAACATTCTTTTTTATACTTAGGCTTGAAATTAGTTTTTAACTTCTTGACTCTTGTAGGACACTTAGATGCAAAATGACCAATCTTGTTACATGAAACACATTTGAATGGTAACTAGCCTTCATATTTTCCTTTTCCTTTTCTTTCTTTCTTAGCAATCATAGCAATGAATTCATCTAGTTCTTTATCCTCATCTTCATTATCAAACTTACCAGAAGTGTTCAAGGATTTCTTACCATGGACTGAGGCTTTGAAAGTTGTTTCACTTTTAGGCTCTATCTTCAAACTTGATATCTTGAATGTTGAAATCTTGCTGATTAAGGTTTCTCTTCTGAAGTCTTTTGAAAACTGCATAGTCTCATCTAGGATGTTTATCTTTCTCTCATATTCTGTTGTTAGAGTAGTCATCAACTTATCCATTATGTCTTCTTCCAAAATTTCTCCACCATTGTTTATGATTCCTGCAATTGCTTCATTAATTCTTTAATTATAGGCTCTGATGTTCTCTTCACGTAGCATCTCCAAAAGTATTTTATCTTTTCTTCAATGTCTTTCTGTGCATATTCTTGGCTTGGATATCTGCTTCAAACATTTCTTCTAGATACTTCCATGATCTATAGGCTTTATCTACTTTATTGATCTCTTAAAACTCACTGTCAGATAAAGCGCTGATAAGGGCTTCTTTGGCAATTGCATTTTGAGTGAACATTTACTTTTTCTTAATAGTTACATCTTCCTTTGCAAGATCTGATAAAGAGGGAATCTAAACTTCTCGAGTAGCTACTTCAAAAATCTAAAAGCCAATGCACTACAAATGTGTTGTCATTTTTTTCTTCCAGTCTAGATAATTCTCTCCATCAAACTTAGGACTTTCTTTTCTAAATAATTCTATCTGATCAACCTCAAGCTGTTAAACTTTCTCTCTAAGGCACTTCACTCTGATACTAATTGTTAGGAATAGTCCCAAGAGATAACTGAGAGGGGGGGGGAGGTGAATCAATTATCTATAAGATTCAATTCTTTATCCAATTAAGTACAGAATAACATTAAGCACATACACAATAAGATAACACTTAACACATCACCACAATTTGGTTATGGGAAACCCAAATAGGTAAAAACCCCAGTGGGAATTAGCACCCACTATAAACTTCACTAGAGTATAATGATCCATGTTAGAAGATATTTCAACACTGTTAGGAGTTGATCTTTACAATGCATGAAGTACAATGACTTGTTCAAGGGTCAAACACTGTTAGGGATCTTTTACAAATAACCTTGTTAAAGGTGAGGACACACTGTCTGGGAGCACACTCCTCAAATGGTGAAGGCTGCAACCTTCTGCATAATAGATACACACTATATCTAGATCTTGGTGAACTAGGAAATAGACCTGTTGTCTTGATCAGTTCCAATCAATTGCATATACTCTCTTCTTCTTCACATAGATCTTCAACTAATGATTGATTGTCTCAGTATATTTGCATATTCTTCTTTTCTCTCTCAATCACACTTAGCAATCACAACTGACTGGATATAAGTATCTTTCCCCAAATGATATAATCAAGTTGGCCTATTAGAACCTTCTTGAAATAATAATAGAGAAATAATATAACTCTTCAATAACATCTCCAATGGCTAAACCAAGAACGCAACACAAAAAGGACTGCACAACTCAATATGAGTAGACGTGTCACTTCACACTGTCGGCTCCACCAAATTAACTGAAACTTTACTTACAAGCTGAAATATGTTATTTGCTCTTAAAAAAACATTCTTAACTCATCACAAAACATGAAACCAAACATGCATATCAAAATGATAGGTGCAACTATTGAAACAATATAAGCAATGTCGGCTCCATCAGACAATCTCAAGAAGCTGTAACTGGCAAATAGAATCATCGTAACTCAACTTGTGCTACACAAATAACTCTGTGTTCATGAACATAGCTCCACAAACATGTCTACAACACAAATATAAATGTGCAAGGCTCCATCATAAACATACTAAGAATCATATACAAAACTCTACCTGTAACATTGTCAAGAACACTACTGATACAAACAACTACACAACTGTCTACACTCAGAATCAACCTCTACATCTATGATATTATACAGATAACATATCTAAGAAAAATATGCTCAAGGATCTCTACATAATACTTCAATGCACACTGCTTACCATATGTTGTCATCAATGACAAACATATAGTCAACATTGGCTTGCTAGAAAATCTCCAACAACTTTATCATTTCTATTTCTGCAAAAATACATATTGCATAAGCTCTTCTAATTTTCCATGTACAAGGAATTTTTAGAACCCACAAGAGTAGTTGTGGTATTCCTTTTATAGAAAAAAGGAATATTGCAATAGTTTATAAGCCATATCCCATATATTCTATTACCAACCACCACTAGCTGGTTAGATATTACTATGAGAAGGAAAATAAGGGAATTTTGATAGTAATCACTAACTTCAACAAGCCTCATCATTTTATAATGATGTTCAAACCACATATTTGATCCAATCTAAAATATTCAATAGGAAGAAAAAATTCACTCCCAACAGATCCACTACCTCAAAATATTAGAAAATACATTAGTATTGTATTTTTTGATACCACATTGTTTCAACATCACATGTAGTGTTTTATGCCTAACATAATCATTCTAATTTATGACCTCAGATTACACTCATGAAATCACTACTATTCTCCCCAAATCACTATAATTCATCTAAAAGGATTTAATTTCTTCATTGAAGAAAAATAGTAAACACATTATACATTCATGAAACTATCATGAAGAGAAATTTGGCTATTTTGAATAAACAACCTTATGTAATAGAAAGAAAATGGAGGAGACAATATTCAAATGATATTTTGAATTAATTTCTTTAGAAGTATTCAAACATTTCATTTAATACAAGACTTTGTCATTACTATTTCTACAAAAGACCTATTACATAAACTATTCTACTTGTCCCTATAAAAAAAAAATTAGAACCCATAAGATTGGCCTTGGTATTTATTTTAAAGACATGAGGAATGAAACAAGCTACAGGCTATAGTATTCCTTTTATATTCTATTACCAACTACCACTAGATGATCATAGAAGATATTTTCCAAATGAAGGTTGTTACTTATCTTTGTTTCCTTGAGTGAAATTGCTTGACTAGAATATGAAAGGGCCCAAGGCCAGAGTGCTTCCATATATCCAACTATGCCTTTGAACCATGCCATTATCACCCATGGGTGGTTATTGAGGTAGAAAGTGCCAGAATGAAAAATTATTACCATCTTCCCTCATGGGAGATGGATTTGAAAATACAACACAAGGATAAATATATGACTCTAAACTCCCATCTTCTGTGTCTACACCCAGAATTTCATCTGCCTCCATTCTAGAAAATGGTGCAAAAGTAGTAATATAAGAGATCAAAATTATTTTCAAGATGTGCCCAAAGATTTCAGCTCTACCTAGAGCTTTCAATATCTCTATCATTACCAAAGGTAATTTTAGTATCTCTATGATTACAAAATTTATTATCAACCGGATCACCACCGTGATCCTTTTATATCTTATGAAAAATGGCTTGGTCTAACCCCTTCTTGTTATAGTAAAATCCCTTTGTATCCTCAACAAGCCCTATCCTTATCACTCAAACAAAGAAACACTCCCTTCCAATCATGAACAACCCAAATTTAGACAACACATATAACTCATTCTACATTTTTCCCTTCCTCTATTTAAGCCATGGATCACACTTTCAAACTACAAAAAAGGAAGCAACAACTATTCCAAGATTTTCACCTATCCAAATAGCTGCAAGACTTGTCATTGTGGCCTTTTTACTTGGTAATAGAAATTTAAATGTGACACTCAAAAGGTTGGGTAGTAAGAGAATGATTTTATGGAAAGGGAATGACTTTTAGATCAAAAATTGCAACATTTTCTTACTCACGATGTCTCTTCTTAGATTCTTCCTATTGCCACTTATTTTTTTAATATATTGTCAAATAGTTTTGACCAACTAGACACAAAATTCCTGTATATTACATGGTGCCACATGGCAGCCAATTATTTTCTCAGACCCTATAGTCATTGATCCTTATTCCACACATTAGCATAATACATATGTTTCAACTAGAAGATAGAATTAATAACTTTAGCAAGAGTAACTAGTCAAACTGATGGAAGGGATAGGCACCACATGAGTGAAGGTTCTTGATAGACAACTTAAGTGACTAGGAACCTATTAGGAGTAGTCAACCAAAAATTAGAATAAAAACGCACATCTTCTAGGGTTTGGGATTTAAGGGTTTCTATGAAGGTTTAAAGTTAATGTAGTGTCCCTTAGATCCTAAAACATGATCTACAAATCAACCTGTTATCAATTTTTCTCACAAACTTCAATCCTAAGAAACTTAGATGATAGTTTAGCACTATCAACATGTTGAAGACAAGAAAATATAACTCAACAAGGCATAAATACCTTTTTCACTTTGAGCTCCATAATAATCATGAGGGTATTCCTATGACATAGATTTACATGATTAATCAAATATTTAATGCATAACACTTTGTAGATACACAATAGTGGATGATTTTGAAACCAATGTAATGAGAGATAACATGATTATATTAACATACAGTCTCACCATAGGTTCTAGTTTCTTACTAAGAATGCAAATAATTTCCCATGAAATTAACAAAACAAAGTAAAATGATTTCAGATTTCTAGATTATTTATCTCTCCAAATAGTATTCTAACATGACTTAGACGGGTGCTTAAACCCTATAGTGATGCAGTGAAGAAAATCCACCAAGTGCGTCCATCAGTCATTAGAGTGTCATGTGTAACATCTTCACTTCCTTGTCAGCCATAAATGGGCCCCACATAATAATCCACAAGGCCACGACAAGGGACCACCATAGCATCTATTCTTCATCACAAGCTCATGACCTTCAAACATTTCCCCATTAAGCATGTGAGGATGCAAAAAACCATTTTAGTCATTACAAACATCCACTTGTGGATTCATAGGTCCAACTGATGGTCTTAAAAAAAAAATTGTAAGAATGAGATAAGAAAATTTTGTTTAAGTTTTAACATATTCAATTATTGACACATGGACCACCATCACTTCCCTACAAGGTAAAGGGATTAACTATTTGATCAAGTCACAAGGAGGCAAGAACACTTTATCACCACCCACAAAATGCCACAAACCTCACAACCACTAGTTATCATTTGTTTTAACCATTGTGAGTATGTGATACATCAACCTCACAACATCCATCTATCTAGCCACAACATTGAAATATCTTTTGATAAAAGAACTTACCTCCACGAGGGTGTGATAAAATATTTAAGCACAACTTAAAGAATGTGCAAAAAACAAGGTTTAAGTTATCATGGATGGGAAAAATAATAAAGTGTTAGACTTGGAAATAAGAGATATATGACCATAACATAAGAGAAGGAAAAAATTACCAAAATGTTTTCACATTAAATCAAAAGAATATCCTAACCACAAACACACTAGGAAAATCAAATATGATGGGCCAAAAAATGGACACTTTAACATTGAACCTAAGTATGAACTCACTCCTTCAATAAGCCCACATTTAGGTGTTAATGTAGGTGCCAATATTGGTGCAAGTAAAAATGTTATATAGTGCATAAATTTGCACCAGACTCTTCTACTAAGAGAAATTAACACCATGAGTAGTGTTGGCCCGATGAATAGCACCTACCTTTTGTAATACCCCAAAAATGGGCTATATGTTCATTAACCTCCTACATCAACATATTGAACGAAATCAACATCAAAGTCCTAACCTAAGGCACATCTAAACATCATCGAATCATAATTGATTATCTTAAATTCTACATTGGGGAATATTCCTAGCAATATTCCTAATTATCTTAATTATCTTTAATTTAATGATTATTTGGCGATAAATCACATTTATCCTAAGTTTGATTAATTGAATATTTTCATATTTAATTAATTAGATTTAATATCTTGCCACTTAATTGTGTAATTAAATTTAATTTTATCTATTATTAATTATATTATTTAATTTTGACAATAAATCCAATATTCTATGAATAATTGATTAAATTTTTATTTAATTAATTAAAGCAAGTTGTCATTATTTAATAATATAGTTTTTAATAAAAGTTTGATTAAATAATTGATTAACCCATAAATCAATTATTTATTTTCAAAAATTAGTTAAGTTGAGCATAAATCACTTTATTTATTAAATTAATTCATAAATAAAACATGCACAATCATAAAAGCAGACAACTATCAATTATCAATTAAAGCTAAACTCTATTTTTAAAACTTAGATTTTGCATGTTTTTATGAATTAAATTATCTTTATTATCAGATAACTCAAAAATCAAGTTGAGTTAATCTGAGTGATTTATGGCTTTTTTCCATGCACCTCCAAAGCCCTGGATTTCTATAAAAACAAGGCTCAGCTCTTCATAATTCATCTCTCAAATCCACAAATTTGCATTCTCACACTGTCCAATTGGAGTCTGAAGAATCATCTTTGCAAATCCAAGCTATTGTGAGATCTTTCTAGTTTTGAGCATTGCATATCATTTAGCTTATATTCATATCATTGTTAGATCAATTTCCATATTAGCATAGATTTCATATCATTTTATCATTCATATTGCATAGAAAATACCAAAAAAATAGATTAATTGCATTCAATTCATATCTAGATCAATTGCATTCAAATCCTTCATTTAGGTGTCGTCTAGGTCATTGATCTCGATAACAATCTGAGAACATCGATCTCGCACCTACTAGAAGGTAGTAAATCGCTTGGTTAAATTAGATTTCACTTTTGCATGATTTTGATTATAGCTAACCTCTAATGTTTTACTGAAGTGTTGTGTCTACAGATAAGGTACAATTTTCACACACACACCTTTCAAACAAATGGAGGAGAAATACATTAAAACAGTGCATGGAAGAAAAAAAAATGCAGCAAAAAGGGAGCTAATCATAGGGATTTCTTGTAGTGATAGTTGGAGAGCTTGTGTTGTGTAGTCATTTATATTTTGATGTTTTTCTTAGACCTTCTAATTGAATTGCTACATAATAGAAATATTGTCACACACACATTTCTGGCGCCCACCGTGGGGCCCTGAAACGGGTTTCCAATTCAATTCTATCAATTTCTATCTTGTTCTCCTCAGTTTCTGTGCAAAAATATGATTTTTATTTTTTGTCTATATAATCTTCGTACAAGTTTCTGACAAAATTCATATGATTTTGAACCCACTGTTGTATGACAGTTGACTGAGTATCATTTCATCAGGTACCCACTATTGTTTGGAGGCTAGATCATCATTTCATCAGACACCCAGTGTCGTACGAGTTTCTGGACTATCGTCTGGTAACAGCCCCACTGTTGTACAAGTTTTCAGACTATCATTTGGTAATAGACCCACTGTTGTACGAGTTTCAGCATCAGGTTTTAACTGTCATTTCATTTTTGTAGGCCATTTGTCAGATTTGATTTTCAAATTTTGACTAACTGCTAATCTTAATAGTTGGAATTCTCTATTTTTGATTGACTCTTGTTGGTTTTGATTGGAAAAAGCGTAAAGTTTGCTAAAATCAGGTAAAAATCTACTAAGCGCATTGTGAGGGTCTCAGGTATTCCACTTGTGCTGATAATATTTCAATTTCAGGCTTAAAATAAATCTCTCATGTGTCTAGCTTGGGTGATTCTTTTCATGCTTTTGTTTTACACACTTGCATAATTGATACTAGGTTGTGACCCCTTAAGGATTCATTAAGTAGTCTCAGATACTTGTGATTGATCTTGATTGTTATCTTGGGTTATTGGACTCACTAATCTGTTAGCCCCTCATTTCACCCCGTGGTTGCAATCTCAGCACCATAAAGGGGAGGGGTCAACATGACAGAAGCGTTAAGTGTTCCACTTGGCAACCCTTTTGTGCTTTTAGGAACTCACTTGTTTTCTAAGTTGGGGACTCATTTTTAGCTTGTGTGAGGTGTTAAGTGTTCCACCTTGTGGACTCATCTCATATTCACTTTAAGCATTAAGTGTTCCTCTTTCTGCTTTTTGGATACTTTTGGTAGATTTTCTTTTGGAAACATACATTTTTGCTCACATAGTAAATAGGCCCTATGAACACTATTTGTAATTCTTGAGAGATTGGATTCCCAGTGAAATCCTTCTTGAGGATAGAATCCTTGTAGGTAGGGAGGATACTTAGTACATTTCACATTCAACTTGGTTAGTGCATCTTCTCTTATTGATCGATACATTCTCTCCCAGGAGAGGTTGATAGATCACGTGGGGTAGACATCATGAGCTTTGGTGAATCAAAATTGGTTAGTGCATCTTCCCTTATTGATTGATACATTCTCTCTCTAGAGGGGTTGATAGATCATGTGGGGTTGATATCATAGACCTTGGTGAGACAAACTTTGTCTTAGCGTGTCAGATTAATCTACTTGCTTTGTTTGGGTTAAAAGTGAAAAGGTGTCAAAAACCTTGGATCTGGAGCCAAGTCCCCTTGTGGTATACTATTGTGAGTCACCTTTAGAGAGGGTTAACCATAGCAGACAATCCCTTCATAGGGAAAACTGTGTTGACAGAACCTCAAGCGGTAATAGCCATTTTCACCATGGTAGTGACAACCGCTATATAAACATCCTTGTGGAAGAAATCTCCATGGGTATGGTTCATTGTTGGGTTGTCAGATCTCCCTAGCAACTCCTGAAGATTAAGTTCTCAGACTATGTCAAAACCCTAGTGCACTGGGATTGGAGTTCACCCCTTTGGATCATAAAAGTTGTAGAGTCAAACCATTACTAAAAACCCTAGCGAGGCCAAACTTTCATTTTATAAGGTATATGTGCATTATTGCAAAACATTTTTGGAACATACACAATTAGCACTTCTGAGGATTAGAATGAATAAGTCACTTGATTGTTCATGCGCAAAGGTTGCTTTTTCCTTTGTTCATTGTTTTTAGACATGCTTGAAATCACGTGCTTTCTATTTTGAGTGCTTGTTTATCTATCTGGTTACTGAAAGTGAACAAATCTGTTACAATCCTCAAATCTAGACATTGAAATTTGAAAACAATTCAAATCTGAAAACTCAAAATTTGCAAAATCTGAAGTAAAATCCTTTTTTGGAGTCAAAAGTCATCTTAGGAGGTCAGAAAGTCATACGAGTTTCCATCAAGTGTCATTTCATTACAACCCATCTGTCATATGATTGAGTACCTAGTGTTGTATAAGTTTCCATGCCAGCAAATTCTCAAAGTCAAAATCTTCCAACTATCGTATGAGATTTTCAACTATCATTTCATTGCTATCCAACTATCGTACAAGTTTTGCAATTGTCATTTCATAGCATACCCACTGTCGTACGAGTCTGCAGAGTGTCATTTGGGAAATTTTTGAAATTTGTCAAAAAATTATCAAAATTGCTAGATATTTAGCTTTTTCAGCCTAATTTCAGAATCTGTCGAATGAATCACTGTGTCAGGAACAAAGCAGTAGCTATTAAGAATCCAATCATTTTCCTAAAGTGGCCTTTTGAATTCAATTTAGCCTTCTATTTAATCGATTTGAGTCCTTATCATCCTGTGTTAAAACCTTGTCATAACTATCAATCTTCGATCAATCATCAAAATGACTAAGGGTTGTGATTTCTTGTCCACTATCTTTTGGGAACCTACCCATACATCTAGGGAACAGTATCTTTCATCCACATCTAATCAAATCTTCAAATCAATCAAACCTTGACAAGGTTGCATCATCTGATCATCTTGATTCAAGTCATTCTTTGGTTATCTGGATCTTATTCTTTTGTTCCACTTGAGGTGAATGGTGGAGACTAGAGCTTCCTCTCACAAGAAATCTATCACCACTCTCCAAACTCCAACTCTTGAACAATTGATCAATTCTAGTTTTTACGAGGATGACGGTCTTGGCAACTATCGATTGAAATCTGGTTACATATCTCCTCCATCAACTCACGGAGGTACTCAACATACCCCTCATCAATCTAATCTAGGGAGTCCACAAACTTCTACCATGTCTCAAGTAGGGACAAATTTTGGCTCTCAAAGAGCTCAATCTCAACATGGTGCAGATCAGGAACCCACACCTAAAGAAATTTCTCAATATCAAAACAATGATAACTTCAAATGAATGATGAAGCATTTCTTGAAAGAAGATAGAGAAGCATACTTTTTACAATTAGCTCATCAAGGAGCTAAACTTCCTCCCAACTTCAATGTTGAAGACATCATTACACATGAGGAAGAGAATCCACTCACAACTATGATGAAACAAATGCATGCTATACAAGTTGAACTTAACAATCTCAAGAAAGAGAAGGAACCTAAAGAGTTCTCCATGGAGGCTCTATGTCCCTTTCCATTTGATAAAGACTTGTATATGCCAAAATTTCCAAAAAGAGTGGAGATGCCAAAGTATGACAAGTATGATGGACACTCTGATCCTCAAGATCATGTTAGAGAATTCTTTACGCAATCAATGGAGTTCATGCATGAACTGACCTATCTGATGCGTCTCTTCCCTCAATCTCTAGGGGGAGCAACCATCCACTAGTTCTCTACACTGCCTTCTACTATCAAAATTTTTGAGGAGTTAATCAAATTGTTCTACTAGCAATACTCCTACAATATTCAGCACCCAGTCACCATGATCGATATCTATAATCTCAAGCAATATCTAGGGGAACCATTCCTAATATTTCTCAAGAGATGGAGGAAGAAGTTCTCTCTATATGCCAGACCTATTCCAGAAATAGAAAAACTAGAAATCTTCATCAATAACCTTGTTCTAGAAATCAATTATCCTCTACAAATGCAAGATCATACATCTTTTGATAAGATGGTGGATAATGCTATCAAAATCAAAAAAGTACTTGTGAAAAAAGGAGAAATCACACTTTAAAAAGACAAGTACGAATCAGGATCCAGTTCTAAAGACAAGAACAAAAATTGGAACAAGAACAAAGGCATTGTCACAGATGGCATTGTTGACACTGTCTATGCCCCATCAAAGGCACTAGCCTACAATCTCACTCTTGGCACTCAAGCCATTAAAGCTTCAGAGAAAAAGTCTTCTCCACCATCTCAAAGGAAGCTAGAATACAAAAAATGGGATAAACATAAAAAATTTACTCCTCTAGGAGAGTCTTTAGAATCAGCTATGAAAACTCTACTGGCTGATAACTTCATCTCTTTACCACCAATCTGACCAAATGATCAGGACCCCAAACTGAAATGGTGGAGAGAAAATGAATTCTATGATTTCCATCGGAGTAAAGGTCACAAAACTAGTAGTTGCTACCACTTGAAGCATACCATTCAAGATTTGATCGATAGTGCAGACATCACAATTGACAATCCCCAGAGCAATAATGATCATACAGCATTCACAAAACCATTTCCGAAACATGGTCAAGAAGTTTCAACTTCTCAGCCTAATATGGGGGCAAAAGTCAACTATGCCTACCTTGGAAATGACACTGTCATCAATATGGTTGAACCATGTCTCTCTGAAAGCTGCAATGTCATCACAATTTTATGAAGAGACAAAGATCATTCCTTAGCTAACATAGTTACTTGATCACAGGCTCCAATGCATCTGAAAGGACAAATCCTAGATTCATCAAATGTCCCTAAGGTGCCCTTCTATCTTTCATCTGCTTCTAAATAGAAGGTTGCTTCCAAATCTTCCAATCCAAACGATACAAGGCCTACATCTTATAGAATTGTTCAATAACTCCAACACACTAATGTGAAAATCTCCATGTTTGAGTTGCTTTGAATATCTCCAGCTCATAAAGCCATTCTCGATAGAGCTTTGCTCGGTTCCAATGTTCCTAATGACCTTGATTTAGACAGGTTCCAGACTATGGTTGGACATCTTACATCTCCGCAATATATTTCCTTTTTAGAGGAAGATGACAACTCCTTAAATCACCCACATAATCAGCCTTTGCATATAGAAGTCTTGATCCAAAACTGTAGATTCAAACGTGTGTTGATAGATGGGGGCGTTGGCCTAAACATTTGTTCTTACAGCTTGATCACACAATTGGGATTTTCAGAATTGGCTATTGATCCTAGAAAGAAAGTAACTATCAAGGCCTATGATGAACAAGAAAGATCTTCTAAAGGCACCATTGTCTTACCTATCAGAGTGGGTCCAGTTATCAAAGATACCATCTGTCAAGTGCTTGATCTACCTTTGGCCTACAATGTCCTTCTAGGGAGACCATGGATACATGAAATGCAAGCTATTCCTTCTACATACCATCAATGTTTGAAGTTTCCTTATGAAGGAGTAGAGGTTACTATCCCCACAGATCTGAATACAACTTGCAACACCTTGAAGGAAAGTGCAAATAAGCTTGTGCCTAATAACAGAGAATGTTCCACTGAACCAACTAAAGAAGCATCCACATCTAAAATGGAAGATCTTGCAAAAGAGGTTAATATAAAAGAAAATGGTCTAGGAGAATATACTATCGAGCCAGTCTTATCTTTGAAATCTCTCCCTATCTCAACTAAGTCTTATGGACAATCTTTGAAACAATCCAAACTAGACTCTAAAGAACCTCTTGAAGCATATAAAAAGAATTTTGTAGCAGAACAAGTATCCAAGAAAGAATTTGAAGAGGATGAGGCTGTGCTATCATGGCTGTACAAAGATAAACCTGAATCTCAAGTTGTTCAAACTAGTGACTCTGTAGTCTCCAAACTCCCTTCCAAGTCATATGGTCCTAGAGATAAATTAATAGCTAAGATGGGATATTTAGGTCAAGAACCTCTAGGAATCAGAGGAAAAGGTCTTGAGGTACCTCTCCCACATACTAGTAGAGAAAATAAAAACAAAGTTGGCTTAGGCTTTAAAAAGAAACCCTATCACCTCAAAGGTAATTGCTCTCATGTCATAGAGCAGATCGCACCAGGGGAACCTCTTCTTAAGAAAGAAGAAATAGAACCATCCGATAGTGATTCAGATAGTTCAGAACTCATCCCCTATGAAAAATTACCTATGGAGATCAAAGACCTTCTTGATGATAAAGATGATCCTATCAAAAGAATTAATGTAGTATAAACACAAGAACCTACTATCAATCAAGAGATAGTTGCAACACAAAAACTAGCTAATCTTGAAAATAATCAAAAAGAGGGAAGTGGTAGTGATTCTGAGATAGATTCTCATGAGTATGAATACAAATTAGAATCTGAGGGTAACCCTTCTTGGGGTATTCACCCTAACTTTACTCATGTTCTAAGATTTCCTAGAGATCTTGAATTAGAAGCTAAATCAAATGACTATGAATGGGGAGCCATTCCAGAACCAGATGAAGATGAGCTTATCACAGAGAAACATGTTGATGTTATTCACTAATATGCACCTCAAACCAACGTAAGTCTAGAGTGAAATGATGAACCTATCAAGTTTGATCCACCTATGGCTGAATTGGACTCCCATGATGACATTGACCCTATTCACAAATTGGATGTCTTAAGTTTTAGTATCACCTTTGAACTCAAGCGTCAGGTTAGGACCAATGATGAAAAATCCATATCCGTAAACACTATCTCCCAATCTTTCCCTACTTTGACTATCAAATATCCAAAACTTATTGATCAAACCTCCACAAATCTGAGCCATGGTATTTATACCTTCCCGAATGACTATGATCTCACTTGCTACCTCAATGCAGTTAAGCCTATGAGTACTTCCATTAGTGAACCAAGCGTTAGCATGACCAAGTCAGACATCAAATATCTTAGTCAGAAAAATAAGAATAAAAAGAAAAAGAAAAAGAGTTCTGAGGGTGAAAACCACTTTGTGGCAGTCTCAGAACCTACAAAAGTAAAAATAAAAGATGTATCCAAAGGTGAAAACCTCTCTGAGGTGCCTAAGGATGAGATATTTGATGTCCTTCCAAGTCATTTATAGGACAGATCTCCAGTTCTAATTGAGCCCACTCAATCCATCAATTTGGGTACAATAGAGGAACCACAATTGGTACTTGTAGCACAATCATTATCAAAAGAAGAGAAACAAAAATTTACAACATTCCTAACAGAGAAGAAGATCAAATTTGCATGGAAATATTCAGATATGCCAGGATTGGATCCTAATCTTATAATGCATCATTTATCTATTGCTCCAAATGTCAAACTTGTCAAGCAAAAATTGAGAAAGATGCATCCTCACGTTGCACTCTTGGTAAAAGCTAAACTAGAGAAGCTCCTAAATGCCAGATTCATCTAAGTTATTGACTATGTAGAGTGGATCTCTAATATTGTACCTATTTCTAAACCAGATGGCTCAATCAGAGTGTGCACAGACTTTAGAGATGTGAATAGAGCATGCCCTAAGGATGATTTTCCACTACCTAACATTGATATGATAGTGGACATGACTGCGGGTTTCAAGATGTATTCCTTAATGGATGGTTTCTCTAGATATAACCAAATAAAAATTGCTCCAGAGGACCAAGAGAAAATTGCTTTCACATGTGCATGGGGCACCTTCTGTTGGAATGTCATGCCATTTGGGCTTAAAAATGTTGGTGCTACATATCAAAGATCAATGACATCTATTTTCCATGACATGATCCATCGAACTATGGAAGATTATGTTGATGATACTTTAGAAAAATCTATGATCATAACTAAACATCTAAAGGATTTGAGCATGATCCTAGATAGAATGGAAAAGTTTAGTCTCCGACTAAATCCTAAGAAGTGTGCTTTTGGTGTCACTTCTGGAAAGCTCTTAGGATACATAGTTTCAAAGAAGGGCATTGAAGTTGATCTGGCTAAAGTCAAGGCTATAATAGAGATGCAACCTCCCATGAATATCAGTCAAATGAGGACGTTGCAAGGAAGAGTTCAATCTATCAAAAGATTCATATCACAGCTAGCGGACATATCATAGCCTTTTACAAAAACATTACATAAAGGTGTGACCTTTGCATGAAATGAAGAATGTGAGAACAACTTTAACCATATCAAGAAGTATTTATCAAATCCGCCTATCTTGATGCCTCCTATTCATGGGAAGCCATTGATCTTATATGTCTCCGCAACAGCCACATCACTGGGGGCATTGCTAGTGCAACATGATGAAGAGAAAAAGGAAAGAGCCATTTATTATATAAGCAGAACATTGGTGGTGTATGAAAAGAACTATTCTATGATTGAGAAAGCTTGTCTCGTTGTGATCTTTGTATCACAGAAATGGAGACACTATATGTTATCTCATACCACACATCTAGTAGCAAAAATTGATCCACTAAAATACCTACTCAGCAAGGCTGCCCTCACAAGTAGACTAGCTAAATGGGTCATGCTTCTAAGCAAATTTGACATTGAATATGTTGAAAGAAAAGCTATAAAAGGTCAAGTTATTGCTGATTAACTAGTAGATGCACCCATGTTTGATGACACACCAATGCAAATGGAATTTCCAGACTCCTCTATTATGCACCTATCTTGTAGAGAATGGCAATTGTTCTTTGATGGCTCCTATACACAAAATGGATCTGGAGTAGGCATATTGTTCATAACTCCTCAAGGATACTCCATCCCAAAAGCATTCAGACTAAAGTTCCCCTGCACAAATAATATTGCAGAATATGAAGCCCTTTTGAATGGTATGAAAATAGCAATTGAATGGAGAGTAATAGAGCTACACATTCATGGAGACTCTCAACTTGTTATTCATCAATTCAATGATGTGTACCAAACTCAAGATGAAAAGCTCATTCCTTACAAGAGAATGGTAGATGATCTTAAGAAATATTTCATATCTATCACATTTGAGAAAATTCCTAGAATGGAGAATAAGGCTACCGATGCAATGGAAACACTATCTACTTTATTGCAGTAGCCTGAACATGAGCTACGCTACGAGTTCCTGGTGGAAGCACTATCTTATCCTGCATATGACTCCCCTGAAACCTACATGATCTGCACTATTGTAGGTCATGATTCATCCCGATATAAAAACCTATTTTCCTATCTCCAAGACCAAATCATTCCTGATACCTTCAACCACCATGAAAAGAGATACCTTATCTATAATGCCTCCCGATATGTCATCATTGGTAATGATCTATACAAATGAGGTCTAGATAGTATGCTACTTAGATGTTTAGAATGGGAAGAGTCTCAACATGCATTAGAGGAATTCCATGATGGTATTTGTGGGTCACACTCGAATGGTTTAACACTAGCTTCAAAACTTATTAGGGTTGGGTACTATTGGCCTGAAATGGAGAAAGAGGCTATCAAATTTGCTAAGAATTGTCAAAAGTGTCAAGTACATGGCAACCTAATTCATGCTCCAGGGAGGGATCTAATCCCCTTTACAACATAATGGCATTTCCATCAATGGGCATTTGATCTTATTGGGATGATTCATCCTCATTCTTCTAACAGACATACTCATATAATCACAACCACAGATTATTTTACAAAATGGGTAGAGGCCGTCCCTTTGACACAAGTAACAGGGAAACAGATATCTATGTTCATATTGAACTATATCATATGTAGATATGGGATACCTCATTCCATAATCACAGATAATGGTGGGCAATTCAAGAATAAAGACCTAGATGATCTATGTGCCAAATTCAAGATCACACAACATTGGTCTTCTATCTACTATCCACAAGGGAATGGCCAAGCAGAGGCTTCTAACAAAAATCTATTAAAGATCTTGCACAGAATAGTAAACAAAACTGGTAGAGATTGGCATCTCATGATTAATCCAGCTCTATGGGCCTACAAAACAAGTACCAGAACACCTACTGGGGCAACACCTTTTGCTTTAGTTTATGGGTTTGAAGTGGTACTGCCTATTGAGGTTGAAATCCCATCACTAAGAATCAAAATGCATGGTCTAGTAACTGATGATGACTACAGAGTGTCTAGGTTGCAAGAACTTGAACTACTAGATGAGTGTCAACAAGCAACATATGATCATCTTAGAGTATATCAGAAGAGAATGTCTAGAAGCTACAACAAGAAAGTCAGACACAGAGAATTTTAGGTTGGTGATCTAGTTTTGAGAGAGAATCCTAAAAATCAATCACATCGAGAACGCAAGGGGAAGTTTGAACCCAATTGGCTGGGTCCCTTTGTAATCACTGCTACTTTTGGCTCTAGTGCCTATCAACTCTCAACGACTGAAGGAGAATAGCTCTGAGAACCAATCAGCATTCTCCATTTGAAGAAATTCTACACCTAAGGCATTCAGTCTATGGTAAAATGTCCTAAAAAAAATCTTTAAAAATTGAAAAATATCAAAAATTCAAAAAAAATGAAAAATACAAAAAAAATGAAAAAGAAAATAAAAGTGCCTTGGTGAAAACCTGGAAACAGGTGCCTTGGTAGCAAAAATAGAATCTCTACCAAGATGGTGAAAACCCGGCAAATGGGTGCCACTTGTTTCAAAATGCTCCATCTATCAGCACAATCTTGGTCTTTCCCAGCTTTCAGTTTTGCTTTAGTTTGTACATATCTCCCGGTTTGTTTTTGCATTTCTAGTTTTCAATAAGTCAGTTTGTACACCAAACAACTCAAGCATCTGTATCCTATCAATGTTCAAACTTGGGGGCAATCAATTTTATATCCTATGGCCTCCAGTATATCTTAGACGTATCATATCCAGTCAGAGTCCTTATGAAGCTTCATTTGAGTCAGTCAAGTCTGTCTTGTCTCCAGAAAGGATTTTGCATCTACAACAACGCAATCAAACAACAAACTGAAAATGATCTATGTTTTTCATGCTTTTATCTCCTTGTATGCTTACTAATTTGCATTGGGATTTTTGCATATTGTGTCCCTTCAAGCTCTTCGATGATGTCCTTTATAGGATTTAGAGAGTGATGACTGGGGGCATAATCTTTTCTTTGTTTTCTGCTTATATGTGAAAATCTAACGTCTTTAGAAATTTTGGATTGAAATGGTGTCCGACTGTAAGAGCCTCTATCTTGAATTGGATGGCCATGTGTACCTCGACCATTGATACCCAGAAAATTCAAGGAAGTTTGATCTAACTATTATCTTTTGAGCGAGTTCTTTCTCCTATTGTGAAACATGATCTTACCTAAGGATGTGAACGATACAGGGTCACTACAGTTAATTCACATGGGATTTAGAATGATCTCTTAGCTGTTTGATATGTTTGTCATGCAAGGCATATTCAGGTCATCATGAAATTTATGTTTTGAGGCTTATACAAATTGCTATATCAAAATGGACATGATATTCAGGTCATCTTGGCATTTGTGCCTTGGTGCCTATATCTAATCTGACATTCTGAAAACAAAATCAATATTCATATGCTCATGGTTGCCTAGCCAGTGGGTGTTGTATTGATTCTTGTGCATACAAATCAATATTCATATGTCTATGGTTTCATAGCTAGTGGGCATTGTATTGATTTATCTGGTTACCTAAAATTTCAATGATGATAACAAATCGACACATGATCAATGACTAGGTCCTAGGTCTTAGGTTGCATTTCATTTTGCATGTCTCTTTGCATTTTGCATGTTTGCATATCTCACAACTATTTGGAAATACATCAAAGCTTAAACAATTCTTCATATCAATTCTTCACATCTAATGAGAGCTGAGTCTCACTTGAAGGTCTCTTCATGACACCGCAAGCAGTAACCCTCCAGGGTTAAACATCCTTTTGACATAAGACTGAGTACTTGTCTTCATCAACCTACAAAAACATATCATGTGTATCACTGCATTTACATCTTATATCATTATTATTTGTTACATTACATTACATTCATTGCATAAGCATAAATCATACATACATCTTTTCATAATCAATTACATTTGCATAACACCCATACATATGAAAGAAATCATTGCATTGCATCGATCCATACATACATTCTACACTAATCATAGCATAAGCATAGCATGATATCATCATAAATCCACATCATGACAAGTACAAATGAAGTCACAATCAAAATATTGATCTCATATATATCAAAAATCTCAAAATGTGTTAGGGGTGCACTACTGGCACAATGTACAAAAGAATGAGCTTCGGAAAGCTATCAGAATCAGAATGGTATATCAGTGATAACACAGAACAAAATATATCAAAACATGACCACAGGAATCAACTCTCAGCATGCTCCTCAGTATCTGGTGGAGGAGGTGGTGGTGCATCTAGTATGACCTCTACCCTCGGTGCCCTAGCTCCCTTTGAGGCTGCCATGTACTCAAAGTATGTAGGTACTCTCTGCTCAGCCAGAACAACAGCATAGTATGAAAACACATAATAGGAGGCTCGTGAGGTTTGATGGGTCACCTCTATCTGTAGTTTTTGAACCTCTGAGTGAAGCTCTGCATGAAGCTTAGTGCACTACCTATCTGCCTCCCGACACCTCTCCTCCCATCTGGCACTCTGTACCTTCAGGTCCCTGACCTGAGCTCTTAGCTATCTAATCATCTCTGATGAAGTGAGAGGAACAGTAGGCTTTGCTGCAACTACTGGCATCTCTGTATCCTGTGCTGGCTGCTCTAGCTATTGTCCAATGGTCTCTGATCTATGCACCTTATGAAGTCTAACCTCCGCACCCAAATCAAAAGTGGTGTCTAGCTGTGTGGGATCTACATCACCACCTGCAAACTGCTCACCTGCCAACACCTCATCTGTCACACTGACACTACCCAAAGTACCCCTCTCACCCCTAGATCATCTATGTGACCCTATGGATGTACCTATGGGAGAAGTAGAAGGATGAGGAGGCCTCATATGCCCAGATGATCTCTACAATGGAGCTATCACTCTTTGTCTAGGTAGTGTAGGATGCACTGCCTGTGGTCTCGGGCCTTGTACCATAGGAACACCGGTAACATCCATCACCTCCTCCATGGAGGGTATCAACTTCGTAGGATCTGAGAATCTATGGATGGGATGATCTGCAAGCCACGTAATGTATCCATCTATCACTCCTGCATCAACAACCTATGGCCGGTAGTCCCAATCTCTACCTATAATGGCACTGTACTCCTCTGCACATAAGGAATAGGAGAGCCTCGGTGTCCATCCGAGCCCGATCTCATACACAATGTGAGCATATGCAGTGTACTCTTGTGGGGCATCCTATCTATGTCCATACTGACACCACACCCTGCTAATCAAAAATCTCTCCAGAACAGTGGGAGAGTGGCCAATAAGTACTCGACTCTGAAAAAGAAAACTATACTACTCCCTCTTAATGGGCCAAACCTGTATTTGCAAATATGGCCTCCAATGAACAAAAGTCATGTCATCTAGACATCGTCGAAAGTACTTGGTATGACCCATCTAGACCTGTGTGACATAACCAGCATATGTATATATCACTGGCTCCTGTGGCTGCCACTATGTCTGAAAAATTGGTCTCAATACTAGGATATGCTCCCAGGCCCATATCTGTAATACAAGAGCTCCTAAAGCAAAGCTCTTGCAATCCTGATAAATGATGTTATGCATCTCTAAAAATATATGTGCCAAGAGGCACTGACCCCAGGCAAGCTTAGTCGGCGTAGCCATAAGCAGTGCTACCATTGGAGCCCATCCCATCAAAAAGCCATTCTGCTGACGGCCTGGCATGATGAGCTCCCTGATCATACCAGTAATAATGCACTCTAAACGGTGCATCTGACCATATCTCTGTACAAGGGTCTCCCAGGAAATGGACCCCGTCAACTGAGTATCATCTCCAAATAGATGCCTAAAGGCATGCAGACCACCCTGACCAGAACTCACATACTCAAGACGCCGACTATTGTGAAATGGAATGCGCAGTATCCTATAGATGTCCTCTGGAGTCATGGTCATCTCTCCAATGGGTAAATGAAATGTCTGTGTCTCCGAATGGAATCTCTCAATCAAGGCAGTCAAAAGGCCATGATTTACCCTAATGTCAGGTAAATGAATCAAATACTCAAATCCACAGGTAGTAAGATGAACCCTCATCAGGTCTGGAAGCGTGATACATAATCTCTGGGTAGTCGAGTATGAATGTCGGATGTGTACATCTGGATATGTCACCTATATCATACAAAAATAGGGCATTCTATCAGAAATTGGGTTCAATAACCGGCTAATACTATAGAAATTGGACAGTTAGGTACTTTAGAAGGTAGGTCAACCAGTCAGATATCAGAATCAGGCATCAGAAAAGTCAAAATTTGGCCCTAAAAGTCAATTTTCAACACTCTATTTTTCATATGATAGTCCAGACTAGCATCAAATGTTGTACGACATTCCATAAAAGACCAAATGACAATTCATGGTCATACGACACTGCACCCGAGATCATACGAGTTTCGAGGGACCCGATGAAATGTCGTACAACACAAAGGTCCCTCTCATACAACACTTGGGTATACTTGAAATGACATTGTGAATTCAAATCAAATGTCGTACGAGTCTGGTATGGGACTCGTATGAGTTTTCACACATGCAAAAATGAAAAAAGCAAAACGCGTACGAAAAAATTTTAAAATGCTATGAAACATGAAAAATTTGCTTTTTCAGAGGGGCACAAAGGTCCACCTACTGGATGTCCATACTGTCAGGGTCTTTGGTATCTCCGACTACGCTCAAATCGATGCAAACTCATAGGAACCTTTAGATCTCGCTATTATACCATTTTCTTGCTTAGAGGGCTCCGCACAATCTCCAAAGTCAAATGGTTGAAATGAATTGAAAATGACCCTTCAGGCCTTTATATCGCATTTGACCTAATTTTCAAAAGTGCTCCGTTTTTCATGAAAATTGCACCCTTGGCTAATTTCAACGTTCTGAATCCATTTGCAGGATCAAAATTCAAATTTGAGATCGTTTAATATGTCAAAATCATGATTTAAAATTTTTGGGCCTAGGACGATCTACTGCTTGCATAATCGACCTTCGATCATCACAAAAATCTAGTATTCAACTTAACTGATTATCTTACATCAAACTATCAAACTTTCAACTTGATCAACCATGGTCAACTCATGGTCAAACCTAGTCAAACTTGGTCATCTAGACCTCTGAACAATGCAAAATGTGTTCTCGAACATGTTTAACCACTTCTCAAATCAATTAACATGCTTCTAAACTATCAACGCTGACTTTTCTTGTCAAATTTCAATTTTAATCCCGAAGGGGGCATGGTATTGCACATCATTCAAAGTCTATAAATCAAATTCTATCAATCTTTCCTCAGTAATCAAGACAACAACCATGTCTAGTTGCTGAATCATCAAAAGTCCTCATCACTCGGGGCAAATCTATCATCACTTGGGGCATATCAGATTCATCAATCCATATCAATCTGGTATTCTCCTAATCTTGTAAACTGTATCAGTTTTTGCAACCATTGGATCATAGTGTTCTTTCCTTGGTTCTTCGGCAACTGAAGGGTTCGGATGTGATACCTACTAGTTCTGCTAAGACAATTGAGTCTAGAACCGGTCACTCACTTCTTTGCAATCCTAAGGTTTTGAATTAGGCATTTTGACACTTTTTCACAATCATAGGTTCATTTGCTATTATAGTGAACATTATCTTTGGTCATTCAGGACCTATTATCTTCATATCAAATCAATATCAATCAGCTTCTGTCTCATATCAATTATCAATTTCGAATCAGTTTCATATCTCTATCAAACACAGACTGTCTTTGAACCACTGCGCTTCGCACAGTAATTCAAAGAGGGGCAAAATGTAATACCCCAAAAATGGGCTATATGTTCATTAACCTCCTACATCAACATATCGAATGAAATCAACATCAAAGTCCTAACCTAAGGCACATCTAAACATCATCGAATCATAATTGATTATCTTAAATTCTGCATTGGGGAATATTCCTAGCAATATTCCTAATTATCTTAATTATCTTTAATTTAATGATTATTTGGCGATAAATCACATTTATCCTAAGTTTGATTAATTGAATATTTTCATATTTAATTAATTAGATTTAATATCTTGCCACTTAATTGTGTAATTAAATTTAATTCTATCTATTATTAATTATATTATTTAATTTTGACAATAAATCCATTATCCTATGAATAATTGATTAAATTTTTATTTAATTAATTAAAGCAAGTTGTCATTATTTAATAATATAGTTTTTAATAAAAGTTTGATTAAATAATTGATTAACCCATAAATCAATTATTTATTTTCAAAAATCAGTTAAGTTGAGCATAAATCACTTTATTTATTAAATTAATTCATAAATAAAACATGCACAATCATAAAAGCAGACAACTATCAATTATCAATTAAAGCTAAACTCTATTTTTAAAACTTAGCTTTTGCATGTTTTTATGAATTAAATTATCTTTATTATCAGATAACTCAAAAATCAAGCTGAGTTAATCTGAGTGATTTATGGCTTTTTTCCATGCACCTCCAAAGCCCTGGATTTCTATAAAAACAAGGCTCAGCTCTTCATAATTCATCTCTCAAATCCACAAATTTGCATTCTCACGCTGTCGAATTGGAGTCTGAAGAATCATCTTTGCAAATACAAGCTATTGTGAGATCTTTCTAGTTTTGAGCATTGCATATCATTTAGCTTATATTCATATCATTGTTAGATCAATTTCCATATTAGCATAGATTTCATATCATTTTATCTTTCATATTGCATAGAAAATACCAAAAAAATAGATTAATTGCATTTAATTCATATCTAGATCAATTGCATTCAAATCCTTCATTTAGGTGCCGTCTAGGTCATTGATCTCGATAACAATCTGAGAACATCGATCTCGCACCTACTAGAAGGCAGTAAATCGCTTGGTTGAATTAGATTTCACTTTTGCATGATTTTGATTATAGCTAACCTCTAATATTTTACTGAAGTGTTGTGTCTACAGATCAGGTACAATTTTCACACACACACCTTTCAAACAAATGGAGGAGAAATACATTAAAATAGTGCGTGGAAGAAAAAAATGCAGCAAAAAAGGAGCTAATCATAGGAATTTCTTGTAGTGATAGTTGGAGAGCTTGTGTTGTGTAGTCATTTATATTTTGATGTTTTTCTTAGACCTTCTAATTGAATTGCTACATAATAGAATTATTGCATTACATGGAAAGAGGTAAAATGATTTTTTATTGAGAAAGGAATATGGTTGTATTATAAGAATTACAGTTATACATATGACTGAGATCTTATACGATCATTGTTTGGAGTGTGTGGGTATGTTCTATGACATTGATGAGATGTTATGCTCCTCAATACCGTATAGTGGTTACTCCCTCTTATGTGACTTCTATTAGTCATGATGTTTTGTGAATGTATTTCATGATTGATGGTTTTTTTTTATCTTTCGGTGGATCTTTCCACGTCTTGCGTGGGCTAATATAAATTTTGGTATTTCTTATGATTGGATAGTAACTGAATCTTCAATACATACTCCAATGTCCTTCAACATCTTCTTTATCCATATGATCTGTATATAGCTGATTGCTACTGCAACATACTTTGATTTTGTTGTAGACTAAGAAATGTAGTCCTTCTTGCTAAGCCAAGAAATCAACCTTTTACCAAGGAAGAATGCTCCTCCACTAGTACTCTTTCTATCATCTACATTCCCTTCCAAATTAGCATCAGTGAAAGCATGAAATTTAAAGTCCTTTGATCTATCATACCATAGACCAAACTCAATTGTTCCCTTTAGATATCAGAATATCCTTTTTACTTCCATAAGATGAGATTATTTAGGATCTACTGGAAATCTCATAACAATTCCAACAACATTAGAAATATTGGGTCTAGTAGGTGTTAGATACTGAAGACCTCAAATCACTGATCTATACCTTTTCTGAGGTACATTTTTTTCTTCATATTCCAAAGATAACTTAGTCCTAGTTACCATAGGGTTTCTAATAGGTTTACTATCATCCATGCCAAAAAATTTCAATAGCTCTTTAAGATATTTGGTCTAAGATATGAATATCCATTCTTTACTTTGACTAATCTGTAAGCCAAGGAATAATTTCATCTCCCCAATCATAGACATTTCAAATTCAATTTTCATCTCATCTGCAAACTTGTTACTCATTTCATCATTTCTTCCAAAGATAATATCATAAAAAAAAATGTCAACAATCAAGATACCTTCTTCATTGATTCTTAGGTATAAATTACTATCAGAATTACCTTTCTTGAATCCCAAATGAATCAGATACTTATCCAATATTCCATACCAATTTCTTGGTGCTTGTTTCAATCCATATAGAGCCTTCTTCAATCTACAAACTAGATCTTCATTCCCTGATATAGGAAAACCATCAGGTTGCTCAATGTATACTTCCTCTTCCAAGTCTCCATTAAGAAAAGAAGATTTCACATCCATCTGATATACATTGAAGTCCTTATAAGAATCATAAGCCAAGAATAATCCAACTGCCTCAATCCTAGAAATAGGTGCAAAAGTTTCTTCAAAATTAATTCCTTCGTACTGTGAATACCCTTTACATACTAATCAGGCTTTGTTTCTAACAACAATGCCTTCTTCATTCATCATATTTTTGTATACCCACTTGGTACCAATCACATTTTTGTCTTTAGGCCTTGGAACTAATTCTCATGTGTTGTTCTTCTGAATCTTCTCCAGTTCTTCCTTCATGGCTTTGATCCATGATTCATCTCTTCATGCCTCATCTGTGGACTGGGGTTATACTTGCGATATCAAGAAAATGACATTTGTAGTTTGTGAACTCTCTTCTCTATTTTTTAATCTTTTTCTAGTTCCTTTGTTGATGTCACCAATGATCTGATCCTTAGGATGATTTCTCATAACATATTTGGGTTTGGTTTGTTCCCTCAACTCCACACTTATGTCATTTTCAATTTCCAAAACATCTCAAGATGCTTCATTCATTTCATTCACATTCTCTATTTTCTGCATATTTTCCTGATTTGTATTCATATTTTCATAAGAAATCTCATAGGGGTTAAAGCCATAGTATCTTTCTCTAACTTGAAACTTTTCATCCACTCTCACATTAGCACTATCAATCAAATTCCTAGTTCTCAGATTGTGGCATCTATAATTTTTACTTCTAGTAGAGTAGCCAAGGAATATGCCTTCATCACTTCTCGCATCAAATTTTCCTATACATTCATCTCTCTTAATGTAGCATTTACTTCCAAAAATTTTGAAATAACTAACAGTAAGTGTCTTACCATACCATAGCTCAAATGGTATCTTGTATGTACCTTCTCTTATTTTTACTCTATTCATTGTGTGCACTATTGTATTGACTTCTTCTCTCCAATGCATATGTGGAACATTTCCATCTATCAACATGGTTCTTGCAACATCAAGAACTATTCTATTTCTTCTTTCACCAACCCCATTTTGTTGTGGTGTCCTAGGTGCAGATTTTTGCCTCATAATACCATGCTTCTCACAAAAATTATTGAATTCATGTGAAGTGAATTATCCACCTCTTTTGATCTTAGATACTTTATCTTCAAGCCTATCTCATTCTCAAATTTTTCCTTATAAAACTGAAAAGTTTCAAATTCTTTTGATTTTTCTCTAATAAATCTAACCCACATCATTATAGAGTAATCATCAGTGAATATGATAAAGTACATGTCTCCAAAGTATGACCTAGTTTGTGTAGGTCCACAAAGATCTGTATGAATCAGTTCCAACTTTTCATTTGTTGAGCATCCTTTTCTTGCAAAACTAATTCTTGCCTGCTTTCCCAAAACACACTTTCTACATGTAGTGTTAGCAAGTTTCACAATCTTAGGTAGGTCTTTGATAGCATTATTATTAGATGTTTTTACCATGTTATCAAAGTTGATATGACAAAACCTTATATGCCATAACTAGCTGTCATCAGTCTTTGCAGTAAAACAACTAACCTCAGTAGTGTTCAATTGAAATATATTACCTCTGGTCTTAGTACTAGATGCGATCAATTCTATGTTAGCTCCTCTAATAGAGAAATGGCCATCCTTGAATTCCAGATGATATCCATTATCCACAAGTTGTCCAACACTCAACAAGTTATGTTTTAAGCCATCTACAAATAGTACATCATTAGTATTAGTCTTTCCATCTAAAGTAATTGATCCTTTACCAACAATCATTCTAGGGGTATTATCACCAAACCTTACAACTCCAACATCAAACTTCTTTAGCTAAATGAATCTATCCTTGTAACCATTCATATGATGTGAACATCCAGTATCAATTATCCAATCAATTTTCCTATCAACATGAGAAAATAAGGATTTTTCTTCATAAATAGGATCCTCTTCTTTGATAGCAATAAATCCCAACACATCATTGAATTCATCATCTAAATCTTCAGATCCATCACTAGCATAAAATAATTCCTTATCATTATTGTATTTTCCATATTTAGGCCTATGCTTTAGTATTCTAGTTGGACATTTAGATGCAAAATGACCAACCTTATTGCAATTAAAAAAATTCAAGGGTAATTTTCCTTCAAACTTACATTTGTCTTTCATTTCTCTCTTGGCAATCAGGGCCATAATCTTCTCATCCACTTGATTGTCTAGCCTTTGAATCTCCTCCCATTCCTCAACATATTCTCCAAGATATTCGTTGTTCTTGTTCACTCTGCTAGATCCAACTTAAATAGATCCAATTCTTTTAACAGTTTCCTTAAATGTTGTCTCCACCTTAGGTAGTGTATCTTTTAGTTTTGTGGTCTCAAATTTAGTTAACTTAGCCACTAACATTTCTCTGGTAAAATCTTTGTATTGTGGTATAGTATCCTGCAAAGCAAGAACTTTGGGTTTGTAGGTAGGAGTCACATATCTCAAAATATTTTCTATGACTTAATCATCGGTATAAGTACTTCCATTGTGTCTAATTCCAATCACATATTCATACACTCACTGAACATGCATCCTTATTGTTTTATCATCCTTCATTTGAATTGTCTCCATCTTTGTCCTCTAATTCTGTAGCTTTTCTCGCTTAGTGTATTCATCTCCTTCATAGAGTGCAACTAGTCTTTTCCAGATCTCACTTGTCTTTGTTATATCTTTGACCTCTATGAATTCACCATTAGATAGTGCATTAACCAAGGCTTCCTTTGCAACAACATTACACACAAACCTTTTCCTTTCTTCTTTAGTAGTAGTATGTGTTTCAAGGTCTTCCTCCTTTAGTATAAGCACATCTTTCTAGGTAATGAGCCAATATTCCAATCCCATACACATCAGATGATTCTTCATCTTCTCCTTCCATGTGTCAAAATTTTTTGTATCAAATTTAGGACTCTCTTTTTTTAAATAAAGGTCATCCTAATCTTTACCTCAAGTTGTTAAGCTTCCTGACTAAGGACCAAAAGATCTAATACCAATTGTTAGAATAAAAATGTCCTAATCAACTGAGAGGGGGGGGGATGAATCAGTTGATTCCAATATTCAATGCATTAAACTTCAACATGAAACTTATTGCTAAGAGAAAAATATTGAACTGAAAAGTAAATGCAATAATAGCACATATACACATGAACAACAAGATTTGTTCTCAAGGAAAACCCTATTAAGGGAAAAAACCCTATGGGGATGGTACCCACAAATATCTACACTATGAGTATAATAACCATGTTAGTAGTTTTGACCCTATTAGGAGCTGATTATTACAATAGGCAGGTCGTGGCTAAAGGACAAACCCTGTTAGGAGCCTTTTACAATGTGATCCCAATTAAGGAATCGACCCTGCTAGGAGTCTAGCCCTACTAGAAGCAATAACCATGATAGGGTGTACAATATATCAACTTGGTTAAGAGATTTGAGAGTTAAAGCCACCCTCAGATTCTCCAAACCTCACAAATTCAAGACTGAGATAATTTTATTCTGAAACTGCTTCTAGTACTCAACCACTGTCAAGCAAGCTCCATCTTGTGCCAAAGTGCACAACTACTATTCTTTAAAAAGTACCCAATGCAACCTTAATCTTTCATTCACCTCTACATCTTGCATATGTATTTATTCCTTTTCTTCCTGCTTATTTTCCAAGAATTTCAGTCCTTATATACAAATTACAAAAATTAAATCCAAGTCGGCCTTCATAGGATAAATCCTATTTACAAAATACAAATGGACCCATTTGAATATGCACACGACACCTCTTACAATGTTACAACATAATAATTACATCAATTTATCATTCAGATCTATAAATTAAGCTCGCACATCACATTACTTGAAATGTGTTCCAAGTCGACCTCCAAATAGGTCTTCGCCAATACACACGTCATAGCTAACGTCACTTGTACAATCACAACTCCATATGATTGCAATAAGCTCTCAATCTAGTGTTCAACATGAACCTATGTTCTCATCATAACTCAAACAACCATGAGTGCTATTGATAAAGTTTTGCAATCAACTCTGTGAAAAATATAGTTTTTGTCTTCTGAGGAATAGTTGTCTGTAAATTAGTCATAACCTTTTCTGTTCAACTCATAACCATGTGCGATCATGGATGGTGACCCAAGAAATAATGAAGATTCTTCCTCTAAGTTCTCAAGTGCTAATTCTTTGTACAAGGTCTGTACAATTCTCTACAATCTGCCTGTAAGCTTGTAAATAACCAAATAATAACATATGTTGACATCAATGACAAACTTTGTCATGAATGTAGCACACAATCATTGTAACATGTCTCCAACATTACTAGGATACTCTCCCATAGAAATACCATCATCATACATGTGAATATATAGAAAAGCAATAAAGGGGCAAGTCATGGAAGATCAACTAGTTGAGGAACCCCTAGTAGGTGCATAGCCATTGGGGATGTAATTCCCTGATGAACATCTCTACATGGTCAAAGAACAACAGACATGGAATTTTTACTTTGATGGCTCTTACACATCTCATGGATCAGGGGTGGGAATCCTCTTTGTCATTCCCCAAGGAAATTACATCCCCAAATCATTCAAGTTGGGATTTCCCTTCACTAATAACATTTTCAAATATGAGGTGCTCATCTCAAGCCTCAAAATAGCTATCTAATGGAATATTAGAAAGTTGCAAGTGTTCATAGATTCACAACTCATTATCAAGGAAGTCCTTGATGAATTCCAAACAAAAGACAAAAAATTATTACCATACAAGGAACTTGTGGAGAGACTAAAAGAATAATTCATAAGATTACAGTTCACACAAGTACCCAGACTACAAAAAAAAAATTTAGATGCCATGGAAACCATTGGGTCTTTATAGGAAATCACCAGAGATTCAACACAATATGAATTTTTAGTCAAGCAGCTACATACACCCGCTTACAAGAACGTCGATTCTAAAATAGTGTGCATTTTGG
Organism: Chamaecyparis obtusa; assembly: GCA_027943335.1. Classification (NCBI taxonomy): domain Eukaryota; kingdom Viridiplantae; phylum Streptophyta; class Pinopsida; order Cupressales; family Cupressaceae; genus Chamaecyparis; species Chamaecyparis obtusa. The sequence continues at coordinate 762,150 of BSBK01002994.1, forward strand.
TTGGTCCCCAGTCCCCATGGTACCATGACATCCATGCTTATCTAAAAAATAGTATCATATATCCTCACCACACAAACACCCAGTGCTAAAACCTTATCCATAGAGCTTTCTGCTACACCCTCATAGCTAATACCCTATATCATCGTAGATATCATAATATCCTCTCTCGGTGTTTAGATTTGAATGAGGTTGTCATGGCTTTACAAGAAGTTCATGCTAGAATCTACGGTGCCCACACAAGTGGCATGGTCTTAGCAAAATAATTACGTAGAGCTGGGTACTATTGTCCAACAATGGAACATGATGCATGCGAGTTTGTAAAGAAATTCCTACCATGTCAACATCATGCCAATTTGATCCATGCTCCTGTCCAAGACTTGCATCCCATTGCACCACCATGGCCCTTCTCATTTTGGGGCTTTGACCTCATTGGTAAGATAACCCTCCTTTCCTAGAACAAATATAAGTATATCATAATGGCCACTAAATACTTCATGAAATGGTTTGAGGCAATTCCGCTCAACCTAACTAGTGGCATTCATATATCTAATCTCCTCCTTTACCACATCATCTGTCGCTATGGCATCCCTTCCACCATTTTCACAAATTACAACACACCTTTTGAAAACCAATATATGCAAGATCTATGTGCCATATTCCACATCCATCACCATTTCTTTAGCCCATACTTCCCTCAAGGAAATGGCCAAGCTGAGGCAACCAACAAAACCATTATGAAAATCTTCAAAAATGTTGACAATGATTCTGGTCACGACTAACACCTTCAAATAAATCTAGCCCACTGGGCCTACTGCACTGCCACATGTACCCCCCCATACTCCTTGGTATATGGTGTCAAGGCCATCTTACCAACTAAGTTTAAGCTACCTTCCTTGCGTGTGTCTATAAAAAATTATACCACTGATGAAGACCATCATGTGGCATGCCTCACACAGCTGGACCTGTTAGATGAAAAGAGGCGGTGAGATTATGATCATATGGTTGTATACTAGAACTAGCTTAAAAGAAGCTACAACAAAAAGGTCCACCCAAGACAGTTCTATGTGGGTGATATGGTCCTTAAAGAGAATTAGAAAGTGCAAGTAGATCAAGAAAAGAAAGGCAAGTTTGAACTTTCTTGGTTGGGTCCTTATGTTGTCACAACATATTTTACCACAGGAGCCTATCAATTGTCTACACCTGATGGGGAGCCTCTAAATGATCCCATTAATATCATCCATTTGAAGCAGTTCTATGCTTGAACCATCCCCTATGTATTTAAAAAATCCATAAAAATGTAAAATAACCTGAAAAAAATCATTATCTTGGTGAAAACCTAGTAAACAGATGCCTTGATAATATAAAAAATATTTTAAAAATGCAAAATATTAAAAAAAAACTAAAAAGATCAAAAGAGTAAAGAGAAATAATCGTCCAACGGTGAAAACTTGGCAATCAAGTTCCTTAGGCAATTATGTTGGTGAAAACATAGGAAAAGGTGCCATACATAGTGGACTGTGCCATTATCTATCAAACTCCCATCCACCCACAAAGTGTGCCTCCACTCATCACCTCCCCACCTAAGTTTCTTCCACAAAACCATATTCCTGAGGTGTTCCTATCATCACAGCGAAAAGATTGAATTACTATCTAGTATCATGACCTTCTTGTACATACTAAGGCATGTCCTATCCCCAAATCCTGAGCTTTGTACATGATTTTCATTTGATTATCTATTCTAATTCTTGAGCTTTGTAAAATACCCACTGGATATAGTATCTTGTCTCTCACTTGTATGATATTTTTGGGTCTCCTTGTACATATCTTTGTTTGTCCTGTAGAAGCATGGTCAATTATGTTTCCCTCCCAAGTCTTGTGTATCAACAAAGAAATTCTCAATTATTATGGTTATCCCAAAGTCTTATGTTGCCATCAAGACCCAATTTTCAGCCAACCCCGACGAACAGGTCCTTGTAGGATGCATCCTTCCTCATGTCTGACCTAATCACACCATCTCTCAGTTAGTCGATCTCTTTTGGAAAAGGATGTCTGTTGGATTTATCACTTTGGTTTTTGAATTGATTCTTTGGTTCTTGTTTAATCTTTTACATCTTCTCATTTTTCCTCTCCTCGGGGTCGCCATGATCCTTTATATCACGGTGTGCTACGAATGAGGTAAATCTAGGGTAAGGTCTCTCGATGTTTTTGTTTTCTTCATGTGAGTTAGTTAGATGTGACCCTTGCACCATGTAATCCCATGGTGCACTTGGGAAACATCATTTTTTTGTGGGTTCTCCAACATTGTTTCCACCATCGTTGAGCTTGGATCCATGTGTGATGTTGGGGAAACCCTTGTGTGTCTTTTTGTGTTAGTTTTGTGCAATGTTGGTGATAGGGCTTTGCATTCCTAGTAACCTTGGTAGGTCTCTAACTATTTCTATATCAAACTAAGTGCTCAAAATACATGGTGGTATTCCATCCTAGAATACCCTGCACTCAAGCTTTAAGAAAAATCCCCCTATCAATCCCTAGCTAAAAATCCCATCATGAACCCAAAAAACTCATTCTAAAAATCCACAAAGCATCCAAAAACCCATCTCTAATCCCCATTGATCTATTTACTACCTATGTACCTATCTCCATCATCCATCCTCTCCTTACACACAACCCCTCATCTTGATGCAAACCTAAAACATGCCCCTCTCATTCTAGCCCTAACCTATGGATTTTGATTGTGCAAACCACCCCCACCTATCCAAATTCTCCTCCCACAATGAGGGTTCAGTCAAGCCATGATATGCTGCATAGACCATCTCTACTACCTCTATGCAGTCCATCTCATGTTTAGTCATGTTTAAAAATTGCATATAGTTGCATTAGAATTTAAATTTCACTTGCATTTAGTTGTATTAGCATTTAAATTTCAATTGCATTAGCATTTAAATTTCACGTGCATTTAGTTGCATTAGCATTTAAATTTCACGTGCATTTAGTTGCATTAGCATTTAAATTTCACTTGCATTTAGTTGCATTAGCATTTATATTTCACTTGCATTTAGTAGCATTCTCATTAACATTTAAGTTGCATCCAGTTACATTATCCATTCTATTTTAAAAGGTCAAATCATTTAAAATTACATTCATTTTTAGTTGCATCGTTAAATCATTTAAATTGCATCAAATATTGAAGCATTTAATCACATTCATTTTAATCTTGATTTATTACATCATTTAAATTCATTTTAATCTTGCATTTTTTAAAGCATTTTAATCTTGCATTGTTAAATCATTTAGATTCATTTTAATTTTGCATTGTTAAAATCATTTACATTCATTTTAATCTTGCATTGTTAAAATTATTTACTTTCATTTTAATCTTGCATTGTTAAAATCATTTACATTCATTTTAATCTTTCATTTTTAAAATATTTAGATTCATTTTAATCTTGCATTGTTAAATTATTTACATTCATTTTAATCTTACATTGTTAAATAATTTACATTCATTTTAATCTTCCAATATTAAAATATGTACATTCATTTTAACCTTCCATTTGTTAAAATCTTTTAGGTTCATTTTATCTTGCATTGTTACATCATTTTAGTTACATTCATTTTATCCAAAGTTATTTAAATTGCATTCATTAACTTGCATTGTTAAAAGATGGTAACATAAATCATACATCCATACATAAGTAAACATCATAAACATCGTAAATAGAAACTAGATCCATCACATGCATAAACATCATACACCACCTCCACCCTGCATCCATACATCGTCAATCATTGCATCTTACATAAAACACTAATCACACACATCGCATATATAGAATCATGCATAACACATCACATCCTGCATCGCATATTAGTATAGGCATACATCATACATTTGCATCAAAAACTATGCCCATAACATAACACATGCCCCAACTCAAAATCACATGTATATATCTCGCAAACAATAAATGAATGTCCCCATCACCCATAATAAATAAAGAATCAATAAATGTCTGGCTGCCCCATGAGTGTCCATCAAATGAATAAGCTATACAATATCTAGGACAATGCCCTCCAAAATAATATAGATTTACATCAAAACTATTGCAGCATATCACTACCTATCTGCCTCTCTTGGCGGAGGCTACATATCAATATCTAGAGGTGGTGCGACCTATGGTGGATCTTGTTCCTAGGGCATCTCCACTCTATTAAGAAATACTACACCCTGCACCTATAAAGGAACCTATACTAGTCTTTTCACCTCTTGATCTCTATCATCAACCTTCATCCTTAATCTTGATCCCTCTGCCTCTACCATCTACATCGAACCGCTACCTGACCGTTGTTGGCTCTGAGTGGGACCAAGATGCTGGCTCTCCCGACCTATCCTCTACAACGGACCAACCCCAAAACTATTTCCCCATGTCCTGCTATTGCTCCCAGCCCCCACTCTGGTACTTGTGCCTATGACCCCTGATTGGCTGGCCCACCTGTAATGCTCTTGCCTCTCTAATGGTTCAATGACATGATACATCAGCATGTACTATCCTACCTTCTCTTAGAGGTATTTTAGGTCCCTCTTTAATCTCCCTATCTCCTGTGATCCCCCAACCACACTCCCTCCCCCTACTGCCTGCACCCCAGCTAAAATCGCAACACTAAATCCCTCTCCCTTGTAGTCTATCCCTCTCAGACTATAGCTCATCTCTCTCCCTATAGTTTTTCCCTCTCTAAATGTAGCTCATCCCTCTCTCTCTCTAGCCTCTCTCTCACTAATCATCTTCAAACCATCTTGTAGTGACTGTGCCAATTGAGAAATGAGAGTATCTCTCTCTCTCTCTCTGAGTATCTTGTAGTATCTGGTTCATCTTGTCATATGCAGCCTGTAAGGATACAAACTGATCTTCTAGGTCAACCCCTCCATCCCCTCTAGATGATCCAACCCCTGGGGCCCCTGGTAGTGCTACTAGTGATGGTGGGCCTATCAGTACCTATGCCCCATCTCCCTCTGTCTCCTCCTCCACTTCTACCTCCTCCATCTATGTCTCCTTATTCGCCTCCTCCACTCCTCCTCCTTCATCTCCTCCTCCCTCATCCACATCCATGTCATCCCCTCCTCCATCTCCTCCTCCACCCCTCCTTCCTATGCTCGTTAGGTCTAGCCTCCCTCCTCTCCTACCTCTCGATGCTACAATGATTATCTGCCCCCTCCCCCTGGCCACCTGTGCTACTATTTCCCTCACCCTCTCTTCCTATGGTAGTAAACTTTCTCTCCTCACTACCCACAGCCTTTGGAACCAAGCATGGTACTCCATCATACTCCCCCTATCTCCTATCCCCCTACCCAATTCTAGTGGATGACCTATATGGCCTGCCATGCTCCCACCAATCCCTCTCTATTTATAAGGGCCTCAAACTTTGATTGCCTCTCCCAGGTAGTCCGCTGATACCAGTGCTCAACACCTAGTAGTCCTTCTGTGTAACCAAACTATCTTGCCACATGGTCTATCTTGTATGGCTTTATTATTTAATGCCATCACCCTATCAAGTACATGAGTGTAATTGTGAATGGTAGATGTAGTTGATCCTCTGGTTAGGCTACGAGCCCCATGTACGACCTCTAGGTAATGCCATCTTGAATGCCATCTAAGATCTCTCTCTAGTAGTCTATAGCATTGACATCGTGGTATGTCAACGGCTCCCCCCAGTTGTGAACTATAGGTTGATCTATCTGTCTATCTCTCTTGCCTATCGATCTCAGCAACGCAATGTGCTCCCACCTCCAAACTTGTAATAAGTAGGTGAAGCCTATGATTCTCCTTTGTGTCTCTCCCCCATAATACATGATCTGGTGTAGGTCCTGATATAGCTTAGCTAGCATGAACACCCCCCATGCCACAAGTACTTCAACATCCATAAATTGCATGATCATTGGGATGAGTGCTAGTGTCACACTCGTCCCTCCCGTGTTCATGGAAATGTACCTTGAAACCATCCCACATACAAATAGATAAAATTAGTGCACTAGAGGTGCCACCAATAAATGTCTCTCCAAGGATAACTACCTATGCCATAGCATCAATGCCACTTCCAGCCCCACCAGTGTTGTCACTACCTGCTACTGGGTGGTGTCACTCGTGATCACCTCTGTGCTCTAGATGGGCATGCAAAAAATCCTATATATATCCTCAAGTGTAACTATTATCTCCCCTGTCAGGAAATGAAAGGTGGTCATCTCTGAATGCCACCACTCATAGAGATCCTTCACCATCTCCATGTACATTCATTTGTGAGGCATCCATGCCAAGTATCCAAGTCCAATCGCATCCACATGCACCCAGTCTATAGGAGTAAACTATGACATAACTCTCCCAACTCGTCAGTCGGTCCACGAACCACTACCACCAATCCAATTGAGTTGTGTCAATTTTATTTCCTACCGAATTCTATTTTTTCTAGCCCATTTATTCTCCCCTAGCCATATCCCCTTCCATTTTCTCTTTTGCACCCTCCACTTGAGATCCTAGAAGTTTTACGCATGATCCCACAAACCCCTGGTTCTCTTGATCCCACAAGTGTAGGATCGTGAAACCTATGCATGATCATATGGCTGTAAGAATGCATTCTTGTGACACCCTTTCCTACCCCCCCGTGACCCCTCACCAGATCGCATAATTTTCCCCTCCCCTATCCATTTGGTCCATGATCACAATCCCGCCAAAAATTCATCGTGGAATCACGATCTCACCCAAAATCCTAACAAAAATCCCTATTTTTCCCCTTCCAACCCCCTTTCCTAACAAATTCTTGTGGGATCATGATCCTGCAAGTCCCGATGGCAATCCCAAGCCTACGAGATTGTGAACTTGCAAGCTAAAACTAGAGATTGATAAAAAAAAGAATGTACAAGGGAAGGTTTTTCAATCATACTTGTCAATCAGGTGCTTGATGCTATCAGACGCTCTTCAAAATGTTATCCATGTGCCTCAGTCTCCCTCCTCTTGTCATTTATATATGCCATAGTAGAGCTCAAAAAATTAGTATCTCATCAAGCTCAAATATGTGCAAATGAACTCTCTTTGGCCCTTATTAAGGGCCTCCTATGAGACATTTTTCCTTATCATAGCCCCCCATCCCCCCTCCCCCATTCCTCTCATTTTCCCTCTTACCCTCATTTTCTTATCTATTTAACCATCTTTTCACCCCTTCTTTCCCTTTTCCAGCCAGTTACACCAAAACCCTCCCTTCCTTTTGAGATCTCACCTAGACCCCTTTTTTTTCCCTTTCGCCCTCTCAAGGGGGCATCACCCAATCTAAACCTCTGCCTATATTCTTGGGCAACCTCATTGCCTTATAAATTCTTTGTGTCATTTATTATTTTAAATGTCTTTTTAATAATGTTATTTTAACACTAGGTCAAAGAGGGGCAAAATGTAGACACCAAAATCTGATTACACATATAAGTAATCTTATTTATCTCTCGCATAAGGCACTATGATGCAAGGGCATTCTAGGGTACTTGGAAAATTTGCATGGTGGTGTGTTGTTTTGGTTTTGTGTTACTCAGTTGTACCTTTAACCGATGGTTTTGGTTATTGAAGGGAGCTCAGTCGCTAAAGGAACTCAGTGAAACCTCTTGCGCTTGATGGAGCTTGTACTTGGCAATGTCTATGGTGCTTAGTGATGCTTGGCATGGTCGTTTGTTTCACTGGTGCTTGATTGTTTCTCTGGTGCTCGGTAGTTCTGGTTTACCGACTGGAGTTCTTGGAGATTTTCTTGGCTAACTTGGTGAATTTATTGTTGGTAGCTTTTTTTATATTCTCCTATGTAGATCTAGAGGCTGACATGGAGAATTAATTATTTGTAAGGCTATTTGAGAGCTGACTTTTGTTTCATTTAATATTTGTTTGTAATAGAAGCTGACTTGGCTTAGGAGTTAATTATTTCTTCCAGCTGACTTGTGGTTGAGGAAATGTATTTAAGGAGTGTTTAGGTAGATGTTTAGGAGTGATTCAGTAAAGTAGAGGTCACTAAGTGTGAAGTATAGATTTGGATCCTACAAGGTCTTGAAGATCATATTTTTTATCTGATAGTTTGTAGCAATAGAGTTAGTGGTTTGCATGCTTGGAGACAAGGATATTTCTTGGTGGCTTGTGAGCTCAAGTTTAGATCTGCCTTAGTGTTTCCATTAGTTGTTGATTTATTTCAGAGCTGGACAAGTTGAGAGATTGTAGAAATACTTTGATTGTATTTGGCCCTAACCCAGAAGGCCTTACAGTTGGGCATGTTAATGAAAATTCAGTTGAAAACCTTGTCTTGTTGTGTTATTCCACATTGTGGTGTTTGGCTACTTGTTTGGACTGTCCTTAATTGGATCCTCCTTACCTATCTTGCGTCAGGTGGTATCAGAGCTTGAAGATCTTGAGTGTGTAAACTGAACTCTGAGTTGAGGTTGTTTGCACCAAGACCTTGTTGGTGACTTATTTCTTCGGGTTTTCAAAAATCTTGAAGGATGCCTCCGAGAAGATTGGACCCTAGAGTGATTTCAAATCTCTGTGATGATGTGGAATCAAAGATTACAGAGAAAGTTAAAGTTGATTTCAAATCTGAGATGTAATTAATGAAGAATGACATGATTGTTGAGGTCATGAGAGCTATTGTTGGTATGCTAAGGAATTTTGGTACTAATGATGGTTATGAGGAAGCTGATGAAGACTTTGAAGTTGTTGGATCTAGTGATGATGACTGGAGAGATAGATTTGGTGAAGATAGAACTAGTTGGTTACATAGATCTAGAGCTCGGTTAAGTACTAGTTACCGAATGAAAGTTTCTACTTTCTCTGGTACTTTGAGACCCAAGGACTTGATTGATTAGATTGGTGAATTAGAAGATTTCATTGAGCTTGAAGAAATTGAAGATCCTCTTAGAGTAAGATTAGCATAGACTAAGTTGAAAGGACATTTTTCTCTTTGGTGGAAAGAATTACAAAGAGATAGAGAAGATGAAGGTGAAATGAAGATCAATCGGTGGAGGTTGATGGTGACTAAATTGAAAGCTAAGCTCATACCTATCGACTATGAGCTTGACTTGTTTAAGAAGTTGTAGAATCTGAAGAAAAAATATTTGACTATGGAAGACTGTACTAAGGAGTTCTATAAATTGACTATTCGGTCTGGACACTGAGAACTTGGTAAAGAAAAAGTAGCTTGGTATGTGAATGGTTTGAGATTTAATATTCAGGATGAGCTTGGTATGCTGAAGATTGATTCGGTTGAGGATGCTTATCATTATGCTTTGAAGGTAGAAGATAAGTTGAAGAGGACATAACATAATAATTCCCGAGGGAAGGAAAAGATTGATCACTCAGTGAAGGATAAACCGACAGCTAAAGATGAACTGAAACCTGTGGAACTGAAAAAGAAGATAGGTAGGGTTATCTTTAAGGGTACTTGTTATAATTGTGGTGAGGAAGGACACCGATCTTTTGACTGTACATAGAAGAATTTTGGTTACCGAAGGACTGCTATGGTAAATGAGAACATTTAGAATGAACCTAAATCTAAGAACTTGTTGGTTCGAAGAACATTGCTCAGTGCAAAGGAGGAACCTTGTCAGAGGAGTAACTTCTTTAGAACTTGGTGCAAGTCTAGAGGTAAACTTTTTGATGTAATTATTGATAGTGGTAGTAATGATAACCTTTTTGTTGAGGACATGGTTCAGAAAGATGGTTTGAATAGAATGAGACATCCTTATCCTTATAGGATTGGCTGGTTGCAAGATGTTCATGCTCTAGAAGTAAGGGAGTAGTGCTTTGTTGATTTTTAGATTGGCCAATATAAGGATCTAGTGTTGTGTGATGTTGTGGAAATGAATAGTTGCCATATATTGCTCTGTAGACCTTGGCAATATGATTACAGAGCTATGTATGATTGTGTCAAGAATTTGTTTACTGTTGAGAAGAATAATAGGAAGCTTTCCCTGATGCCTTTGCTGGATACAACATTCGGTAGGAGAAACCTGAGATTTGGTAGCCGAGATGAGTTGGGAAACTTTGAAATGATGGATCAGTATAGAGAACAAGCATGTGTGTTATCAAACAAAGATTTGAAAAGATAGAGGAAATAGAAGTGGAAGAGTGTGCAAGGTGAAGAGTTGAAGAGCTTGTATGTGAAGAACTAGTTCGGGGTTTATGTATTGAATCTTGGAAGATGTTCTTCCACCCTATGAGAATATCTTTACCAACCTGGGGTGTTTGATGCAGGGGAATTCTAGGGTACTTAACAAATCTACACGGTTGTGTGTTGTTTTGGTTCTATGTTACTCGATTGCATCTTTAATCGATGGTCTCAGTTATTGAAGGAAGCTCGGTCGCTGAAGGAACTTGGTGAAACCTCTTGCGGTCGGTGGAACTTGTACTCGGTGATGTCTATGGTGCTCAATCCATGTGCTTTCTCAGTGATGTCTGTGGTGCTTGGTGATGCTTGGCATGGTCGATTGTTTCACTAGTGCTTGGTTGTTTCTCTAGTGCTTGGTAGTTCTGGTTTACCGACTAGAGTTCTTGGATATTTGGTTGGCCGACTTGGTGGATTTATTGTTGGTAGCTTTTTTTGTATTCTCCTATGTAGATCTAGAGGCAAACATGGAGAATTAATTGTTTGTAAGGCTATTTGAGAGCTTACTGTTATTTCATTTAATATTTTTTTGTAATAGAAGCCAACTTGTCTTAGGAGTTAATTATTTCTTCCAGCCGACTTGTGGTTGAGGAAATGTATTTAAGGAATGTTTAGGTAGATGTTTAGGAGTGATTCAGAGAAGTAGAGGTCATTAAGTTTGAAGTATAGATTTGGATCCTGCAAGGTCTTGAAGATCAAATTTTTATCTGATAGTTTGTAATAGTAGAGCTAGTGGTTTGCATGCTTGGAGACAAGGAGACTGCTTGGTGGCTTGCGAGCTCAAGTTCAGATCTACCTTAGTGTTTCCATCAATTGCTAATTTGTTTCAGAGCTGGACTAGCTGAGAGATTGTAGAAATACTTTGATCGTATTTGGCCCTAACCCGAAAGGCCTTACAGCCGGGCATGTTAATGAAAATTCAGTTGAAAACTTTGTCTTGTTGTGTTATTCCGCATTGTGGTATTTGGCTGCTTGTTTGGACTATCCTTAATTGGATCCTCCTTACCTATCTTGCATCACACTGATTAATTAAATATTAATTATTTAATTGATCTATGTCATCCCCTAGATAATTAATTTAATTAATTAACTATAGTCTAATTAATTATCTAAATGGAAACCCATAGTCTGATAATTAGTTAAAACCCCCTTCCTTTATTAATTTAAATAAATGAATTCATTTATTTAAATTAATTTACAAATACCCCTTTCCTCCTATTTTTAGAATTAAAAAAAAAACATTTAATCCAATTTGAGCACATGGCTCCTAACTTTAACCCCTATGATGTAGAGGTGGAAATGGAATATGGTGGATCCAAGGTCCAAGTACATAAAATGAATCAAATGTAACAATTCAAACTAGTGACCCAAGATGGCTTCAATAAGTGAAATGGTAAATTGTGCTCCACCAAGCCTTAAGGTATGATCCAATAAATTTTAATTTGTGCAATCCAAGGTAACTAAATAGGTTTCAAACTTTCTCCTAATGTTCAAACACCAAATCTTCAAAATTCACCAAGTTAGGCCTAATAGCCTACCTTGTAGCCCTGCAACATCCTTCACAAGACCTTATCTCCAACTTTTCCCAAAACACTAGTTAAATAAATTATATATTTGAGTACCCTTTATGGATTAATTTAACATACCAGAAGGACATGGTAGGTTGTTTTGGAAAGTATGGGATTTTCAGCACTGTCTCTCAGATTTTTAAGGTCTAAAACTCATGCAATTACAAAGGAACTCCTAACTCCTTTCACTTCCAGAATTTAGGATCTTGGACAGTCTCATGAATGAGTCTCAATTAGAGGAATATGGAACCAATTTTATTCCAAGAGGCTTCTAGATGCAAAATCCCCAAATTGCACTCTCAAAACCCTTAAAACTAGGGCTTCCTCAATGTCATGCTTCCCAAGGTTTCATGCAAAAAATAATGATTGATTAACCTTGTCCTTAACATTTCTACACACATTCAATCATAAAATAGTGCCTTGTTTGGCCAGAACTCTCTATCCTTCACCCTATCCTCCAAATTCACTTAGTTTCTTAGTATTCCCTATGGTGATCACCACATCAGTCAATCAATCTTGCATTTCTAGGGTTAGAAGAATATAATACATGTTAATTGGATGCCATTATATGAGAACCAGTAACCTACATTCATAGAATGACATTCATAATGAAAGAAACTCAAAAAATTTGTCCTAATTTAGATTTTTCTAATGACTGTACAGTACTAAAATTTATTGCAGTGACTAGAGTAAGACTTTCAGATCATAAGTAGATTCAAATAACCAAGTATGAATGATCAAAGCATTGTAGAAATAAATCCAGACAATATAAACTTTGAATCATACCAAAAAAAACCTTCCAACTTTGCAAGAAAATCAGGCTTTTATTCTCCAAAACTAGGTACAGTCCGTACAACAGAGTCTCTTGTCATACAATGGATTTGTGAGACATTTAATAAAGCCCTAGAAACTAACTCAACCAATCCAAATCGATTGGACAGTTTAGTTTTCATTAAAACTTAACAAAACTTCATTCCCTCCAAAATGCTCTTAACCGTTACAATTTGAAAATTCAAATTGGTAACTTTGTAATTTATGAATATTTGTAATTTCTAAGTATTGAAAATTTTCCAAATCATCTAAATGGACTTATTGACCATTATTAAAAACTAATTTAACCTATCATCACCTAATTCCATCCTAGACTCCCAATTTTGGTCCTAAGGCTTATCAGGCCTTTTAGGACTGATTACACATTTGCCATTTTGATTGCATGGAATGACCTCATAGGCCATTATAGGTGCCAATATCCTCTAGTTGATGTCTTCAAATGCCTTTATGTGCTTTGATGTCTTGGTGTACTCCAAGTGTGCCTTCCTAGGTATTTGGAGTTCTTTGTGTTCTCTAGGTGCCCCTGCACCATGTTCACCAACTTTGAAAGGATTCTTGTCCCAAGAACCAGTCCTTGCAATAGATGGTTGAGTCTAAACCTTTACTCCATGGATATGGTGCCTTGGGAAATGGATGAAGTCCCCTAAGGTCACTGTCCTTTACTTGTACCCTGCACATGCCTTAAAAGTATTAGTACCAAAAATCTTTTGTGTAGTCTCTGATTTTGAATCAGATTGTGGCCCTGCTACTTGTTCTATCTGCCCACTGTCCTTGCACATCAGGATATGCTTGTTTATTGTCTACCCCTCAATAGGACATTTGACTGAGCCTATTTGAACATGCTTTAAATCCCAAAGGTTTACATTTTTAGGACTATCCACCATTGTCCTATCCCATTTATGTCTGCATTCTTGTTGCTCACACCAGTCAGTATCACTTTGAATGTTTCCTTGCCTATGAAGAGGGATATTATCACCAAAACACATCAGTGCCTTGTCTTTATCCCTGCAAGTTAGTGGATTCAACTTAAACTTCTCTTTTCCTTTATGAACAATATAAGTATTAGTGTAGCCATTATGAATTGTCCTCCCCATACATTGCCATGGTCTACCTCATATCATGTGCCCACAATTCATAGAAATTACATCACACCAAACTTGATCATGACATGGCCCAATTGAAAAATTGACAAGAGCCTTCTAGCTAACCTTCACATTCAACTCTTGGTTTACCCAAGTGGCACTGTAAGGATTAGGATGTTCTACCAATGCCAATCCCAACTTAGAAACCATATCAATTGAAACCAAATTGCTATGTGCCCCTGAATCAATAATTAGAGTACATACCTTGCCTTGGACTAAACATCTTGATTTGAATATACCTTCTTGTGCTGATGTTGGTAATGGTCCCCCTTTCCTCATGAGAATAAGTTCTCCTACCTCAGGGTTTTCTGCTTTAGGTTCATGATTTTCCTCATCTTCAATCAAATGTACCCTCCTTTCCTTTCCTTGATCAGAGTCTATCCATTTAGGGCACCTAAAAGATTGATGTCCAACTTCATTGCAATGAAAACATCTGTCGATGAAGATGCCACTTCCTCTTCCTCCTCCAAATCTTCCACCTCTTTTGGCGTGTCCTCCTCTTTCCTCTGGAGTAGTTCCTTTGTCCTTCTCTTCCCAAACCTTATTTTTCCTTCCTCCTCTTCCCCTCATTGAAGAACCTCCTTTGTTGCTACTATTCTGCCTTTCACTTTTCCTCTTCAACTTCTCCTCTATTCTAAGGGCCAATTGGTAACATTCCTTCACACTTCAAGGGTTAGAAGCCACAAATTCATCTTGGATGTTAAATCTTAAACCACCTAGATATCTAGTAACCTTAACAACTTCATCTTCTTCCAATCCAAATCTTATACTTAGTTTATAAAATTCATCAATATATGCTTTAACATCTAAGTCTTTTTGTCTTAAACCTTGCATTTTCTTATGCATTTGTACATCAAAATATTTTGGAAGAAAGTTACCTTTTAGTTCTTCTATCATCCTATCCCAAGAGAAAATCTTTGGCTTACCTCTTCTCCTTCTATCTACCTCTTGATGATCCCACCATAGGAGTGCATGCCCTTTGAGTTTTGTTTTTGCCAATCTGACCCTTTGATCTTTCGGTACCTCTTCACTTTCAAAGTACGCATCCATGGATGCAATCCAGTCCAAAAGCTCTTCTTCTTTCAAACTTCCATCATACATAGAGATATCTCCCCTCACCTTATGTTGCTCATTCTTCAAAGCCTTCAATATCCTGATTATCCTCTGCACTTCAGGATCTATTTGTTCCTCTTCTTCTTCTTCTTCCCCTTCCTTATGGGTTTCTTCCTCTTCTTCACTATCAACACCTTCATTTGCTTCTCTTCTTTTATTGGATTCCAGTGCTTCAAGCTTGGCCAAAAGTGCATTGTAAGATTCCTGCAACCTTGTGTTCTTCTCCTTCAACTCCTAGATCTCCCTAGCAGTACCTTCATTTCTTGGAGGTATTTTCACAAACAATAGTCAAACTTCTTTAGCAAAGTGTTCCTCTATCCCTTTAAGGATCTACTAGTGGGCTTTGATACCACTTGATGCACATGGCTCCTAACTTTAACCCCTAACCTAACCAATCCCAACTACCTAACCTTGAGTTCTTACTCAACCCAACACATTCACACATGTTAACCCTTCTTAATTAGCTAATGACCCATGATTATCAAATCTAATCCACCACTCATTCTCCCTCCTCCCATCACATCCTCCTAATTCTCCCACTTGCCTCCTAATCCAAGCCTAATAATTCCCTAAACATTTTCACAATCATAATCCATGGATTAAGAAATCCTAACCCAACACAAGTCATCTCTCATGTCACATCCTCACATCCCCCAACTCTCTCACCTCATGTCAACCTTAAATACTCTTCCACATCCCTTACACACTTCATCTCCTTCTTACACATATGTCCCCTCTCACATCTCCCAAAATGGTCACATTCCCCCATACCTACGAACCTCTCCCCTTGTGAAACTTTTCAGAATGAGAGGCATTTGGAAAGCACAATCCATGTGCTCTCTCTCAAATGCATCTCCACCCTTCCTCAGGTTTGATGAACTACAACTGATTGAATACCTGAATGACTTGAAGATCAATGATTAAAGATCATCGACCACTGAAATGATATGTAAGATAATTGAATCAGTCATTATGTTGTCATTGATGTCAACTAGTTTTGAGACTACTTATCATGTTACTTACAAACATCTGTAAAGAGGAGAGAAGAGATGAAGAACTGAGATATCTACATAGAGACAGATGGATATGATAGATGAGGATAAGGAATACTTTGGGTAACTTATTGATGAGTCTATGACTTCATATTGTTGACTTGATTATGTTGAATTAATCTATTATGAAAGAGGAAGAAAAATGTACAGGGCAATGTGGTTAGTAAATGAAGCACTTCATTAAACACCGAGCCAGTGTAGTGTATACTGAGCGACAATATTAAATGAGCTTGTGTTTTCCAACACATTTCTTTGTTAACCGAGTATGGATGAAAGTATTAAATTCTTAAGTTTAGCTGACAGAAATTGATGAGCTAGAAATTATTATGATTTGGAGATGAGGATAAAGTTTTTTATAAGATCCATGGCTAATAAAATTCAAAGAAGATCTAAAGGATGGAATTGAAACGTGTTACTGACACAACCACCGAGGAAGGTTTAAGAGGCAAAATCAATGAAGGAGAATAAGCAGAAAAATCTCATGGTTGATATGAAAATGATTTATTTTTCTATATAAGAGATATGAGTTTCACTATTGAAACATGCCAGAAGAAAGAAGATTGCAAAGAATACAGTTTCATGAATGCTTGATCAGACTGGTTGAAGGAGAACCGAACTGCAGAACAATACCGAGCATCAGAGAGCTATTACCAAGTGAAAGTAAGTTGAGGAAGTAAATTGATATATTGATCAGAGGATTTGTATGGGCTTAGAATAGATCTAAACATATACAAGTTAAGTTGTATTGTAATCAGATCAACTACTATTTCAGTTTAACCATTGACACAAAAAAAATCTCTTAACCGGGTGGACTTAACCATCTTATGTTATGCCCCTATGTCATTCAATGAATGTACATTGTTATCCTATCAACCCCATAGTGAATATTGGTTGAATGATAACTATTAGTATTAAATCCTCTAACAAGGTCACACCTAACAGTGTGTTTGTAACCTTTAATAGGGTTGGCTCTTCACCGAGCTCACTTCAAAAGAGTGAAAATTATTTTGGGTTACTGGTCCCAGGTGGTTTTTCCCTTAATAGGGTTTCCACATTAAATCATTGTGTTATGTGTTTCTGTGATGATTTCTTTATTTTCATACTTTACATGCTACATATTTGATTTGATCGATAATCACTATGAGTTAATTAACTAGTAATAGGTAAAGGCACAGACAGTTTAATAGTTTATGTTACTGAGCTGCAGAATTTGTTGAAATTGTTTTGAAAGTTACATCTTTGGATTTGGGACTGTAGGATAACTGATCTAACTGATTCACCCCCACCGCCGCTCAATTATTCTAACAATTGGTATCAGAGCATTGGTTGCTTGGAACAGAGTTTTAAGGACTTCAGCAGAAAGATCACAAGATTTATAAGAGGGAGGTGTCAAAGCTAAACAAGGACAACTTTACTATATGGAAAAGTCAAATGAAACTTCATATATCTAGAATCAGAGATTATGCCTTACATCTACTTGAAAATGGCTACTTACAACCACTGACTGGACCTTTGACTCTTGATTAACTGAAAGATCGACATAAACACAACATGACTATGATAGAGATTGTTGTTGCTCTATCTGATGCTAAATTCAAGGATGTCAAAGATTGCATTATTTCAAAGGAAATGTGGGATAAACTTGCTCAAGTCTATGGTGGTGATGTTAATGTCAAGAGAGCCAGAGTTGAAAGCCTAAGAGGCAGGTTTGACGATATGAAAATGAAGGAAGGAGAAAACTTAGTACACTATACAAACTAAATAAAGGAGGTAGTCAATGCTATCAGAGGATCTGGTGGTGTCATTGATGAAGATATAGTGGTAAGTAAAATTCTAAGAACCTTGTTGCCTGCTTATGCAATCAGAATATCTGTTATACATGAAATGAGGTCTGGACCTAGAAATACTCTTACTCTTGATAGTCTGATTGGTAAGCTAACAACTTTTGAGTTGAACAATTATGATAATAGTGTTGTACCATCTATTGACTCTACTTTCATGTCTTCTCTGAAGATCGATAAGTCTAGTAGTAAACATAATACAAGGAATGACAGTGATAGTAATACTGATGATGAGTTTGATGAACTTGAAGCTCTTATGGCCAAGAGATTACCTAAAGGTAAAGGTAGATATAAGGGTAAATTACCTTTAGCATGTTTTAACTGTAAAGAAGTTAGCCATATTGCTGCTAGATGCCCGAATAGGAAAGAAGAAGATAGAAACAAAGATTGATCTGGTGAAGGAAGCTATGGAAGGAGAAACAAAAGAAGTTACCGACACTACAATAGAGACAACCAAGGTCACAAAGATAAGGGAAAAAAGGTATGTTACTTTGCTGAAGAGAATGATACTGATACCGACATAGATGATGATGTTGAAGTAGTATTTGTTGCGATGAAGGATGATTCTGAGGAAGAAGAAAGGTATGTAGAAACAACACTCATTTCTAAAGTTAGTGTTAGCTTGCATATAGACCCTAATTTCAACTTTTTAAAATTTGGGTCTCCTCCATGTCATTCCTTTCAAGACAAACATTAATATGTCATGCATTTGTGTGAAACCTCACTAAACTAAGTTCAGTTGATATAAATGATTCAGAGGTAAGTTCACAGGTTCAGTGGCTCAGAGAGGTCCATTGAGTTCAAATATGTTTTGGTTTAGTTCAGAGGTTCACTGGCTCTAAGTTTGAGCTTAGAGATTCAAAGCTTATGGTTGTGATCAATCAAAAATTCATACCATGCTTCAAATGGCTTGACAAATTCAGTGCTTCGAAGTTCAACATCAATGTTCATTTCAAGAAACCCAGGTTCATAATTTGAAGTGCAAATTCAGATCAAAGTAGAAAATAGCATGGGTTCACATAATAAGTTAAGCCCCTTCAAGAAGTCTTTACATCTCTTCGTAGGTGAACCCATTCCCATATCCAAAACCATACAAATTGGTGATATGGCATGGGGCTCAAATAATGCATGGGTCTTATTTTATTGCTAGAATCAGTTGATACCAAGGATTAGGCACAATCTCATTATCATTTTGTGAAGCCATGACATAACATCTAGATTGCACCTATGTCCAATCTTCCAATTTCCAAGTTGTCATTCAGAGGCTCGGGACCAAATGCATGTCCCTTCGGGATGTACAGTTTGATGGTCAATAACATGCAGGGCCCGTGAAAAATATTTGAAAGGGTAATATATCAAGTTTGGGTACTTATCAAAATGGCCATGAATAATTGTTTGTGTGGTATCGATGGTGTTTTAATATATCAAATGTATCGGGCACCAGACATACCTTATGTTTGTATTCTTTGGCAACCTCATAATTTGTCCACCACTCAGCTTCATTCTCAGGATCCCTCTTTGGCTCTGTGGTAATAGTATGAACCCGCTCGTGAGTGGTATGAGAAATGGCATTTTCAATGACCCTGACTTCCATATTTTCAAGCCATGGTGTTTTAAAGCCTTAATCGCTTAACAATCATTCCCCAATCTCAAGCGAGTATTGAGATGTCTATTTCTTACAATGATTAAGGAAAATGATATCAGATTGGTTTTGTATTACCACACAGGTATTGCATGTGATCTGTTTGATAGAATGCCCAAGAAGCGTGTATTTGGATGTCCCAATGTAATAAGAGAGTCAATGATTTCAATCCCTCTCGCAATATGATGTCTATTAAAGGAAATTCACACCTATGTGAGAATTGTTATACATAGAGAACCCCAGAGGCACATCAACCTTGTGGAAGGCGAAGCTCGAATGATCTGCGGGATCTTTTCTTGTTTCTTAAAAATCATTTACCTAACTATCACACAATAGAACAATGATTTAAGCATCATCTTTGTAAATGTGATATATGCAACATGTAGGCCAATGGAATGCTCTAAAAATGTGGGTAGATGGAAAATTAAGAAACTTTCAAAAGATTTTGAGTGCTACCTATCAGCATTTAAAGAAACATGCTATATCAGCATTATGTTGGGTTGCTACTTATATGTGTGCTCTTTGAGATCCTGTGGTAACCATGTTAAGAGCTGCTATCTAGCTTCAAAGGTTTTCATACTAGGAGCTCAAGTCTCCCACTAGTTCATTTAACTTAGCTCATAGGCTTGGGAAGAGGAGATTGTTCATGTATGAGCATATGCATAATAGAAGCTTGTAGGAGGCTATGTTTGAGAATGAGGAGTCACCTTTGAAGTTGGATTGGGAAAAGAAGTTTAAGGCAATTCTGGACACTGCACAAGTTTTGGCCTTTCTGCACCCTGAATGTGACCCACCTATTGTTCATGAAGATATAAAACCAAGCAATATTCCGCTGGATGCAAACTTCAATGCCAGGCTTGCAGATTTTATGCTCACAAGAGTCAAATGTAATGGGAAGCCCAATCCAAGCTTTCTCATTTCTTCTCTTTAACTAAATTGGTGAGAGAGCGGCAATCATCTTGATTCATTGATGTATATCATATGAAAAAAAAAATTGTTTTGAATGCTCTGTGAGGTTTTGACAATATTTCTAGAATTCTATTGACATGAGTCAATTTACACTACACATATCCATCGCCTCCTCCAAAGTAGTGATGCCTATAAAAGGAAATATTTTTCCATGTATCTGCAATTTGAAAGGCACCTCATCATCGGGCCTAAGCCATGATCACACTTCATTTAGAATGGAGAGATGAACAGATTTCATGTGCGCAGCATAGCATATATGGAGCCCGACAATCTTTCATAACATTTAATGGTCTATTGAAGATCGTGGGTTAGCCACAAGTGTAGAGGGCCAGCTATCAACATCATTTTTGACACCGCATTTTCTTGTTTATGATAATGCATATAATATGAATAAAATTATAACCTTTATGCAGATGCAAAGGGGAAATTTTTCACAAAGTCGCATACCCATGGAAAAGTTAAAAAAATAATTAATGTTTGAAAATGAAGGGAACACCAAGAATCAATTTTCATAACTGAAAAAGAGGTGTTCATAAGGAAGATAAAGAGGCCAACAATGGAGAAAAAGGGGGTTTGATTCTTAGGAGCTTCGGCAGACTATGTGCTACCGGGGGATAGTTAGAAATAACAGAGAGATAGAGGAGTTGTAATTTTATGTAGACTTTGTGCTACAGGAAGAGGGATTATCTTTCTTCTTGTGATTGTAATGCACGGGAGGGGAGATATTTTTCCAAATAGTGATTTTTGTTTGTTTCAGACAACAAATCTATGTTGTTTTATTGTATTTATTTAGAGGAAGAAACTTTAGCATATTAAAACTTTGAGTTTGTATGCTAACTTTCTAACTAATGTTAATCTTTGCACAATCTTGGTTGTCTCTGAATGCAGTTTTGATACATATACTTATTGCCATGATTATCATTTAGACTTTGAGCTATAGTTATTTGTGTTTTTGGAAAGAACAACTCGTGTTTCTTTTTACATTTCTTCTGTAATGTAGCAATTGGGTAAATGAACTTTGTGTCATTTACTTATTATTTCCTTTTAGTGGCTAATTTCTTCGCATCTATGTCATGTTTACGAGTAGATGTTTTGTTTTCCTTTTATGCTTTTTGGTTAAAAGCATCTAAGTTCATAAGTTAGGTAGATTCATTGCAAATCTTGTACGGGTATCTGTACCCAAATAATTCAGAGGGCATTTATGTTGTCCAATCACAAAGTGACCCAACTATTAGTGCAGATCAAGTCTTCTTGTTTGGGCATCTAGAGTAAATTTGTAATCGTTTCCTTTGAAGACAAATTTGTTCACCAACAATTAGTAAAAATGATACTTGGATCATTGATAGTGGCTATACACATCACATGACTGGTGATGAAGAAAATTTTGATCATCTTGAGCATTATAATGGAGGATCAGTAAAAATGGGTAATGATACACCATGTATGGTTAGAGGAGAAGGATCTTTATTGATAAATGATAAAATCAAATGTGATAATGCTTATTGGGTAAAAGGACTAAATTACAATTGCTAAGTGTGGTATAGCTTAACAACTTAGGTCACTGAGTAGCTTTTGAAAGCAATAAGGTAAAGATATTTGATGAAAGTGGAAAGCTTATCAAATTGGGATGACAATCAAAAGGTAACTTATTTTATATTGACAATGCTAAGACTTCTTGTTTACTAGTGAAAAATGAGGATGCATGGTTATGGCATAAAAGGTTATGTCATGTAAATTTTGATAACATGATTAAGATCAGTAGAAAGAAAAAGGTTAGAGGTCTGCCTAGCCTAACAAAGCCTTATCATGTTATGTGTCATGAATGTCAAAAGGGGAAAATGACAAAATCTAGTTTTAAGAGTAAAGACTATTCAACAAAAAGAATCTTGGAGTTAGTTCACACCAACCTATGTGGTCTCATGAAAACTCAGAGCTACTATGGAGATAGATACTTTATTATGTTTGTTGATGATTACACTAGATTGATGACTATAATGTTTTTAAAAGAGAAATTTGAGGCATTTAAAATGTTTAAATGGTACAAAGAAAAAGTAGAAAAAGAAACCAGGAAAGAACTGAAATGCTTGAGGTCTGATAGAGGTGGTGAGTTTATTTCTGATGAATTCACTAACTATTGTAATGAGCATGACATAAAAAGATAGGTTTCTGCACCGAGAACACTACAGCATAATGGGATTGCTGAAAGGAGAAACAGATCAATTGTTGATTGTGCAAGGACACTGATGATAGAAAAGAATGTTGCACAAGTATACTGGAGAGAGGTAGTTAGCACAACTATATATGTTCTAAACCAAGTACAATTGAAGAAAGACACAAACAAAAAACCCTACGAGTTATGGTTTGGTTACACACCGAGTGTAAGTTACTTCAGAATTTTTGGTAGCAAATGTTTTATTCTAAAACATGATAGGAATGGGAAATTTGACTCTAAAGGGGATGAGGGAATATTTCTTGGATATTCTACTAAAAGAAAAGCTTACAAGTGTCTGAATAAGGTTACTAATAAGATGATTGAAAGTGCTAATGTCAGAGTTGATGAATTTGATGATAAAAATGATGAAGAAAGCGCTAAGGAGCCGGAAGACTATGGTAGATTCACTTATATTGAGCATCTAGAGTACCTACCAAAGACATAGGCTGATTTGACCTAGCATCAGGCTAAGGAACAACAAAGGGAAACCGAGGAACATGAAGAAGGTACTGAGCAAGGAAATGAACCTGAATAGAATGAAGAACAAAGGAGAGATCAAGTGCTGGCAAGATTTGTTAGAAGACATCATCCTGAGAACCAAATCATTGGAGATAGGCAAGCTAGATATTGATAAGAAGTAAGTTAAGATAGAATGTATGCCTAGTCTATGAATTTGAACTGAAGAATGTTAAGGTTGCACTTGAGAATGATGAATGGATAAATGCTATGAATGAAGAGATAGAAAAAATTAAGAAAAAAAAGACATGGACTTTAGTACCTAGACCAAAAGATAAGAATGTTATCGGTACTAAATGGATTTTCAAAAATAAGCTGAATGAAAATGGAGAGGTTACAAGAAACAAAGCTAGACTTTTTTGCAAGGGATATGCACAAGAAGAAGGTATTGATTATGGTGAAACTTTTGCACCTGTTGCTAGACTGGAAGGAGTTTGTATGTTACTTGCATATGTTGCACATAAGAAATTTAAAGTCTATCAAATGGATGTTAAGTCTTCTTTTATGAATGGAATACTAGAAGAGGGGGTCTACATAGAACAACCAGAAGGGTTTGTTGATCCAAATCAGAAAGACATGGTATGTAGACTACACAAAGCTTTATATGGTTTAAAGTAAGCACCAAGAGCCTGGTATGAAAGATTGCATACTTATCTTTTAAGTATTGGTTTTGTAAGAACTAGTGAAAACAATAATTTGTATATGAAAGGAGGATCTGATGATATTATTTTGATTGCTGAAATATTTGTGGATGATATAATTTTTGGAGGAAAAGATCATATCTGTAAATCATTTTCTGATGAGATGAGAAAATAATTTGGAATGTCTATGTTTGGAGAGATTAAATTCTTTCTAGGCTTGCAGGTTATTCAGCAGAATGATGGAATTTTCATCACATACTCAAAGTACATAAAGGAAGTATTGAGAACATTTGGCATGGAAGATGCTAAACCAGTTGGAACACTGATGGTCATAGGATAAAAATTAACAAAATATGATGAATCTACAGAGGTAAACCAGACATTGTATCGATCTATGATTGGTAAACTGATGTATGTAGTACATAGTAGGCCAGATATTGCACATGTAGTGGGGATTGTTGCTAGATTTTCTACCAATCCAAAGGATTCACATATGATTGCAGTCAAAATAATCTTGAGATACCTTAAGAAAATAGAGGAATATGGCTTATGGTATCCTAAGGAAGGCAAATTTGAAGTAAGAGTCTACACCGACGCAGATGATAGAAAGAGCACAATGGGAGGAGTATTTTTCTTTGGTGAAAGACTTGGTACTTGGACAAGTAAGAAACAACCTTGTATTTCTTAGTTTACTACCGAAGAAGAGTATGTTACTGGTGCTACAAATTGTTCAAACATTTCTTATATCAAACAAGTGTTGGAAGGGATGAATGAGGTAATCACTAAGTTGATGATTATATATTGTGACAACACTAGTGCAATAAATATTTCTAAGAATCCTGTAATGCATTCAAAGACAAAGAACATTTCTATTAAGTATCACTACTTAAGAGAACAAGTACAGGAGAAGCAAGTCAAACTGGAATATGTTACATCAAAGGAGCAACTTGCTGATATTTTTACCAAGCCTCTACCAAAGGACACTTTTGAATACTTGAGGACTAGACTTGGGGTCCATCCCCTGTCTACCAGTCACTAATGTGATTTGGAGGTTGCATTAGCCTAATCTTTGTTGGCAAGTTGACTACACTGTTGTATATGACTAGATTCAGTATTGTCATTATAGCAACAAAGTCATATAGTGTTTTGGAGTCAGCAAACATTATCAGAAGATCATAATTTGGTTAAGTATAGAAGACTAGACAGTTAACAAAGCACCAGGAGATCAAAGCATCAGCGCATGTGCGTACGACAGAGTTATGGTATGCACCCTAGAAGATAAGTTGGTAAGAGTGTATTCATGCTTGGTCTAAGAGTGCATGATCAGAAGATATAGTATGGCGAAGATATAGACAGTTGAAGTAGCACAGACAGTGAATTCCAGAATAGAATAGAGTATGTAGCCAACTATTGGTAATTTGATTAGCAATGATATTATTATTTTGTAAAGGCTATGTGCCTATTGTAATTAAGTTGTAGACATGTAATTATGTTTGTTTGTAAACATGCTTGTGCCAATTCACTTGGAAGCATTGTATGTAATCAGTTATAGGCCGACCTAGTTAATTGTTTTGGTAGTGAATATAAATATTAGATGTTCCTTTGTAATAAAGTATGGAAGTTAAAATAGAGATAAGATAAGCAGAGCATAAGTGTGCAAAGAGAAATAATAATGTATTAGATCTTTGCAAGAGGTCAAAGCATCAGTACATCAAAGGAACTAATCAGACAAGTAGTGTCACAGCACTAGTTCATCCAGTAGATATAGTGTGTATCTAATATCAAAAGGTTGTAGCCTTCACCACTTGAGTAGTGAGCTCTAGGAAAGTGTGTCCCCACCCCTAACAGGTTTATTGTAAAAAACTCCTAATAGGGTCCAACCCTTGACAAGGTCACTATACTAAAAGCATTGTAAAGAACAACTCCTAACATGGTTGTAGATCTTCTAACAAGGATCATAAGACACTAGTGCAGTTCTTAGTGGGTGTCAATTCCCACCAGGGTTTTTACCTATTTGGGTTTCCCTGTAACCATATTGGTGTTGTGTTGTGCATATATATCTTGTTTATGTTGATGTTCAATTCAGTACTTAAGCATTCAAGTTAAGTTTCAAAAGTAAAGTAAAAAGATTAAATATAGTGACCACTGATTCAACCCCCCCCCACTCTCAGTGTTCCCATTCCTAACAATTGGTATTAGAGCTCTGGTCCTCAGAAGAGAAGTTTAACCACTTGAGGAGATCAATGGGTTCAGAAGAAGAAAAACATTTGAAGAAGAATCTTATGGTAGCTCTTGAAGGCCTTGATAGATCTGAGAAAGAAGTTGAAGAACTAAAATTGAAAGTCAGTAGCGCACAAGTATTCATCAAGAAATTGAGACAAGATTTGAATGATTGTACAAACAATGATTTGAGAAAAATGGTTAAGAAGCTAAATGAGGAGAACACATATTTACAAGATCAGATTGAAGAGTTGGATGAAAAGATAACTAACAATCAAGAAGTTTATGATGAACAGTTTAAGGAGAACCTTCAACTGAATGAAGAATTGAGGCAAGCAAACATGGAAATCCTGGAGTTAAGAAACAACAAAGAAAAGTTGGAATCTGAATTGAAAGAGGCAAAGAATCACATTGATAAATTACACACAAGCAAGGATCTGATTGAATCTCAGTTATATGCTCAGAAACTTATAGGAGATACTAGTGGCATTGGATTCAATGAAGCACAAAATCAAATTGACAACATGCGAGCAAGAATGAAAGCACCAAAAGACACCATAGATGCGAAGAAGACTGAAAATTAGACTAAAGACAATACTGAACCATCTAAAGATGAGCACAAGCCAGTAGACCGAACTTGTTATACATGTAACAAGCATGGACATATAGAAAGGAATTGTAAAGAGGTAAGACCTTTCAATGGTTATTGTTATTCATGCAATAAATTTGGTCATAGAGCTATGAATTGTAAAACAAGTTAGAAGAACAAGACTCAGAATAATCAGAGAAATCAAAATCAAACAAATGCAAGAAGTCCTCAGAGTATTACATGTCAGATATGTAATTATAATGGTCACTCAGCTAGACAGTGTAAAATGGTAACCCATATCAATGCACCGAGGAATTTAAGGTCTCTAGTTATTTGTCACTCGTGTAACAAGGCTGGACACATCTCAAAGTTTTGTAGATCAAGAATGCAAAGTCAGGAAAGCCCTAAAAAGCCAGAATAATAAATATTAGATACCGAAGGAGAAGTCAAGTTTGTGAAAGTTGCAGAAGATGCGAGCTTGATTTGGTCAGAGGCAAAGAAGGATAAGGTTGATGAGTATGTTTTGGATGCATCCACAGTGGACTCACCCTCTACATCTGGATGAATGACCCTCAGGGTCATAGGGGGAGCTAATTTAGCTCTAGACCCCTGTGCAGCTGGTATACTCACACTCAGAGTATGCGCCTATGGATTTAACATCTTGTAGAAAATATGATGCTATGTGCAAGAGCGCACTTCTTTATCGATTGCAGGATGGAAGTTGGAAAATCTAAATCAAATTCTGGTTTACACGGCAAGCATTAATGGTAGAATTTTCACTTTAAAGTACACAGAGACTTGTGGATCACTCATTGCATTCGAGTTAGAGTGATTGGAGATCATAGAAGTCCTAGCAGTTGATTATGGAATATTGAAGCTTGATTCACCAGTGAAAGAGTGTGTTTGATCAGTTGTGAAGCCCTAATCCATCGTGATGATTCAGAAGTTCTTGGAAACCTATTTGAAGTGATAAACAAGTAAGTTATGGCTACACCTATTATGTTTGATATTATGAAGAGGAAAAGATATGTTTTCAAGAGGCATCCCTTTAAATCTACCCTAGATGATTTAGAAGGTGCATTCTCCAGACCCCTATGGGTGTAATGCATGTTGAAGACATCTGTGCATACATTTACTATAAGAAGGAACCAGTAGGACTTGACAGGATAAGAGCACACATTGAAACTATGTTAAAACCAGACAAAACCTTCCTAGATGAGTTCACACAATTGGAAAACCATCCCATGGTTGAATATGCTATGGCATATGAGTTTTATGAGTCTGAATGGATAAAGATATTGCTCGGTAGAATTCATGATGACCTATTCTGGATAGGTGAAGTACTAGTGAGAATCACAGGAGACCTCATTCATGAAATGACAGGCCTTTCAAGGACAGGTGTCGTTCTTCCAGTAGGCAAGGATGTGAGAAAACTAGTAGAACAAGCATGTAAGTCAAGAAGTGATAGGCACAGAATGACAATTGAGCCTATAGAGGAGAAAGACATCAAATTGATGTCCATGATATTAGGTTATTGGTTTCAACACACAAACAGGGTGAATAGTGTGTCTGCGGCCACTATTCTTCCAGCAATAAGACTTGTCAGAGAAAATGGTGAGTTCAATCTATGCGATATCTTGCGCACACAACTAATTGATAACATTAGAGCCATCAAACATGATAAGACCAAAATATTCAAGTTTGGGTCTTTGATTATCTACATGTACTTCCATATAGTTGGAAAGGTCTCAGATTTGTACT
The DNA here is from genome assembly GCA_027943335.1 of Chamaecyparis obtusa. Taxonomy (NCBI): domain Eukaryota; kingdom Viridiplantae; phylum Streptophyta; class Pinopsida; order Cupressales; family Cupressaceae; genus Chamaecyparis; species Chamaecyparis obtusa. The sequence continues at coordinate 790,423 of BSBK01002994.1, forward strand.
TAGACAAGAATATGCCTACAATGCCTCAAATATCTCTCAAGGCATCTATTGAGAGCACATTGAAGGATTACATAACACTATAATTGAAGACTTTCATGGCTAAAATGTAGATGAGGTACAGGATACCATAAAGTATTGTTGAGAAATACAAGGACAGTATTTGCTTTATGGTAGAAACTGATATAATTTGTATGGAAGTAATTGAGCCAAGAACAAAGTGGATCCATCCACTGGGGTATGAAGTTCAGGAACCAATCTTGGAATCCTATGCACAAGTACTACTATCAGCACCTAAGGACCCTAATGAACCTAGGTGGGGGACTTATGAAGAGAAGATAATATAAGTTGATGTAGTTCTTAACAGTGCAGCAACAAAAAGGAAAGCATCAAAGATTACTTTTGAGATTCTCAAAATTCATGGAGTAACTCAGGCAGACCTAGACAAAGAAAGGGAAGAAAATATAGCATTAGAGATTGAGAGCGCATCCACAGTGGAAGAAAAAATTGATAATCCTAAACTGAAGAAAGTCAAGATTGAGAAAACTGAAGATCCAAAGGATAAACAGGGTAAAATAGATGTTATCCCTCATGCGCCCAAAGTGACAACTGATCTAACATCATCTCCTCAGTATAAGGAAATGGCCAAGAGGAAGAAGGAAACTAGCACAAGTCATCCATCCTCGTGAGTAACTAGAAGTAAGAAAAATGCTCAAGCACCTCCAGAGGTAGGTTTTAGACCTAGCCTTCAAGTTTTGAGAACAAGGATTATTGATGAAGGCAGATTAGATCAGATAGGAAAGTTTTATGAGATGTACAATGAAATTGACAAATCAGAGGTTCATGGCATGATCATAAAAGATATGATTAAGTTCAAGAAGACAATCTTGGAACTTAAGATAGTCATCCCGGACAGTGTTTGGAATATCTTGGAATCCCTGAAGAAATAGGCTATTGAAGAAGATCTTAGAATAAGGGAAAAGATTCTGGATGAAAGCCTATCGGTGTGTTCCTTAGAAGAGAAAACACTTTTGTTAGATTTGATGAAGCCACATCTAAGAACAAAGCTAAGAACATTACACATAATGGACAAGAACTTTGAGTTGATAGCCAAAGAGACTGAGAAATATTTTGAGAAAGTTTTCCTAAATAGGCATATGTATCCACCTACTGCACCCACAAAACAAGTGCCCTCCAAGGAAGCAAAGGTGGCAGAGACCACAAATGTATCAGTGACAGGTCCCCGGGACTCAGTGCCTATAGTTGTAACACCTGCAAAGGCAGTAAAGTATGTGCCCATGACAGAGACACAAAAAGATGATACAATCTTTATTGATAATATAGAGATTGCAATGGCAGCCACAAACACTGACTTGGATAAGTTCAAAGAAGCCTTTGTGAGAACACAAGAGGTTGAAACTCTATGCGGTGACACTTCATCCAAGCTACAAGAAGAAGTACTAATAGAAGATCTAATAGGTGAAGAAGAAGAAGAGAAGGAGATAGAAAAAGAGAAAGAAAAGGAAGAAGAAGAGAAGGAGATAGAAAAAGAGATAGAAAAAGAGGAAGAAAAGGTAGAAGAGGTTAAAGGAAGTGAGCCAACAGATGAACCATCTATTGAAATGACAATTAGAGTAAAACAAGAAGTGATAGACAGCACTCCTATCACTCCCTTACCCTCAGCATCATTGTTGACAAGGTTGACACTAGACACCTCAAACTTAGACTCTTGGGGAGAAGAAGACCTGATCAAGATCAATGTCTTAGCTATGGAAAAAGAAAAAGAGAAATAGGTAATGAGGAACCCTTTGTTTGTTGAATTAGTCAACATTTTGAACAGCCTATTACCTTCAGACAAGAAAGTTTCTAAGGTCCATATAGTTGATGATGTTAGCACCATCCTTACAGCCTTCAAGTCTAGCTTCTCTAGCTTGGAAGAATCTGCATCTCAAGTAGCAGAAGAGAAATACATGAAAAGAGATTGAGTGAACTGGTTAGTAACTTTGCACTTGACCTAAGTTCATTAAAGGTTGGTCAAGAATCTTTGAAGGATTTTGCTGCAAAGGGAAGGAAGATCATTGCAGATTGTATGAATCAAGATAATCTTACTATTGATCACTACAAAAGATTCTAAGAGGTAGAAGCAATGATTGACAAAGTAAGGAAATTAGTAGAAGACCCCTCCACTAATGTGAGCATGTGCAACAATGTATACCAGGGGCAGATAGACAAGATAGAAAAGGTAGAGAAAGAGATGTCTAAGATAAGGGCAAGGAAGACACAACTCGGGAATGCTCTTGCGCCCTCTCTAGATATTCTTAATCAAAACATCAAGGAGACCGATGCCACTATGGTGACATATGATCAAGGTCCGAGTACAGACTTGGAGAAGATGGAGAAGCTACAATATTCCTTATGCACCCATCTACAGATTGTTAATGCACTGATTGCATTCTGGAAACAAGAGATCCAAATTTTACAGATAGCATATCCAGATGTCCTAACTTTGTAAGTACTTGTAGATACAGTTTTGGAGCACCTTTGTCATTAATGTCAAAGGGGAATTAGTGTATATAATATGGAGTCTTATATATATGTAAAGAAGATGCATAGTAAAGAGTATAAGGGAGATATAAGTTAGAGTATGTAAAAGAGTATTTGTATAAGGGTACAATTAGTAACTTTTCCATATTCCTTTGTTGCCATTAATGACAAAGGGGGAGATTGTTGGAAAGTTGACTACACTATTGTATATGACTAGATTTAGTGTTGTCATTATGGCAACAAAGTCATATAGTGTTTTGGAGTCAACGCACATTATCAGAAAATCAGAATTTGGTTAAGTATAGAAGACTGGACAGTTAACAGAGCACCAGGAGATCAGAGCATCAGTGCATGTGCGTACGACATAGTTATGGTATGCGCCCTAGAAGATAAGTTGGTAAGAGTGTATTCATGCTTGGTCTAAGATCACATGATCAAAAGATACAGTATGGAAAAGATACAAATAGATGAAGTAGCACAAATAGTGAATGCCAAAATAGAACAGAGTATGTAGCCGACTGTTGCAAATTTGATTAGCGATGATATTATTGTTTTGTAAAGGCTATGCACCTATTGTAATTAAGTTGTAAACATGTAATTATGTTTGTTTGTAAACACGCTTGAGCCAATTCACTTGGAAGTGTTATATGTAATTGGTTATAGGCCGACCTGGTTAATTATTTTGGTGGTGCATATAAATATTAGATGTGCCTTTGTAATAAAGTATGGAAGTTAAAATAGAGATAAGATAAGTAGAGAAAAAGTGTGTGAAGAGCAGTAAGAATGTATTAGAGCTTTTCAAGAGGTCAAAGCATCAGCGCATCAAACGAATTGATCAAACAAGCAGTGTCACAGCACTAGTTCATCCAGTAGATATAGTGTGTATATGAGATCAGAAGGTTGTAGCCTTCACCACTTGAGTAGTGAGCTCTAGGACAGTGTGTCCCCACCCCTAACAGGGTCTGACCTTTGACAAGGTCACTGTACTAAAGGCATTGTAAAGAACAACTCCTAACAAGGTTGCAGATCTTCTAACAAGGATCATAAGGCACTGGTGCAATTCTTAGTGGGTGTCAATTCCCACCGGGGTTTTTACCTATTAGGGTTTCCCCGTAACCATATTGGTGTTATCTATTGTGCATATATATCTTATTTATGTTGATGTTCAATTCAGTACTTATGCATTCAAGTTAAGTTTCAAAAGTAAAGTAAAAAGATTAAATATAGTGAACATTGATTCACGCCTCCCACCCCTCTTAGTTTTCCTAATCCTAACAATTATCAGAAGATCGTTCATGTCAATGCAACATAGCTCACACTTTGGATTATGTCTAAGGTTGTGAAAGATTTGAGGGACTAGAACAAAGAATTGGCATATTAGTATACCAAGATACATTGTCTGCACCGAACAACAAAGAGTCACTTGGCTATTGTAGAGCTGTATGTTTTATGTTTTTCTTTGGGATTTTTTTCAAAGGGAGAGATAAACAATATGATAAACTATCTAAGGAAGAGATAATATGAGAAAGTAAGGGAGAGTTTTGAAGATTTGTTGCTAAAGAATAGAAGGAATCTCAGAGCTGAAAAGATCAAATCCGCAGAGAAAAGTTTGCACTTGTAATGTTGTTATGTAACGTAGTGATTAAACATATTAAATATCAAGCTAGGGAGAGCTTACCGAACTACAGCATTTACTTACATAGTTGTAGAATACATGTTTGGTATGTATATGACATATTTCATATTGCTTGTGTTGCCATCAATGCCAAAGGAGAGATTGATGAACTACAACTGATTGAATACTTGAATGATTTGAAGATCAGTGATTAAAGATCACCGAGTACTAAAATGATATGTAAGATAATTGAATCAGTCATTATGTTGTCATTGATGTCAACTAGTTTTGACAGTACTTATCATGTTAGTTACAAATATCTAAACATTTGTAAAAAGGAGAGAAGAGATGAAGAACTGAGATATCTACATAGAGAAAGATGGGTATGACAAATGAGGATAAGGAATACTTTGGGTAACTTATTGATGAGTCTATGACTTCATATTGTTGACTTGATTATGTTGCATTAATCTATTATGAAGGAGGAAGAAAAATGTACAAGGCAATGTGGTCGGTAAATGAAGCACTTCATTATACACTGAGCTAGTGTAGTGTATACCGAGCGATAGTATTAAATGAGCTTGTGTTCGCCAACGCATTTCTTTGTTAACCGAGTATGGATGAAAGTATTAAATGCTTAAGTTTAGCCTACAGAAATTGATGAGCTAGAAATTATTATGATTTGGAGATTGAGGATAAAGTTTGTTATAAGATCCATGGCTAATAAAATTCAAAGAAGATCTAAAGGATGGAATTGAAATGTGTTACTGACACAACCACCGAGGAAGGTTTAAGAGGCAAAATCAATGAAGGAGAATAAGCGAAAAAATCTGATGGTTGATATGAAAATGATTTATCTGTCTATATAAGAGATATGAGTTTCACTATTGAAACATGCCAGAAGAAAGAAGATTGCAAAGAATACAGTTTCATGAATGCTTGATCAGACTAGTTAAAGGAGAACCGAACTGCAGAACAATACCAAGCGTCAGAGAGCTATTACCGAGTGAAAGTAAGTTGAGGAAGTAAATTGATATATTGATCAGAGGATTTGTATGGGCTTAGAATAGATCTGAACATCTACAAGTTAAGTTGTATTGTAATTAGATCAACTACTATTTTAGTTTAACCATTGATATAGAAAAATTTCTTAACTGAGTGGACTTAACCGTCTTATGTTATGCCCCTATGTCATTCAATGAATGTACATTGTTATCCTATCGACCCCATAGTGAATGTTGGTTGAACGATAACTGTTAGTCTTAAATTCTCTAACAAGGTCACACCTAATAGTGTGTTTGTAACCTTTAACAGGGTTGGCTCTTCACCGAGCTCACTTCAGAAGAGTGAAAATTATTTTGGGTTACCGGTCCCAGGTGGTTTTTCCCTTAACAAGGTTTCCACGTTAAATCATTGTGTTATGTGTTTCTATGATAATTTCTTTATTGTCATACTTTACATATTGCATATTTGATTTGGTCGGTAATCACTGTGAGTTAATTAACTGGTAATCGGTAAAGGCACAGACAGTTTAATAGTTTATGTTACCGAGCTGCAGAATTTGTTGAAATTGTTTTGAAAGTTACATCTTTGGATTTGGGACTGTAGGATAACTGATCTAACTGATTCACCCCCCATCTCAGTTATTCTAACAAGGTTTGCATCTTGACCATTCATTGCTCCCTCTCTTTGCCTATAAATTGACAACCTGGGATGCATGCACAATGCAAAGGCGTCTGCATGATGCGCACTCATCTCATGAATCTATAAACATGCAAAGTCTCATTGAGGCATTACAAATTGCCACCCCTTGTAGCGTAACCTGATTCCATCACCCACAACACCCAAATTCAATCCAACATGTTTATATCTCCATTTTGAACATTCATTTAGTCTTCTTCAGTCACTTTTGGTTCTCTAGCTTCATTTTCTTGATCTTCTACATACTTCATTTGTTTCACACTTGGTTCTCACATCTATCTCATTGCATTTTGGAGCTTCTTATTGTATTGGGAGAACTTGCAATACTTTGGATTTGATCATCTTCGCTAATTAACCTTCATACCATTGAGCTTTAGCTTCGTAGTTTTGTAGGGACTTTATTCTTATCACCTATTTTGTGTTATATTGATCATATCATATTATCTTCACCATTTTATCTTTGCATATCTATTAGCTTTGTGGTTATCTATCATCATTTTTATCCCATCTATATTGGCTGTGATGGAGGTCCAAACACCAAAATAGGGATTTGACAAAGGCATATCTCCAAATAGGCACCCAACATTTTCCTTTATTTTTGTGTGTGCAGATTTCATGGAATAAAGCAAGTAGTTCACTTGTCTCATCAATCTTCTTTATGTGTGAGTTCTCCTTCCTCAATTATCTTCATTTTATCGTGTAGTTACTCATTCTTCATTTTCGTTAATACCCTAGTCTATTTTTTGTTATTTTAGTTAGTTTCTAATTTTCTATCAAAGTCTTTATACTTTATTCATATTGGGCGAACACATGTTGCACATATGTCCTAAATTTTCACTGTTGCCCTTGACTTGCATGGGTGTCTGGGGCAGTGAGCTTGCAAAATTAGACAGTTAACTATGGTGGTGTATTTTCTAGTTTCAATAGTTATCTAAGTTTACTGCATTTTGTGATTTAGTTGATTTAAGTCTCTTCACCATATTAGTTTGTGTTAATCCCCTAGCTCAGTAGAGCATTAGTTAAGCGAAGTGGTGCAAGGGATAGTTCATCCTTCGAGACTTTAACTAGTCTTGAGGTCACTGAACTTTTCCTTCTCCACAATATCTCCAATCACTAATTTGGAATCCCCTTCAACAATGAGGCACTTGATGTCAATGGAGAGATCAAACTTGACTCCCTAGTGAAGAGCCATACCCTCTACTACATTATTAGTGTTGACGCTAAGGCATCCAGCATAATCAATCAACATCACTCCTAAAATAGATCTCAACATTGCCCCATACTAGCAAGTCTTGGGTTACCATAACCTATCCAATAGAAAATTTACATGCAAAAAGAAAAAAAAATAGTAATGTTAATCATGACAAACAATAACGTATCCACCTATAATTTTGTTGTTATCAATATTTAATGATCATAAGTATGCTTAGCATTTTTTCCCTCTAAACTATGGGTGGTTGTCTCAAAGTGTAAATTTTTTATCATCCTTAAAAAATATTGTTTTAAAAATAATAATAATCAACTACAACATTTATCTTATATTGAACAATCAATGATTAAAAAGGGGGGATTGAACCTCCTCAAGAATTTTGTTTTTTCATTATTAAATTTACATATGTAATAAAATGATTACAAATTATGGTTTACCATTTGATAGCATTATGTTTTAATGCATATAAATGACAAGACTTTAAAAGAACTAAAAAAGGACACTCATATAAATGTGATCAATCAATATAAATTAGATACTAATATTAATTTCAAATCAGAAGCCATAATCAATTCAACAACATTTTGAAAATTTGTTAAATATCATTTATATTATCTAATTGCACATACTTATTTGTGATATTGCTATCAGGATTCAAGTGTGTAATTTTTTGAGCCAAACTCATTGACCCATGTTTCAATCATGATAGCAAAATCACAATTTGACTTACTGTGGAAAATATATCCTACTTACCAATTGATGAGCTTAAGGGGCTTTCTAATAAATGGTTCATAAGGCACAACACTTGCTAAAGGTTTTGCACATGGGGTTGCAAGCAAACTAGTTTTAACCATGGAGGAAACTCTGTAACTAAATGCACTCGAGATGGAGTAGTAATAGGATGGGTGACCTCCCGAGAGTCTTGGTGCTTCACCTCTATGAGCATCACCTAGATGCAATGAGTGCAAAGTGTTCCATTCATTCTCATGAGAGATGGGTTCATGTGAACCATCACTAATGAAACATGGGTCAATGAGTTTGTCTCAAAAAACTACACAGTTGAATCCTAATAGCAATATCACAATTTGACTTGCTATGGAAAATATCTCCTACTTATCAATTGATGAGCTCAAGGGGCTTTTTAATGAATGGTTCACGAGGCACAACACTTGTTGAAGGTTTTGCAAATGGGGTTGCAAGCAGAGTGAGTTTAACCATGGAGGAAACTCCATAGTTAAGCGTACTCAAGCTAGAGTAGTACTAGGATGGGTGACCTCTCGAGAAGTCCCAATGCTTCACCTTTGTGAACATCACCTAGATGCAATGAGTGCTAAGTGTTCCATTCATTCTCATGAGAGATGAGTTCATGTGAACCACAACTCATAAAACATGGCTCAATGAGTTTGGCTCAAAAAACTACACATTTGAATGTTGATAGCAATATCACAATTTAACTTACTATAGAAAATATCCCCTACTTATCAACATAATTATTTGTACAAAAAAAAATGTATATTTATAATCAAAATTTATATAGATGTATATTTTTTTAGAATTAATTAGTTATATTAAAATTAAAATACATTTGAATATAATTTCTGATGACATATCCCTTACATTCTATAAATGCAAATGTTATTTTATTTTATACTACCGTTTCAAAATGAACTCAAACTAAAAAGTCCAAATCTCACCTTCACAATTATATTACTCTTCTTTATTTGTTCGATATCTTCCCAACTACCTCACATCAATAGTCTTCATCCGGGGTAAGTGCCCATTTTCAAGATTTCCCAAATGAGTTGGTTACCTACCAAAAGTGTGGTAGTCATACTTTCTAAGGGTAGCTATTTAGCTACTCACCCTACATTGAAATTCGTTATTTGATGTGCTACCCAATGAAATGGTGGCACCACAACAAAGTTAGGATTGTACTCAAAACCCTTATAAAATGCTTTACACAAGGTAGAAAATAAAACCCCACTATCCTATTCGAATCAATGTCAAGAGGAGGACAGATAGCAAAAGCCAGTCCACAACTTTTAGTATAAAAGAAAAAGAGACCAAGAGACCCAAAGAAATGACCGTTGGACGTAGTCGACGTGGCAATCTCCTAGTCGCCTTTAGCAAAAGAGTAAACATCCTAATACACTCAAATGCCTTGTACAAGAGGAAAGAATCGGAGGTCCACTACTTTATTAAAACATACAAGAAAGACCTCCTGCGTAGTACACAAATTTCCATTCAAAACTTTTCTCCTCTTCTCAGGATTCCTTTGGGCGCCATTAATGTCAAATATGGTGTACCTGAAGCTTCTGGGTATGTGTCATCTGAAGGCCATTACAGCACAGAGAAGGAGACAGAAAAAAATGGTCACCCACATTATAAAAGCAAGACCAGGAACAAATTGAGCTTTGTGGGTATGATGATTATGATGGCGTGAACACGGTTTCATCATTGGCGCAATTTCGAATTTTGATTTCCATTCCATGGTGATCTGATGAAACCACTTCACAGCATTGCCGCCTTGGAGCCTGCAATAGAAAAGGCAAATCATATTAGGGAAAGGACAGAGAGAATATCATCATTGTAAATGGTTAATTAGCTTTTTAATTCATGATTACCCGTGTCCAATCACGCTGCATTTTGTGTGACACCACCCGGATGTTCAGCAGCGATTCGGGGTCATTGGGGGTCCGGCTGCAATTCATTTTAACCCAGTCCATGGCCATTTTGGTGTAAGTGGTTCCAACCAGCTGGGTGAGATTGGATTTAATGATGTCTTTGAGGAATACAACGGTGGGCCTCTCACAAGGGTTTCTGGCTACTGTGCGGGTGTTGAAAAGGAAGGATGATTTCCGGGCAGAGTTGCCCCATGTCAGGAAGGTCTGCAGAGGGGATTCCAGAACCCTGGGAAGCTCTATTTTGTCCATGATTTGTACGCAGTATCCCCAGGAAACGGATACTGTCCAGTTGCGCCGCCTGTCGTAGCAGATGCTCTGCTGGAGGAGGCGCTCTGGGTCCACCTTGGCGACCTTCATCAGGTGCTGCAGTGCAGCCGTTCTGTTCATATTGGGGAACACCGATGCCACGTTGTCTAGATGGTGGAGAGAGACGAGCGGCGCCACCGGGTGCGCCGCTAGCAGGCCGAACAGATTTCCATGGATGTCGAACTGAAAATAAGACACAGAACAGTAGATTAGCAACAAAACCAAATTCAAATTCGTCTCAGTTTACAGAAATTGAAGATTAGCAGCAAAACCCAACTCAAAAAAGCCTCAGTTTACACAGAACAGAGGATTAGCAGAAAAGCTCAACTCAAATTCGTGGCAGTTCACACAGAACAGAGTATTAGCAGCAAAACCCAACTCAAATTCGCCTCAGTTTACCCATTAAACTGCCACAAAATGCAGTTACAATTACAGGATCACTTAGTGGGGTGAATTAATATCAGGGGCTAGTCCAGTCCTTTTGAATGCTTTTGATCTCTCTCAAGCTACTTAATGTTTGGTGGGAGTACAAAATTTGACTCTCTTTCAGTAATTGAAAAGTCAAATTACATACTTAACATAGGAAGAGAGTCAACTTAATCAATTACTGAAAAGTACTGCAAGATAAGGGCTTGTATGGGTGTGATGTTTGGTGGGAGAAGAAAAATTTGACTCTCTTCCAGTAATTGATTAAGATTTTTCCACTGATACATTGTTCCAGCTTTTCCAGGTTGTAGCTAGACATCGAAAAGTACAGCAAGATAATGGCTGGCTGGTATAGTTGTGGAGTTAAATGGTAGAAGTGTAGTGTTTGAAATATTATATGTTCTGTTTTTCGGTTGGTCTGTAATCAATATATTCTTGATAGGCAAAATATCAACATTTAAAATGGTTGAAATATATCATGCTATATTTATTACCAAGGATATTGAAATATTAAAATTCAATTATATAGCTTTTGAATCAAATTTATTGATCTATATTTTATTAGGTGTCCTTATGAATCCATCTAGTCCATTAAATAATATGGTTGCCCAACAGATCACCTATTCTAGTACTACTCTGTTACTTATGATTCCAATAAACTCATCTGTCATTAAAATGAATGGTCTCCAGCCTTGAAAGATTATGACTTCTACACAGGTCACCCATCGGAATACTACCGACTCAAATATATTTAGATATTGATAGGTCATCTAGTCAGACTCAATATATTTAGAAATGGTATTAAACACTAATCTACTTTTCTGTACTAGGTAAGTAATCAATAGTCAAGGCACTTTTTTGACATTTAAGCTGGGCAGAAGAAAAAGCGTCACCGTCTAGGGAGGTGGAGCTGGAAACTGATTAAAATTTCAACGACTTTTGAATCGGTTCTTAGGGATGGAATATTAAATTCAACCCAACCATATTTCTTAATAATAATTGAAGAATTATCCTGATCTATGGGAATGGGAATAACTCTGCATTCACACCAGAAAACATTAAAGCAGAATTATGTGGAACACCAGCAGGAATTTGTGTTGTTTTAGCATTCTGAGGAAGCCACTCCAAAACTCACCATTAGAAACAAATCTTGATAACATAAAGTTTGCATTTAATAGCAAAAGACTGGTCCCAATAAACAATCTATAAAAGCTATATGTTCCTACTGCTAGAAGCTTACTGGACAAGATAATTTGGAGGCGACGGCTATGCAGCCATACCGTTAGAAAACTTACCAAGGGGGACACTTTGAAAAAAAAAAAAACTAAGTGTAAGTTTTCCCCTTGATAAGTTTTCTAACGGTATGGCTGCATAGCCGTCGCCGATAATTTGTGCCATGGGGCCACTGCAGACGACAAAATGGAATATCAGCTATAAATTACCCCACCATCCATAATACTTTGGATGTCCGGGGAAAGAAGAAAGAGACCCACAGAATTTAACTTTATATTGTTAAAGTTTCTGGAAAAAATGGTTTTCAATGGGGAATTAATTCTCGTAACATATGCCCATTCAAAACTTTTAAACCCAAATTACAGATTGCAGAATTGATTCAAACCTAGTTCTCTTGGAAAGCATATTTTACAGTTATTACGGATTGCAGAATTGATTCAAACCCAGTTCTCATGGAAAGCATATTTTAAAGTCATTATGGATTGAAGAATTGGTTTTCTTTTCATCAATTGAAACATGAAAGCAAAGTTCATTCAAAAAACTTAATCCCTCTCGTCCCTACGAATTGCAAGATTGATTCAAACCCAGTTCTTTAGGGAACCATAGTTTACAGTCATTACGGATTGCAGAATTGATTCAAACCCAGTTCTCTTGGGAAGCAAATTTTACAGTCATTTTGGTTTCCTTTTTATCCATTGAAATGTGGAATCAAAAATCATTCAGAATCCCTCTCCTCGCCCCGCCCCCCCCGCCGCCCCCCCCCCCAACAAAAATAAAACGGAACCGATAAACAAATTTTTCAAAATTCAGCACTCAAGCCCAATTTAGCCCTAAACAGCACAAAGTTCACACAAAATCTAAAATCCGAATTCAGCATTCAGTACTAATTACCTGATGAAAACCAGGCTCTTTAGTCAGGGGCACTCCAAGCTCCGCCAAACAAGCCTGCACGCGCTGGTCGCTGCCATAAAGATCAGGGTACCGCACCAGGCAATCGTCCTGCACCTTTGCCAGAGCCTTCGCCAGGGGATAACTTATCGCAAATCCTCCTCCCCCATAAGCCATCCCGTAAGAATGCACCATATTCTGCTCCGCCGATTCCGAGTTGCTCCCAACATAATACATCTGCCTGTGATCATATTTACTAAGCACCCGCACCAAATTCTCCGGAATAAACACCGTATCATCATCCCCCATTACAAACCACCTGACATTGGGCAGCCCTAACCTAAAACTCTCCGACACGATTCGGGAAATCCGAATTGCAGAGCGAGACCCGCGAGGGTGAGTGTAATTGAATCGAGAAGTATCCTCCGAAATCCTCACCGGCGGCTGCGGATCCGTCTCATTGACACTCCGGTCCAGCCAAACGAACCCCCTGGTCTGCCCAGGCCGCCACCACAACTCTATAAATGGCTTCCTCTCCTTCCATTTCTGAGCCGAAGCCGCTATGCCGAACACAATGTGCTTCAAACCCGTAGGAGCCGATTCCTCTTCACTTATCGCCGTCTCTAACAGATTTATCCGCCCCCGAAGTAATCCGACCGGCAGGCACCCTGAAGATTGCCAACATGGGTGCGTCGATAAAACCAAGAAAAACACATAAATCACCCACGCACACAGAATTAGGCCTCCTCCTCCTTTGAAGGCCTTCCAGCATATTTCCCCAATGTTTTCACAGAAGAATTGGTATCTTCCCCAGCCCTGTTGCTTAGAGTTCTCCATGGATTTCCCTCTTTTCCTTGTGTTTCTCCACCATTGTTTTGATTTTGTACTACGCAATTAAACAAGGGCGGTGGAGGGAAGGGGGAAATCGGTGCCACGAATTGCGCGGAGAGGTCACATTGTTGGGGGAATTGTTGAGTGGTGCGTTTAACTACCGGAGTCCCGTTCAAGCCAGTCGTTTTACGATACGTCAGCCGAAGGATTTATACTTCGATACTATTTAGGCAGCTCATTATTCATCACGGTCAGTGCCACCCAAATTCCCCGGAGTTCTCATAGCCGTTCGAAAAGGATCCAAATGTCCCCAGTATATATGATCATTGATTGCCATCCATTCACAAGAGAAAACATGATTTGGAAGGTTTACCAATGAGAAAAGAGGTAAAAGGAGAAAAATTCAAAGAGAATGCCAGTGTTATCTTTTTTTTTTGACGAGAAGAAAAATTCAAAGAGAAAGAATGATTTAAGAAAAATTCATAGAGAAAGCATGATTTAAGAAAATTTCAAAGAGAAAGAATGATTTAGATGAGTATTATCTATTTGCAAAGAAGAAAAGAGATTGAGGAGAAAAATTGAAAGAAAAAGCATGATTTAGAAGAGTATTACCTATTTGTTTGTTCAAAAAGCTTTTTCCAAATGGAAAAGAGGTTGAGGATAAAAATTTAAAGAGAAAGTGTGATTTAGAAGAGTATTATCTATTGATTGTAAAAAGTCTTTGCAAATGAGAAATAGGTTGAGGAGAAAAATTCGAAGTGTTTGTATGTTAGGGGAAGAAGATTAGTTATCATTCATGTTTCAATTATGGTATAAGTTAGATTCACAAATTAAAAGATCATTAGAAAATTATCTATGCATTCATAGTCGCAGATGCTCATTATTTCAAAAAAGGAATTAGTAATTAGATCAATTATGCAAGCTTATTAGTACCAATAGTTCATGCTTATTGAGGCATTTGTGCAAACTTTTTGGTTGTCTAAACAAAAGGGTAATGGTGCAAAATGGGTCATGTTTTGGGAAACACTTTGAAATGACCACTTTTTCACCTTTCAATGCTTAACGGATTCCACATTGTGTTGCTATTGCCTAAAAGTCAAAACAATAGCTATAAGTAGTTAAGTTGCATATAGTGACTACCAAAAGAAAATCAACAACATACGAGGTATAGGTTAGGGTTTGTAGGTGCATGAAATTAGTTATTATGGTTACTGGTATGTTTCCCCTAAAATATGTTTATGTTCTTCTTCCTTTTATTTTCCTATTATAGTTTCATTTAATGTTTTATATTTCATATTAATGTTTCATTAGAATTTAGGAGTATGACTATTTCCATCTATCTTTTTTTATTATCACATTCTCACTTTATTTAATATTTTTATAATTTTTTATGTTTCAAATTAAGGTTTGTTTATTTTTTATGTTTCAAATTAATGTTTCATTCTTTTCCATTCATCAACAAGAGAAAGAGAAAACATGTTTTAGAAGGCTATTATTTGCTTGTTCAAAAAGCTTTTTCAAAGGATAAAAGAGGTCAAAGGAGAAAAATTTGAAGTGTTTGTGTTCCTCCTCTATTTGGTGTGGGTTTATTTAATGTTTGAACATGATTATTTCCACCAACCTCTTTTTAGTTCCTGCCGAGGTAGGAAACTCTTGCGGAGGGTAGAAACTTAACCCGTTATTAATCCCTACCGCCATGACCAATCAAATTGTTTATTTTCCTCCTTATGGCAGTTATTTCCAATGTTTGCAAACAAAATATGATCGACTGTTAAGGGCCACTAGCCCATTTTGAACGTTGGCGCACGCTCTATGGGCAAAATAGAGGCTTGCACGGTTTACAATGCGAGAGAAGGACAAAAAACCAAAGCAGAGGTGTTGGGAGATTCAGCTTGGCAAACAACCTCAACAGCTGGCATTTTCGGCAAGGGCCTAGCGAATATCAGAGTGTTGGGGTTACCGTTTTGACAGAGGGTTTTAGGCTCCCATTTTGAGTTCCTGCCATGTTCTGTTGACATTCTTATTTTAACATGCAGGTGAGCATGTGGTCTGTTGTTCAGTGTGCATTTGTTGATTTGTGTGTGGGACATAATAAAAGAAGAGCCCGGGTAAAAACCCCTTTAACTGCAACCCGTCTATTCTGTGGTATAAGAGATTAAGGAGGACACGGGTTTGAGCGTTGATAAACTGATTTCTAAAAACACATTACCAAGGTATGGAGTTTGACACATTCTTCTTGTATGTTTTTTATTCCTTGTATGCCTTCTTTTCCCATCAATGGAAATTCTTTTGGTATGCTAGGTCAACAAAAACCATTTTTGGCTTTTCATTTTTTCCCTAGGGCAGTAAAAATCCTATGTGTTTGGCCTTTTTCCATTGGTGAATGTGTGAGTTGAAATGTTTATAACATGATAAGGAAGGTTGGTTTTTCAATAAGCTATAGTTTTACTATGACTATATTCTTCTCATGCAACAGACTCTACGCTAAACCCTAATGTTAAAATTCCATATTCTGAGCTTGTGCTGCTAGATGTCATTCTACATAATAATTCTGATATTCACGTGATTGCTTCATTTTCTTACAATTGGAGTTTGTGATCTGGTTTCCTATTTCCATTCTAAATAGGTACCCACAATTTTTTAAATAGACATAAAAAATTTAGGGTAATAGGTCTCGGAATGCTTTTAATTTTTAATTCTTAATGATTGGGCTTATGGTCTGGTAACGTTTTCTAGTCTAGTTTTGGTTTGAGTTTCATGATTAGCTATCTAAATCGCAACATCCCTTCTATAATGCAATATTTGTTATTCGGCACAATTGCTCTAAGCTCTGTTACTTTCATCGCTGCAACAATCTGTTTCATATTTTCATCTCACTTATATGCATTTATTTAATTTGGGCATAGTCATTTAAGTTAGGGGCCTCTGTGGGTGATGCCATTGCTAATTAAGTAGATTGTCGCAGAAGTTATGCAACATGGAAAAGTTGCACATTAACAATCAAGACAATTGACATTTAGGTTTGCGAAGGGCTTTTGGCAGAGGTGTCTATTGTTGATTCTAAGAAATGGAGAACATACACAATCTTAGATTTCAACAAACTTTATTTTTTTTGTGCCATGTATAAAGCCAGGTTTGAGGCAGAGGCCCTGTCAATGAATTCTCATAAGCATTAGTCTTGTTAATGAGCAATTTCTCATTAAGAGGGGAACTATGCCATACAGATTGTGGCCCTCCAATAAAAGGTAAACATGGATGTTCAAATTGCTTATCTCATTTGGAATCGTTCCAGTCAATTCATTGTTGCCTAGATAAAGGTACTCCAAATTTCTCAAATTGGCTATTCCTTTAGGAATTATTTTTGTCCTAGAAGAGTTACCTCAGATTGCTCAAATTAGATATGCCAAATTGCTTATTTCTTTTGGAGTCATTCTAGTCAATTCATTTTTGCCTACATAAAGGTACTCCATATTTCTCAAATTGGCTATTTTTGATAGTTCAGAAGATAATAATGATGATGATAGTTCAAAAGATAATGATGATGATAAAAAGACTATCAGGAGTCTAAGTGAAGATGTTTATGAGGATGAGACCACGAGCTATTCCAATCAAACTGTTCCCATGGATCATATTAATGAAACTATAAACATTGAACATGAAAGTAGCAAAGATGGTATTAGTGATAGTGACATAAATAATGATGATGTAGAAGAAGAAAATAATGTTGAAGATGAGACTGATCAAGGCTCTGATAATGAGCTAACAGATGATGATTTAAACCATGACAAGAAGTTGTGTGACTATATTAACCTTTCAAGGAATAAATTGGAGTTACCGGTACCAGAACAAGATCCTTTGACCTCTGATAAATCATTTAAGGAAGGATATCTGATGTCTTCTATTCAACATTCTTTTGTTGCTACTAAAGAAACTGATAATACACACAATAATCATAATAACAATTCTTCTATAGTTTCAACAGCAACAGAAACTAGTAAAGAAAAAGAAATAGAAATGAGTCTCCTAGAATCTACTCGGGTTCAAATAAAAAACCTCAAACAGAGTTATCAAAATCAAGATGAATTCCATGATAATGAAAAGAGTGATATTGACAAAACATATCACATTGTAGAATCTAATCAGAATGATCATAATGAATATAAATTTCAAGACAAGAAAACCAATGATATTGAAAAAATATATCATACTGTGGAACCCGAACAGGGTGATCATAATCAAGATAATGAGAACAATGATATTGACAAAACAGATCAAATTATGGCTGAAGAAGATGAAGTAGAGACAGTGAAAAGCTTCAAGGATAATGACAAAGTAGATCACATTGTGGCTCAAGCCAATGAAACAAACAAACTCATTGAAGACAATGGTAAAGGAGAAGATGAGAAGTTGCATACTTCTGACATGAAAGTAATAACTGACAGAATTGTTATTTCTTTATCTGATCAGAAGGCAATACCAGCAATAAATCAAGCTAAAACTTTCTCTGGTCATGTACATAAAAGGAAGTGTCCTATAAGGGAGGAGGAACAAGAAGAGCATAAACAATATGAATATGAAGCTCATTATCTCAATCATGATCTATACCATGTTCCTCAGTTTGAAAATGATGATGGCAGAAAGGAAAATAAGAACACAAATGACCCACTAAGATCCGATATGGAAGTACAGACTAATAACGTTGATAGTTATCCAGTAGAAAATGTTTATGAAACAATGACTATGGAAGTATAGACTGATAACATTGACAATTACTCAATAGCAAATGTTCATGAATCAAGGACTATGGAAATACAGACTGATAACATTGACACTTACCCAACAGCAAATGTTCAGGAATCCAGGACTATAGAAGTACAGACTGACCAAAGTTGGTTATGATCAATGGATATTACAATATACAATACAAAGAAAAATTTAAATCAACCTTTTCTAAAGTTTAAAACATATCTCTTTAGGTTCTCCTCTTTTCATGTGGTAAAAGGTATGTTCTTGCCTATAGCTAATAAGCTTAGTGAGCTCAAAAATATGAAAGGAACTTTTAATTGAAATCAACTTTTAGAATTTACAAACAGTAAATTATAGCCTCATATTCATAGATGCAAAGAGTCAACAATTGCTCAAAATTGCAAAATAGAGAAAGGTATTTAACGAGGAGACTATAAATGACTAAATGAATGCCTCTCAATTAAATCTCAGTGACAAGCAAAATTGAAATTGTTTGTGCTTTCCCTTCCTTCAGAGATAACACATTTTTTGAAGTAGATAATGTTAGCACCTGTTTTTAAGTTTCCTCCAACAGAAATATGTTGAACTGAGAAAATAGTTAACAAGACACCCAAATTTTCTCCCCAAAAATAGATAGCATGAAAGAAAAAGATCTCTGAGAAATATTGAAACAATATAATACCTTCAAAGCAAATATGAGCAACTCCTGGCACAAAATATTTTATGAAACTTGCTGGTTCTATTTCATAAGTATTCATCTGCACTAGAACTATTATTCTCTGCCCGTAGGGGCACCAGCCACAGCACCTCGGTTGAGCTTAAATGATAATAGTAGGGCTGGTTGGAAATAGCGAGATGCCTAGCCCTTTAGAATAGTAGGGGGAGCGAACCTATGTTCAACCCCATAGACAGTAGATAACCTCAGATTAATCCTAAGAAACATCATTTGTTGTTGTAATTCAAGTTTACTATGAGACAGTCATATTGCCCCTCAGATTAATCCTAAAAAACACCATTTGTAGTTTACTATGAGACAGTCATATTGCCCTCCATCTATTAGTCTTGCCCTTGGTGATTGATACTGATTTTGTGTTACAAAATGTTCATCTTATCAGCAGAACCTGTATAGACGATGTTGTTGCATATAAACATTATGGATTCTATGGTATGCATTTAGATAGCTAGGAAGGTTGTACTGTAATGGTTATTACATGATTAGAAGCTATACTTATTAAGGAAATTTACATCCCTATCAATCATGTTTTATACCATTTATTAAGCTTGTTATATTTGTGAGAAGTTTAAGAACTGGTTTATGTTGTCTGGCAATGGTGCAGAAGCATCCATAATGGTTTTTGCATTAGTTACAAACTAAATTAGTTTTGGGCTAATTTTCTAATATTCTTTTGTTAGACTTAAAATTGCATAGAAGTTCCGAGTTACCTGCAAATTTTCTAATCCATGACAAACATGATTGATATTGCCCAATATCTTTGTTTCATAATGCTTGTTTTTCTGTCCAATGTTATCGCACTTGCAATATTTGCATATTTCAAGCTCCATATTCTGAATTCTTAGGGAATATCAACTCACATTTTTTCCCCCTTTGTCCATGAGGGTTTACAAAAGATCCCTCAAATTATTGGGTTGCTTTCTTGTGGCTGCTTGTTTGTGCAATTGAATCATGTAGTTGATATACATATATGAAAATAGTAAAGGTTTTATAAAACTCCGTAGTAGATCAAAGAAGTATCAGTATTCCTTGACGACTTCCTTGATAGTACTAGATCAGAAAAGAAAACCTGCTAAACTTAATAATTTTGGCTAAGGTAAGGGTTTTGATTAACTCCTAACTTTTTTCTACACCAGAAACTGTTTGAATTTATCAAAACCCCTTGGAAATTACCCTATGGATAGGATAGAGAGATGTGTGTAGGAGTTGTGTAGCAGTATCATCTTATTCACGATTACAACATTCTGGGGATAGTGAACAAGTAGATTTATTGCCCCTTTGCATATTATTTGTGATATGCATAAGGGTTTTGGGGCGACCAAAACTGATCATTTTTGGTGGCTAAGTCAATATTTGTCGAGGATAATATGTCTAAAGAAATGGTCTCTACACAGTCACATACAGCAGAATTAGTAAAGAATGTTGTAGATGTAGACAATTATGAATCTGTTAACAAAGACCTATTTCAGAGCACAATTGATAAAGCCTTGGGAAACAATCACATGTCAAGAATAACGCTTTTTGCATACAACATAGCCGATTGCCTTTTCGACTCTTTCCAGTTGTTGTTGCACATGCGATACACATCCATAGAACTCCGCAATGGGATCATTGATCACTTCATATATTGCCTAGAAAACAATGATGCCGAGGCTTTGCTTTCTTATAATTATGAGCTAGACTGTGATGCCCAAAATTTTGGTTGTGTTTTGTCCCAAAATTATATCGATATCTTCTAACATCTTTGGTATCAACCTTGTCAAAGTTGGACACCTGAACCCTTTTGAGGCTACATTATCATAGTCACCCTTATCTCGCAACTTCATTCATGGCAACTTATTTACTGTTTTAAAAAAATTTGTTGGTTGTGTTTTGACCTGAACTTTTGGGCATTACATAGACCCACAAACACTGTCTGAATTGCACAGCCTTACAGATGTTGAAACATACCTATGGCGTATGCAGTTGTCAGCAGTTCCAAAGCCAAATTGTAGCAAATACGGCCTTTGGGGAGACTTGTTTTGCATAAAGTGGCTCTCCAAATGGCTAAATATACAAGTATGTGTGTGGTCTTCCACAAGGAAATCAAAATACCTGCACTTTAACGAGCGTATCGAGACAAATGCATATTCCATTTTGTTTCATGATGAAAATCCCTTGCATGGGCACTTTGAGCCACTTATCAATAGGAAAAATTTCCAGTCTAAAGCAAAGGCTCGTCTAGCTACAAATACTAGCAACCCCTTGCATCCATTGACAATTTTGCATAGCAAGCCTCACGAGATTGAGTATTTAATTTGTGTAAGCATGCATTGTCAATATCAGATTGTGGTGACAGTCTTTTCAATGCAATTGCCACTTTGATGAATAATGAGTACAATGGCCACTATCTTAGATGGTACATGGCGCAATCATTTTGCAATTCAATTCTGTGTGGAGAAAAAACATCGTTGGAATGCAAGCAAACGTGTATCAAAAGTGACTTGACCATGAGCCGTGGTGTCACAAGCTGGGAAACATTTATTGGAAAGATCAGAGACCCATATGAGCAAAGTGGAATTGAAGGAGCTAATTTCTGTTTTGAATGGCTTTCCCACATCTTGCAAGTGAAGATGAAAATCTGGTCAGAAACTACCAACATTTGTATACAAGAACACTACAAGTGCCTAAGGCCAACCAAAGTGTACAACATCATGCACGTTGTGGTCAACAACATGCATACACACTATAAGGCACATGGGGTAGACTTTACAGTTCCAGATGATCCCCATATTGAACAGATGCCGACAATGATAGCAGCCAATGCAAGACCAAACATTAAGATACATAGATTAAAACAAACTATTTGAGCTAGCGGATCTGTACATGCCAAACACTCTTTGATGCCAACGAAGCCACACAATATAGTCCCTGACAAAAAAAATAGCATGCAGGTCGATACTTGTGCACAAGTTAGAACCAAATTAACTAAGACATTACACCGTTCACTTCGTAAAGTGAAACAACAAATCTAGACAAATGCTAGAATTGAAAACAATCAACACCTAACCAAGCAACGAAAAATAGCAATAGAATCTTACCTCAAAAAGATACAAGACACACCAAAATACACATGTGTAATTTGTGCACAGCTTCATTTTAAAAAACATATGAAACGTGTTCCACAAAGGAGACTCCATGCATTTTCGTTAGTACTACCGGAATGCGCAGATTTGTCTAACGGTAATATATGTAACTTTTGTAAAAAATAGCTCCAACAAAACAAGAAACCGCTTTACGCAACCCCGGAACAGATTACAATGAAAGTGTTTACAACATACAACTATGCTTTCAGAACTTGAAGAACGATTGGTGTCATTGCGAATTGCATTCGCACAGATTTGGCAACTGGGACACAAGAGATCACAAGTTGGACTAACAGGAACAATTATCAATGTGCCAACAGACATCAACAAAATCCAAACTGTGTTGCCTCGCCCGGTGAATGACACATGGACAGTTGTTGTTGCATTAAAAAGACGCTTGGAATACACAAATGCATATCAAAAAGGAAGAGTAAGACCAACTGTTATTATCCATGCACTTAATGAGTTGTGCAAGACAACACTATACAAGATGCAAAATGTACAATTGAACAAAGCATGGGAAGACCACTTGTTATCTTCACAAGAGAAAATTCCAAATACTAATCTACCATCAAGTGATGCTGACAATGAACTTGACGAATACTCCAAATTTGATACAGATACCTTGGTCCATGGCTTTACTGAGGCCAGAACCATACATGCCCTTCAAGACAAGATGATAGAAATAGCACCCGCAGAAGGCAAACAACCTTTAGGTATATTCCAAGATAACTACGCAGAGGAGATGAACTTCCCAACACTATTTTTTGGTGAACCACATGATGAGAACATTGTGAAACAGCTTTCATACCAAAAAATCACGCAATGGGAATTACAAAATTCAAACCGAGCCTTTGCATATCACACAACGAACTTGTTTTTCAAAACAATCAAAATACTAATTACCCAGGTTTTTTCAACAATATGGATAAGAATTTGCAAAGGAAAACTAAAAGGGAGGACACTGAAAGCAAGGGATGTGAAATGCAAACCAAACCTTGAAAAAATCTTGCAATCAGACATTGGGTATACAGATTTCAAAAAGATAAGAAACTCCCCGGACTATTTCCACCATCTGAAGAAGAATGTTTTCGCAATGATACGACAATTAGGCTTGCCAAAATTCTTTCTCACATTCACAAGTGCTGAGCAAAAATGGACCCCACTAACAACCACACTGAAGGAATTATATGACTCACACTACACAAGCTCTAAAGTAGTATATTCTGAAGCCTCTTGCAATGACATTTTTTCCTTAATAAAAAAGGACCCAGTGACTTGTACTCACTACTATAAACAAAGAATTTTCACAATGAAACAACTAATATGTTCAAATCAAACATTTTTTGGAAAAATATCAGACTATTTCTCAGTTACAAAATTCCAAAATTGGGGAAATGAACACGACCATTTCATGTTGTGGATCAAAGATGCTCTAGTCTATGGTAAAGACAAGAATTTGAGCATTGAGCATTTTGTGGACAAATATGTTACTTGTAACACAGAATGTTTAGATGAGCAAACATCTAAGCTACACACACACCATCACACTAGACAATGTAGGAAAACAAAAAGGAGGAGGTGCCGCTTTGGTTTCCCGCAACCACCAATGAAAAGGACTACACTACTTGAGCCATGTATTGATAGCACACAAGATAATGTGCATTTTGCTACTACACTAAGAACCACATTGGAAACTACAAGCTACCATCCTACTGTCTCTTTCACAGAGTTTTTGAACCGCCTACAAGTGACCGAAGATGAATACATCTTGGCAATACGAACAACACTGCTAAGACCAACACTTTTCTTGAAAAGAAAACCTGCTCATGTATGGAACAATATGTTTGCAATACAAATCCCTCATTTATGGCAAGCAAATACAGATGCTCAATTTGTTCTCAATGCATATGCAACAGCAATGTATTGCAGCTCTTATATGACAAAAGGAAATAACTCAATGACAAATGCCTTCAACAGAATACGAACAAACCATAGACAACATAACATTGATGCCATAAATATGATGACAAAGCTAGGCATCGCCTTGCTCAATTTGCAACAAATGTCTACCCAACAAGCAGTCCACATTGTGCTTGGCCTTCCTCTTAACTACAGCTCGTGAAAGTGTAGATTCATAGACACTTCTGCTGCCGACAATCGCACATTTATTTTGAAGTCCTCGAAGCTTTTGAGCAATGAACCAGACGAATCACAAAATATTGCTTGTAGAAGTTTGATTGATCATTATATTGGATGCCCTTTTTCAATGGCCTCTATTTGCCTGGTAGAATTTGTTGCAAATTACACAATAGCAAAAGGGAAATTAGGACAACATAAAAGACCACAAATTATAAGATTTATTAGGTATAGTAAAGAAATTGATTCTGAAAACCACTATAGAGAAAAACTTCTGCTTTATTTCCCTTTTTCCACCGACGAAAACACATTGAAACAAGGTTATGAAACATGGGAAGATACTTTTGTCTCCAATGAAAGAACAATACAAATCAATGAAGTGAAATATATGTACAATGTAAATGAGTCATGGGGAGATATGGATGATGCTATTTGTGATGTGAAAACTGAAGAGGGAAATAGTCAAGATGTAAACATAGAAAAGTCAAAATATGGAATCAATGAAGATACAACCTCCAAGTAGATTTAGAGGCAAAATCTCATAACATGTACAAGAGGAAGATAGAAAACCCATTTGAATTTGCACCACACCCACATTTACTCAAAAATATAGAATATTATAGCTTGCGCAGAAAACTGAACAAATAACAACAGGCCATTGTAAAGGACATATTAATGAGAAAACAATTTCCAAACTCTGCACCACTTCATCTGTTCTTAACAGGAGGTGCCAGTACAGGAAAAACCTTTACTGCAAAAGCAATATACTAGGGCCTGCTCTGTATATACAATAACTCAATTGAAAGTGACCCAGACAAGGCAAAGGGCTTGTTACTTGCATATACAGGGAAAGCAACTTATAATTTAGGAGGCACAATTTTGCACTCTGTACTCCATATTCCATTTACCAAATCTATTTTTTCTCCATTAAGTTATGAAAGATTAGACACATTCACGAAGCAGTATCATCAATTGTGAGTTGTTGTCATCGATGAGATTTCAGTAGTTGGAGCAAGATTGCTACGCTGCATAGACAAAATATTTCATGACATAATGCAAGTGCCTACTAAACACTTTGGTGGTCTGGATGTTATTTTCTATGGTGACTTTTACTAGGTAGAACCTATACATGATTGCCCAGTTTTCCAAATGCTAGCAGTTGAAGATGAGCTAATACCTTATGATTTTTGGCAGCAAAATGTAAAGTGCTACAACTTACAGGAAACAATAAGGCAAAAAGACCAGACCTTTATCAATATCCTTAACAGAATACGCATAGGCTCCCAAACAAATGATGACATAGCATATTTGAACAACAATTGCTTGCGCTCCCCACCTGCAGACCCAACATTCCCTTTTTTGTTTTACAAAAGAGCAGATGCCAATGCACACAATCAAAAGATATTATCCACTCTCCCTAGACAACTGATTACAATCAATGCAATTGATGAGCATAGTAACTATACTAGAATTGACCGTTTGCACAAAAATAGTATACCTTTGGCCAATCAAATAAAATTAAAACAAGACATCATCGTCAAACTATATGGTGGTAACTACGACATACAAGACGGACTTATTAATGGAATAGATGGAAAGTTCAAAGCATACACACAAAGCACCGATGTAGACATTATTTGGGTAGAATTCAATGACCCCCACATAGGGAAATCTCAAATTACACAAATAACAAACCTTAACTAACCATACGCATCTAACGGTTGGGTGCCAATTCTCTAAGTTGCTAGACCCCTCCAAAAACAAACTCCGATGGACAAGAGCATTATCAGAAAACAATTTCCAATACAATTGGCATGCGGTCGAACTATACATAGAGCACAAGGGCTTACTATGCATGGTGTTGCATTTGATCCTCTAGGAGTGCACCACCATGGGCTAGCATAAACAGCCCTGTCCCGAACAACAACCATTAATATACTATTCTTGTTGAATCCTCTTACAATGAAAAACTTCAAGGTAAGAACAAAAATCATACAAGAAATGACATGTCTAACTACAGATGCTACTTGGACCCTTCAAAAATCCCTAGATTCTCATAATGGTACATTCTCTATTGCAATAGCTACACTGAACACCCGCCATTTACAACCACACAAAGAGGACATTCTACATGATAGAGACTTAATGTCATCAAGCATTATTTGTCTACAAGAGATGCACTTGAAAGCACAAACACATGAAAATCCATTACCCGGTTACAATTGTTTTGCAACACACCATGTCCACGGCATAATGACATGCATCAAGGAACATATACATGTATTGAATACAATGGCTTTAACTATTGAAACTGTTGAAGCAATATTGCTCTCTTTTCTCCTAAATGGGCAAACAATTTTTGTTTGTAATATCTATGCCAGACCAGCTGCTACAGTCATAGATACCATAGCAATTATCAGCAAGGTAATGGCAACTGTTTCCACTCAAAACCTTGTATATAATGTTGGAGACTTCAACATTGACATCTCCACATGCTCCAAAAGTGTACAAATGTTAAAAAAGACCTTGCACCTATACAATTTGCACTTGCTGCAAGAGCAACCAGGCTCTCAGCCTGGCACAATTACTGACCACTGTTGGACGAACAACTACTTGTCTACATCTGAAATTCAAAGATTAGAGGCATACTGGACTGACCATGACATTCTTATGACTTATATTCTGAATGTCCCCTAAAGGTCATATGCGTTTGGCAAACAGAGATCATCAATGACACTTTTGCTCCACACACTCAATAGTACGCACTTTGCAAAAACTTGATACCTATATCAATTGTTCTTCGTACATTGCTCTTGAGTCAATTTGTTTAACTTGAAGGTTGATAGTTGTTTGTTTGATGCAGTCTAAGACTTGCTCCACCATCAATATACACCTAATCATCTTTTTAATATGTCTATGGAGGATTTAAGATAGGGCAACCAAACAGTGGTCTTGGGGTATTCCTCTCTGAGTACAACTGCAAATTTTGACACTACGATCTGTACCACCACTACTACTGCATAACCTAGTGTTGTTTCTGTACACCATCTCTTTGCATTTTACATTATACATTTTCTTATTTCTAGTTTCCACAATCTGCACAAAGAAGATTTCACAGGACTTGCTCCATCGTCAATATACACCTTATTAGCTCTTTAATATGCTTGTGGAGCTTTTAAGATAGGGCAAAAAAACAACAGCCTTGGCGTATTCCTCTCTGAGTACGGGCGACAGATTCAAACACTACAGTCTGTCCCACCACTGCTACCCCGTAACCTAGTGTTGTTGTTGTACACCATCTCTTTGCATTTTACATTATACACTCACTTATTTCTAGTTTTATACAGTCTACACAAGATTAGGGAAATCTTAAAGCTATAGAAGGAGATCTCACAGGACTTGCTTCCAATTGTGTTTCTCTTACATAATTGATTGAATGCACAAAGCTCATAAATTAGAAACATTTAACATATTAGACAATAACCAGAACCATTCAAATCTCATGATGACATAAAAAACTAGATTTTAGAGGAACAATAATAGTTCTGTTGCAGATCAACCTCCAAAATATTATTTCCATTTGTAAAATATTGTTATCAGTTTTAACTTGTGTTGCAGATCAACCTCCAAAATATTATTTCCATTTGTAAAATATTGTTATTAGTTTTAACTTGCTTTGTTTTCAGAATGACAAAAAGAAAAATTTCATTGCAAGTTGATTAGAAATAGCATAGCTTCTATATATATATTTTGACTCCATTTCTGAAATATCTTTTAATATTCCATTTAATGCATGTAAGAGATAATTGCAAGTAAGAGATAATTGCAATGAGAATGTCCAAAACTGTTAGCACATACTATTCAAATACTTTCTACGATCAGTTTAATACCTTCAGATTGTTAGCTAGCTATGGAAACACTAGTTTAGCTTATTGTCATACAGATCAAATTGTGCCCTGCCATGACATAATTTTTTTACAAGTCACCCATGGTAGTTAGGTAAAAAATGCTTCCACCACATGCATTGGAAGCTGATATGTTTTATTGTCATTGTTCCACAGGCATCCATATACATGGCCTCCAGTGAAAGAATTGCCACCAGTGCATAGCAAACACAAAAATGGTAGGCCATATCTATTCACCTAACAACATTAAAGATACTTATGTTATCTCCTATCAATTTTATGTTCTCTACAAAAAACAAAGGCCTGCTCACATTAAACATGGATGACTAATTTCAATAGATGTATGTAATTAATTGTATAATCCCTTTATTACATGTACTAAACTATTCCCTTCTACTTTGTAGTACACAAACCAGTGGCACTGGGCACAAAGGACAACCTGATCACATCTTGTATACAAAAACAAGCCAGCTGAAACAAAGGTATACTTATACTCCTACCAAGCATTTTACAACAACTAGTTGTGTTTTAGTAAATTACCTAAGGAATTCAGGTACTATGTTCTCTAAAAAAAAGGAGGCCTGCTCACATTGAACATGGATGACTAATTCCAATAGTTGTATGTAATTAATTGCATGATCCCTTTATTACATGTACTAAACTGTTCCCTGCTTCTTTCTAGTGCACAAACAAGTGGCACTGGGCACAAAGGACAACCTGACTGCATCTTGTATACACAAACAAGCCAACCAAAAAAAAGGTATGTGTACGAAATTCTGTAACCAAAACTACTTATACTCAAATCCCTGCCAAGCATTTTACAACAACCAATTATGTTTTAGTAAATTACCTAAGGAATTCAAGGCTGTTAGTACTTGAACCATGATGACATTGCTGTGTTTCTTGGTCTTAATTAATAGATGCTCTAAAACCATGCAATCAAAGACACATAGCACTACTAATGCATTAAAACATACACCAAAATGGTAATATATGGCAATTATGCGAAGCAAACTAGCACATGTTGTAGTTGTAAAATTCTACATTTCCTTTCCTCTATTTATTCCATATACCAAGATGTTACCCTTGCCCTTTTGTAGGCAAATAATCAGTACCGGATGCCCAAAACAACCTACTTGCAGCTTGAATACTGAAAGAAGTCAAGAAGAACAAAGGTAAGCCTACAAAACCCTGCAATCCTAATTAAAAAAGTCCAAGTTCCTTCTAAGCAGTGTATGTCAGGCAGTTCTGGTTCTGAAACTTAACTAAGGATTTCAAGCTTACTTGTACATTAAACATGATGACATTGCTATGTTTCCTTGGTTTCAACTGACAGATGCTCCAGGATCATTCAATCAAATATACATGATGATACCAATGCTCTACAACATACACCAACATGGTAAGCCATGAGAATTATGATAATAGAATAAGAGTTTTATTTCAAATTGCACCATATATTTTTGAAGCAATATAATTTCTCAATCATCATATGCAATTTTGGTTTGCTAGTTTTCTTAACTACAAAAAAAATGTTTAATTGTTTACTGAGCTACTAATATTGATTATAAGGGATCATGCAATATAACATGCTTTTCCTGTCCTTTTCCAAATGCACCAAAAATGTGAACATTGGCAGCCAAATAAGTAGCACTCCACAACATCATGTGGGAAAATAGTAAGACATTCCAATTTTGTGAACCCCTTCAGGCCTGTGGTTCTTAATTTGCTGAGCTCCCTCCACTTTTGGCAGCAGAGTTTCTAACATATTACCAAGCTGCCTGTTAGCTCTTTTGAGCTCTTGACATTACGACTTCCAAAATCCACTAGCCTAAAATTTTGACAAAACCAATCGCCAAACTCACACTTTCTGAACTCTACAATAGTCTCTGAATTGCTCATTTTTAACATAGACCCCTTTGTCCTGTACAACCCTCACTCTGGGCAGCACTACCTTCAAGCTTTTATCAACCTATCTATTGCCCCTTCAAAGGTTTTCACATAATGAACCGCAAATCCTTATGTATTCTGATATGCATTCTAACATTTCCTCTCTGCTTGTGTTTTCTAGCTATTCCAGAAACATGACTACTGATAGCCATCGAAATGATGCTTCACAACAACATAGGCTAGAAAGGTAAGACACTTGAATTATGCTAACTAGTTCAAACTTTTAGCGTACTCACCTAACTTTATTATTCTCTTTATCCCTCTGATAGACAGGTAAAGAACAAGAGGCAATGCAACACACCTCCTAAATCGGATACACATGACAAAAAGCTAAAGAACAAGAGACCATGCAACACACCTCCAAATTTAGACGAACAGAACAGTCATACAGAACAAAGGTATTTACTTCAATATCCTTCACTTGCTACAACTGTTTCATGCTCACTGAGATGGTGGCCGTCCAGGGAATATCGATCTAAATGTTTGTACCCAAAATAGTATTACTAATATTTGATTATATGAGTACCAGGTGTTTCTCACTATTACACATGTTTGCTGTGTTTTTTTAAAAGGAAAATTTATTAAAATTAGTAACAAAGACCCATTTGCACCATATTTTCTCCAATATGCTTTTACATGTGCTCTCTCTATTTTTTAGAACAATTGGTTTGGTCTTGGGAGTAAACTCCTGTAGTAACTTTATATTAGGGTTTGAGGAACAAAAGTTATACTAGTAGGTAGAGATGGAAATTTTTTGTGAATGCCATATAAAACTTATTTTGTCCTATCATATTTTTGGTGATATTTGAGGGCTACACCACTAGACTGAAACGTTTTGATTTGGCTCATCATAATCGAAATGTTCTCTTCTTTTTTGTTGTTGAAAGTCTTATTTAGATAAATTAAAGTGACATATGTTTAAGTATATATTTGATCACCATAGTTGTAATGGATCTATAGCCCCAGTAGCCATGCACAAGAAGTAATGTCTCAAGGAAACTGAATTAAGCTATGGAAAAAGCACCTGCCATAATAGACTGTAATTGCAAGTTTCTTTAAATCTTAGTTCTATTGGCTTCAAATTTGGTTTTTCATTTTCCACTCATCCCCTCATCACAAACTGCCCCAAGTTAGCTTCTACTAACGCAAGCCCT
Source organism: Chamaecyparis obtusa (assembly GCA_027943335.1). Taxonomy (NCBI): domain Eukaryota; kingdom Viridiplantae; phylum Streptophyta; class Pinopsida; order Cupressales; family Cupressaceae; genus Chamaecyparis; species Chamaecyparis obtusa. Next base: position 821,610 of record BSBK01002994.1, read on the forward strand.
TGGAAACTACTACAATTATCTTCCCATGATAAAATATTAAAAAATACTTACACCAACATTGCACTGGTATATAGGTAAATTAATGTGCATTGAATTTTATAATCTCAATAATGTATTCTATTTTAAGTACTAGCTGCTCGTGGATTTAGTTTCAGATTGCCAGTTTTGCATTGACTGATGTTGGCTCTGGAAATATTAACTATATCCCACCCACATGATTGCTTTGATTCTCATAGTATGAACTCAGTTGTACTGTGTGGCCCTTGAATTATTTTTTGTTCCGTCAGTGGGACTGCATCAGTCTTTCAAATGGTAGCATTATTGGGACTACCTTGGTTCATGAAGTAGTAAGGTTCCACCCTTACTAAATGTTGAGTAGCCTGTATTTGCAAGCTTGGTATTTTATACTATACTACTGTTTGCCACTTGCACCCACAATTTGTGACAAGTGCACTGGTAATTACATTTTGAAGTCTTAGTAGTTTTAGCATATAGAAGAGATTTCTATAGTCTTAGCATATACCTTGGTTCTTGAAGTAGTAAGGTTCCACCCTTACTAAATGTTGAGTAGCCTATATTTGCAGGCTTGGTATTTTACTACTGTTTGCCACTTGCACCCACAATTTGTGACAAGTGCACTGTTAATTACATTTTGAAGTCTCAGTAGTTTTAGCATATAGAAGAGATTTCTGTAGTCTTAGCATATATAAGGATTATAATTCCACAGCAAATGTGGCAGAGTATAACACTTATAAATCTATCTATTTTGTAGCATGTAGAAGGAATTACAATTTTGTTGCATGGTTATTTCTCAATATCTTTATTCTTTGCATATTGAAGCCATATTTTTTTTCAGCAAGTGTTGTGGTTTTCAAAATTTTTAAATCAATGTATTCTTTGCATATAGAAGGGTTACAATTTTGTCACATGGCGAGATTTCTATTCTTTGAATAATGAAGGCATTTTAAAATTTCAGCAAGTGTGATGACATTCTACACTGTAATTGTGGTGGTATCTGACATTTTAAGAAAATACTATGTTTGCCATTTACTCTTATAGATCTACAACAAGTGTTGTGGTATATTACAATATGAACATTCTTAGCATATAGAAAGGATTATATGTTGCTTCTTGGAGGAATCAGACTATTATTGAAATTCACATGCTTGGATTAATCAGACTATTATTTTAATTCATATGCTTCTTCAACATTAATGATGGTTTTACTGAACTTAAATGCCTATATACTGATCAACCAAAAAAGGCAAGATTTGGATTTTGAAATTGATATCCCTACTAACAAATGTTCCCTTACCATGTGCCTCTAGCCTCATCTCAATACCACACAGAACAAGCACAATTCTGGACCTGTGCAGAAACTGGGGTGGTCTGCTATTTGAAGGTGAAGTGTTAGTTATTTATGGGCCGACAAAAAACAAATATTCCAATCCACAGAACAAAATAGAAATTGTTCATGCCGACCTTGTGGATTCCAATGGCTAGATGACTATAACAATGAACATAAGCAATGCGTTAATAGATGACTTCTTGCCACGGTTAGCAGTTGGATCTAGCATACGAATCATATAATTCATTGTAAAAAGTAAATCCCAGTACGAACGAGGCGATGCAGATTGCTGCATTGCTTTAACAACTAAAAGCACTTTGGACATTATCAATCCCATGTGCAAATACCACAGATTGACATCTAACATGACAATTTCCCAGCTAATAGACGCTGACTGTGGTTATCCAGTTGGCTCCTTTGGTGCTATTGCCACAAGCTATCACAATAACAGAGGCCAACTTGAAGTACATGTGAAAGATGGATATTCTCAACAAGACATGGCCATGGTACGTTGCTACCCATATGCAAACTCACTAACAGTTCATACTCTTCTATTGTATGCTACTTACTAGACACTTTGACACTACAAACTAATAACCAGTACTTGTTGCAAGTTCTTGTGTCAAACAACTACATAGATTTGTGGGCTGCTCTAATATGACTTATATCAACAACAGCCATGCCTTTAGTCTTGTTCAAAAATTTTGTACGCACCGGTGTAAGGGGTTCACATTCCATCCAGCCATTGCAGTCTTCATTTGTGTAAGAGATTAATGATGAATGCACAAAAGCACATTTGCAAACACTCACCAAGTGCAACACCTAGGCAAGTACAAAATTCTTTCCACCCAACTCCACACTGCATCTTCCTGCTTTCATCCTTCACACAATGCATATTAACGCCATTTGTTTTCCATGTACTTGGCACATTAAAGGCAAAGAACACACATTTACCACCTTATGAGATATGTTGTAGCACATGCCATTGTGCATTGACATTTGACACTTCGACTGATATAGACTCCGTGGACTGCACCTACTGCAACAAACCACCCAACCTACATGCCACCATAGCTTATTATGCACATTGCAAAGACAGGAAGGCAATGTTGACTGCACTTTACAAGGTGACCTGTTGAAGCAATACTTCCCAGAAATTGCAGCCATCTCATATGAACAATATCAAAAAAACATCTCCAAAATGGTCTATGCGTTGCACAAACTGCACCTCTATGGCACATTCACATTGGCTCTCAACAACACCATCATTAAAATTGTTAAGCAGTGAGCTCTCATTGTTAAGTAGCTAGCACTTTGCAGTGCACAATCATAAATTTTGTAATTGGCAAAGCTTTCAATACTGCTAAACATTGACTCGCTAAGCATTGACTCTTAAATTTTGAATAGCTTTAAAAGCGGGCTCTATTTTCCAATAGACCACTACTTGTAGAACAACAGATAGTATGTTTGTGAAACACAAAATTACCCATAATATATGAATCCAACGTTTTGCTATTTTTCAATAGACTAATACTTGTAGAACAACAGATAGTATGTTTGAGTGTTTCTAGCCTTGAAGTTGGAGATAGCAACAAAAAATATATAATGACTGACATCATACTGGTTGCTATTGTTGTGTTTCTTCTTTGTCTCTTTCTTTTTTGTAACAGTAAGAGCTTCTTGATCATTGAAAAGGAGATTGATTGTTGTAGACATGTGCTTAGTAGCGAGCCTTGAAAGAAAAACTTTTGTTAACATTATCTCCAATTAGTTAGGCCTGAAATTCAAACCTTGTGTCATGTGTCTGGAGCTTCAAGCCTTTTCTAGTTTTTAGATGTGTATGATTTTGAAATGCTAATATATGAAGCTATGGTTATCTCATCTTTGCCCTACTTCTTTGTTACACATGAATGAATGTTTACCCTACAAAAAATTGGCATAATGTTAATCAGTTGTCTGTGGACTATTGAGTCACGTGTTTCATTTTACTAGTGATAGATAGAGTACATCTTAATATTTGCATATCACCTCTGTTAGATTAGGATTTCATTTGAAGGATTTCTTTCTTTTCACTTTTCTCTATAACTGATTAGTGAGAGCTTGTTCAAAATCATACAAGGAGCCTGCTTTTTGTCATTTGGATGCTTGGGATGGACTGTAGGGCATTGATTTGTGAGACTGGTAATATATGAAGTAGATAGTTTAAAAAAAGCATTTATATTCTTCTAGAAATTAATGGACTCAAATCTGGGACAATTTTCCTTGGTGCGTTGTCATGGGATATTATTTTCTTTATAATTTTATTTTTCCTTGATTGGATAGGTCTGAATGTTATAAATTAGATTATATTTATGTTCTCCTTCCACGAGAGAAACCTGAGAGGATATTGTTATGTGCAAAGTAAACACGACTACAAATATAGTAACAATAACATTAATAATTTTTGGAAGGTTTAATAACACCCCCTGCAATGTTTTTTAATTGCATAATATGAACATTGTTATTGGATATATGCTTTCTTCAAGGCATGGACAACAACAAGAGTACTATTAGTTCTTGTCGTCACATAGAAATTAGAGCAGATGTGTGTCTTAAAAAGTAATTATTTAAATTCTTTGCCTCGGCTATATTTAAATTATCCTCTTTCATACCACAAACTAATGTTTTGTTAAATTTATGTGAGTATCTTTCAGCTCTTGGAATTTGCTAACAAATGCAATGGAAATCTGAAACGATGATGATACTATGTGTGTGAAAATTGTACCTGATCTGTAAACACAACACTTCAGTAAAACATTAGAGGTTAGCAAAAATCAAAATCGTGCAAAATTGAAATCTAATTTAACCAAGCGATTTACTGCCTTCTAGTAGGTGCGAGATTAATGTTCTCAGATTGTTATCGAGATCAGTGACCTAGACGACACCTAAATGAAGGATTTGAATGCAATTGATCTAGATATGAATTGAATGCAATTAATCTTTTTTTTTTTTGGTATTTTCTATGCAATAATAATGAAAACTTAATATGGAATCTATGCTAATATGGAAAATTGATATGCTATGAATTGATCTAACAATGATATAAAAAAGAATCTAAATGAATGTAAAAAAACAAACAAATTGATCTCACAATAGCCTTGATTCGCAATAAGCTTTGATTCTCCAAATTCCAATTCTTCAAAATAGTTGTGCAATTCGTAGATGACTTTGGCAAAGTAAGCTTGCAAAATTATGAGATGATCTGAGATGAGCTGAAGCCTTGATTTTATAGAAATCCAGGGTTTTGGAGGTGCATGGGAAAAAAAGCCATAAATCACTCAAATAACTCAGGTTGATTTTTGAGTTATTTTTAAATAAAGGATAATTAACTCACAAATAAATGCAAAAGCTAAGTTTTAACTCAAAATAGAGTTTAGCTTTAATTGATAATTGATAGTTGTTTGCTTTTATGATTGTGCATGTTTTATTTATGAATTAATTTAATAATAAAGTGATTTATTTCCAACTTAACTGCTTTTAAAAATAAAAAAATTGATTTATGGGTTAATCAATTATTTAATCAAACTTTTATCCCAAAAATAATATTATTAAATATGACAACTTGCTTTAATTAATTAAATAAGAATTTAATCAATTAATGATAGGAATTTTAATTTATTGTCAAATTTAAATAATAATAATTAGGAATAAATATAATTAAATTCAATTAAATAATTAAGTGGCAGAATTAAACTTAATTAATTAAATATTGAGAATATTCAATTAATTAAACTTTAGGATAAATAGGATTTATCACCAAATAATCATTAAATCAAAGATAATTAAGATAGTTAGAAATATTGCTAGGAATATTCCTCGATGTAGAATTTAAGATAATCAATTAGGATTTGATGATGTTTAGATGTGCCTTAGATTAGGACTTTGATGTCGATTTCGTTCAATTTGATGATGTAGGAGATTAATGAACTTATAGCCCATTTTTGGGGTATTACATTTTGCCCCTCTTTGAATTATTGTGTGAAGCGTAGTGGTTCAAAGATAGTCTGTGTTTGATAGAGATATGAAACTGATTCGAAATTGATAATTGATATGAGACAGAAGCTGATTGATATTGATTTGATATGGAGATAATAGGTCCTGAATGACCAAAGATAATGTTCACTATAATAGCAAATGAACCTATGATTGCGAAAAAGTGTCAAAACACCTGATTCCAAACCTCAGGATTGCAAAGAAGTGAGTGACCGTTCTAGACTCGATTGTCTTAGCAGAACTAGCAGGTATCACATCTGAATCCTTCAGTTGCTGAAGAATGAAGGAAAGAACACTATGATCTGATGGTTGCAAAAACTGATACAGTTTACAAGATTAGGAGAATACCAGATTGATATGGATTGACGAATCTGATATGCCCCAAGTGATGATAGATTTGCCCCAAGCGATGAGGACTTTTTTGATGAATCAGTAACTAGACATGGTTGTTGTCTTGATTACTAAGGAAGATATGATTTCCATAAAGATATGATTTCAAATTTGATTACAGACTTTGAATGATATGCAATACCATGCCCCCTTCGGGATTAAAATTGAAATCTGACAAGAAAAGTCAGCGGTGAGAATTCAAAAGCATGTTAATTGATTGGAAAAGTGGTTATACACGTTCAGGAATGTGTTCTGCATCGTTGGAAGGTCCCAAAAGACCATGTTTGACTAGGTTAAACCATGAGTTGACCATAGTTGACCAAGTTGAAATTTTGATAGTTTGATGTAAGATAATTAGTTAAGTTGAATACTGGATTTCTGCTATGATTGAAGGTTGATTATGCAAGTAGTTAATAATATGAATGATCTCAGATTTTGATTTTGATCCTGAAAAAAGATTCTACTTGCTATTTTGTTGGAGGAACCTTTGCGTGGGATTCAACTCTTGTTAGATTTGAAGATGCGAGTGGAGAATTGTTTAAGCTTTGAAGTGTTTCCAAACAGTTGTGAGATCATGTAGACATGCAAAATGCAAAGAGACATGCAAAATGAAATTCAACCTAAGACCTAGGACCTAGTCACTGATCATGTGTCGATTTGTTATCATCATTGAACTTTTAGGTAACCAGATAAATCAATACAATGCCCACTAGCTAAAAAACCATAGACATATGAATATCGATTTGTATGCGCAAGAATCAATACAACACCCACTGGCTAGGCAACCATGGACATATGAATATTGATTTTATTTTCAAAATGTCAAATTAGATATAAGCACCAAGGCATAAACATCAGGATGACCTGAATATCATGTCCATTTTGATATAGCAATTTGTATAGGCATCAAAACATGAACATCGTGATGACCTGAATACGCCTTGCATGACAAACACATCAAACAGCTAAGAGATCATTCTAAATCCAATGTGAATTACCCATAGTGACCCTTTATCATTCACATCCTTAGGTAAGATCATGTTTCACAGTAGGAGAAAGAACTTACTCAAAAAGACAATAGTTAGATCAAACTTCCTTGAATTTTCTGGGTATCAATGGTCGAGGTACGCATGGCCATCCAATTCAAGATAGAGGCTCTTACAGTTGGACACCATTTCAATCCAAAATTTCTAAAGTTGTTGGATTTTCACATACAAGCAGAAAACAAAGAAAAGATTATGCCCCCAGTCATCACTCTCTAAATCCTATAAAGGACATCATCGAAGAACTCGAAGGGACACAATGTGCAAAAATCTTAATGTGAATCAGTAAGCATACAAGGATATAAAAGCATGAAAAGCATAGATTGTTTTCAGTTTGTGTTTAATTGCGTTGTTGTAGATGCAAAATCCTTTCTGGAGACAAGACAGACTTGACTGACTCAAATGAAGCTTCAAAGGACTTTGACTGGATATGAGATGTCTAAGATATACTGGAGACCATAGGATATGACATTGATTGCCCCCAAATTTGAACATTGATAGGATGCAGATGCTTGAGTTGATTGGTGTACAGACCGACTTATTGAAAATTGGAAATGCAGAAACAAATCGGGAGATATGTACAAACTAAAGCAAGACTGAAAGCTGGGAAAGACCAAGATTGTGCTGATAGATGGAGCGTTTTGAAACAAGTGGCACCCATTTGCCGAGTTTTCACCATCTTGGCAGAGATTCTATTTTTGCTACCAAGGCGCCTGTTTCCAGGTTTTCACCAAGGCACTTTTTTTTTCTTTTTCATTTTTCTTGTATTTTTTATTTTTCAATTTTTTTGAATTTTTGATATTTTTTGATATTTTTTGTGAATCATCAAGGTGCCTATTGCTAGGTTTTCACCAAGATCATTTTTTCAAGACATTTTACCAATTTTTAAGATTTTTTTTTTTTTTCATGACATTTTACCATAGATTGAATGCCTTAGGCATAGAATTTCTTACGATGGAGAACATTGATTGGTTCTCGGAGCTGTTCTCCTTCAGTCGTTGAGAGTTGATAGGCACCAGAGCCAAAAGTAGCAGTGATGACAAAGGGACCCAGCCAGTTGGGTTCGAACTTCCCCTTGCGTTCTCGATGGGATTGATTTTTAGGATTTTCTCTCAAGACTAGATCACCGACCTGAAATTCTCTGTGTCTGACTTTCTTGTTGTAGCCTCTAGACATTCTCTTCTGATATACTCTGAGATGATCATACGCTGCTTGTCTGCGCTCATCTAGTAGTTCAAGTTCTTGCAACCTAGACACTCTGTAGTCATCATCAGTTACTAGACCATGCATTCTGATTCTGAGTGATGGGATTTCAACCTCAATAGGCAGTACCACTTCAGACCCATAAACTAAAGTGAAAGGTGTAGCCCTAGTAGGTGTTTTGATACTTGTTCTGATACTGGTTCTGATACTTGTTCAGATACTTGTTTTGATACTAGTTCTGATACTTGTTTTGATACTTGGTATACTTGATAGCATCTTTTTCCATTGCAAACTCCCAAGAAAGATCATATCATGCAGTCCCAATGTCTAGCAAGGTGAAGAACAAGAGGGATTGGCAAGCTGGTGGAAGAGATGGAAGATAAGAGAATGAAGGAGAATGAAGGGAAGAAATTCTCAAGGGAAAACTCCTCAAGAATACCCAAGCTAGGGAAAAATTGTCATGTAAAGCGCATTTGGACAAGCAATGAAAGGCTAGCATAGGATAAGTCACAAAAGTGTAATGCCAGAGTAGGAAAGGATGCAGTCCAAAAGAGTAGACATGTCAAGAGGATTCATAGCACCGTGTTTTACTCTTTTTTTTTGTTATTAGATCAAGACCAAAGGGGAAAAGGATGGTGAAAGGCTAGAATGAATGGAGGAAGATGGATATGAAGGCTAAACATGAAAGGAATGAAAGCAAGATCATCGTAAGATAGCTCACAAGATAGCCAAATGTTTGTGTATAGATCAACATTGTCAAGATCAAAAAGAGAAGATGAAATGGATGAAATATGTAGAAGAACTACGCATGATGCCTGATTGCCAGGTTTTCATCATGGTACTTCTCCAAGGTGCCACAAGGGAGTGGTTTTCACCATAGGATGAATTTATTTCTCTTTACTTTTGCTACCGAGGTGCCTGTTTCCAGGTTTTCACCAAGGCACATTTTCAATTTTATTTTTTTTTCATTTTTGGAAGAAGGCAAGCTTTTTAGATAGTGCTCCTTGAAAGGATAAACCGTGATATGCCAAGGAATCAAAATGATATGCTCAAAGATGCTGATAGGGAAAGGCAGATGGAAGAGAAAAATGGAGGATAAGGTTTTATGTAAAGTGAGTGAGGTTGGAAGATAGGAGGAATAGGCAAATGAGGAAAAATGATAGAAGGTAGAAAGATAATGCATGGAAGGATTGTGAAAGGGTAGATGGAAAGGAAGGCAAGATCAATGTCAACATATACCTTGAAGGGTGGTGAGAGGATGGAGGAAATGTGAATGAAGGAATACGTGAAGGAATATGGTGAATGGATAGCAGAGATTGTGGTTTAAGCACATGGAATGGAAGAATATTTTTGGAAGAAGATGAAGTGGAAGCCTTTGGAAGCTTGAATGTCAACTTCACTTTTTTTTCAACATGAGACTCTCTTACGAGAGACTTTGGTATCCATATAGCCTTAGGCTTTTTATTTCCTTTTGATGATCTAGAGAGAATATCTTCAATGATGGATTTTGGAACCCATATTTGTCTTGTAATTTTTTTCTTAGATATCTCTTTTGACTTTATGTTTCCATGTCTATTAGAGGAGACATGGTGATCTTTTTTTTTGATAGATTCTTGTATTGTTTCTTTTTCTTGTATTGAACATTCAAGTTACTTCCAAAAGACTTGGGATTTGTGGAAGGAGGATATGATTGGTTTAGATGGGTGGGTGGATGAAAAGGATTCAAGGGTATGCATCTATGTTGATCTTGAGAGAAGATGGGAGATGGAGGGATGTAGGGACCCAAGATGGATGGTGAATTAGGAGAGTTAGGAGGGGAAAGTGAAGGGATATAAGGACCCAAGATGGAAGGCAGATGTGAAGCTCTTAGTAGTGGTGGAAGTGGAAGACGCAAAAGGATAATCAATAAGTTTATCAGCATCTATATGACAACCAAGGATATTAGCATCTTTAGAGTGAGCATTAAAATTTTCAATAGAATCATGGACATCTTGAATATGAGCACCTTCTTTGATAGGATTGTTCAAAGCTTGCAAAGACTTAGGAAGAGTAGAAAGTGGAAGTGAACATGGAATGGTAGAATAAGAAGATGGAAGACTTTGATCTTGACAAGGATCTTTGGATAGCATAAGCGCATAATTTTTCTCTTGATTTTCAATAGGCTTAACATTGGAAGTAGTAGCTTGATCTTGTTTAGGAGAAGACTTAAGACATGGTGGAATGCATGAAAAAGGGTGTGCAGGATCAAAAGAACCATGAAGTGGATAAGAGACATCATGAAAGGGATTGGATGACATGGAGGGTTCTTGATCTTGATCTTTCTTTATGTTCTTTTCTTCATCATTTCTGGAGTCCTCTTGACATGGAGCCACTTCTAAGGATAAGGAAGCATGTTGGGATTGTATGGATGACTTTGAAAGAGATGGTGAAGGACTAGCTAAAGTAGGCATTGTAGCATATGAAGGATTAGGCTCTTTAGGTTTATCATTATTGAAAGTATTTGCAGCCAAGTGAAGGTTAGCTTGAGTTTCTTTAAGAGGTAGCCCTGGAGGATAACTATAGGGAACCGTATGAAAAGTATCAGGGCTTGTGTCAGATGAAGGTTCTGTGAAAGATTTAAAAGACTCGGAAGCTTAAGGAAATGTATGGGTATTGGAGGAAGTAGGGGATGGAAGGGAACCATCACTAGACAAAGGTTCAACATTAACATGACCTTGCTTGAGAAGATAATCTTTATTTTCAGTAGGAGAGTCTTTAGGAGAAGGATTCTTATAATATTGATGCTTCAAGCTAGCACGATGCATTTTATAGTCCTTAGCAGTAGTAGATGGATCATAATCAAGGTATTGTCCACAAAAGCCATCAAAATCTCTTTCAAAATTAGAATCATATGGATCACCATCACGATCTATCCAATGTGATGGCCCATTTGTAGTAAGTAGGAACACATGATGAGGACTCTTAGGAACAGAGGTGTCATAGGTATCATTACATTGTCTATCGTCACAGTCATCACAGTCTCCAAAGCTTGATGTGTCACTCTTTGTGGAAGAGGTATCATAAGGGTTGTCACGTTGCTCACATTTTTTCTGAGGGCATGGTGACATGTACAAGTCTTTATCAAATGGAAAAGAGCATAGAGTTTCCATGGAGAACTCCTTAGGTTCCTTTTCTTTTTCAAGTTTGTCAAGTTGGACTTGCATAGCTTGCAGCTGCTTCATCATAGCGATGATTAGAGCTTCTTCCTCTTGTGTACTGATTCTTTGAGACATGTGTACTGATTCTCAATAGCTATTGCTCTGTTCTTGACATAGTGATTTGTTCGATAGATTCTAGAAATAGGTTGAAAAAGCTAAATATTTGGCAATTCTGACAATTTTCTGACAACTCTCAAAAATTTCCCAAATGACCCTCTGCAGACTCGTACGATAGTGGGTATGCTATGAAACAATAGTTGCAAAACTTGTATGACAATTGCAAGCAAGATTTTGACTCTTAGAATTTTTTGGTATCAAAACTTGTACAACACTGGGTTTGCTATCATACGACAGATGGGTTGTAATGAAACGACACTTGATAGAAACTCGTATGACTTTTTGACCTCCTGAGATGACTTTTGACTCCAAAAAAGGATTTTACTTCAGATTTTGCAAATTTTGAGTTTTCAGATTTGAATTGTTTGCAAATTTCAATGTCTAGATTTGAGGATTGTAACAGATTTTTTCATTTTCAATAACCAGATAGATAAACAAGCACGCAAAATAGCAAGCAAGTGATTTCAAGCATGTCTGAAAATAATGAACAAGGGCAAAAGCAACCTTGCGCATGAACAATCAAGTGACTTATTCGTTCTAATCCTTAGAAGCGCTAATTGTGTATGTTCCAAAAATGTTTTGCAATAACGCACATATACCCTATAAAATGAAAATTTGGCCTCGCTAGGGTTTTTAGTAATGGTTTGATTCTGCAACTTTTATGATCCAAAGGGGTGAACTCCAATCCCGGTGCACCAGGGTTTTGACATAGTCCAAGAACTTAATCTTCAGGAGCTGCTAGGGAGATCTGACAACCCAACAATGAACCATACCCATGGAGATTTCTTCCACAAGGACATTTATATAGCGGCTGTCACTACCACGACAAAAATGGCTATGACTGCTTGAGGTTCTGTCAACGTAGTTTGCCCTATGAAGGGATTGTCCGCTACGGTTAACCCTCTCTAAAGATGACTCACAATAGTATACCACAAGGGGACTTGGCTCTAGATCCAAGGTTTTTGACACCTTTTCACTTTTAACCCAAACAAAGCAAGCAGATTAATCCGACACGCTAAGACAAAGTTTTGCTTCACCAAGGTCTATGATGCCAACTCCACGTGATCTATCAACCTCTCCGGAGAGAGAATGTATCAATCAATAAGAGAAGGCACACTAACCAATTTTGATTCACCAAAGTTCGTGATGTCAACCCCACGTGATCTATCAACCTCTCCTAGGAGAGAATGTATCAATCAATAAGAGAAGACACACTAACCAAGTTGAATGTGAAACGCACTAAGTATCCTCCCTACCTACAAAGATTTTGTCATCAAGAAAGATTTCACTAGGAATCCAATCTCTCAAGAATCACGAATAGTGTTCATAGGGCCTAATTACTATGTGAGCGCAGATATATTCCCGAAAGCAAATCTACCAAAAGTACCCAAAAAGCAGAAAGAGGAACACTTAACGCTTAAAGCGAATATGAGATGAGTCCACAAGGTGGAACACTTAACACCTCACACAAGCTGAAAATGAGTCCCCAACTTAGAAAACAAGTGAGCTCCTAAAAGCACAAAAGGGTTGCCAAGTGGAACACTTAACGCTTCTGTCCTGTTGACCCCTCCCCTTTATGGCACTGAGATTGCAACCATGGGGCAGAAATGAGGGGCCGACAGATTAGCGAGTCCAATAACCCAAGATAGAAATCAAGATCAATCAAAAGTATCTAAGACTACTTAATGAATCCTTAAGGGGTCACAACCTAGTATCAATTATGCAAGTGTGTAAAACAAAAGCATGAAAAGAATCACCCAAGCTAGACACACGAGAGATTTATTTTAAGTCCCAAATTGAAATGTCATTAGATGAAGGAGAATACTTGGGATCCTTGCAACGCGCTTAGTAGATTTTACCTAATTTTTAATTTTTTGTTGAGCTTTACTATGCAAGCAAGCTACGAACTCTCCAACAAGCCAACAAGCAAACAAGATATGCAAGGTATATTCAACTTATGAAAACCCTAGGGTTAGATCTAAAAATCAATTGTTAGGAGAAATAATAACTATAAATTAATCCAAATGACAACTCATATCATGCATTGAATCATATGAAAAATAAGTGCATACCCATCACAAAATTTTAATTTTTTTGCACTGCATTTGACCTAGTCAACAAGATCTGATTTTTTTGATATGATTTTGGCCACAAAAATAGAAATTCAAAATAGAGATCCCTACTAAAAAATAGAGAGCTTTCCAAAAATGCAAAAATTTTAGAAAAATCTCTTCATTTGTGCCCTAGAGACTCATTTTATCAAAATAGACCAGTTTTTGTAAATTGACTATTTGAGCTATTATATCATGTCCAAATTTAAAACACAAAGAATGGACCCCATGTAGAATTTAAAGAGCTTTCTGAAAATATAAATGTTTTTGAAAAATATGCTGATTTGCGTCAGATATTAATTTTTTTCATAATTTCAAGAAAAAATTATTAAAAATTCAAAACATCTCAAAAAATTCTAAATTTTTTATTGTAGCTTCCCTGATATGTCACCAACTTGAAAAAAACATTTCAGATGAAAAATACAAGCTGTTTGGGAGATAAAATTAAATCTTTGAAACTTTAGGGTTTTAGCTCCCAAAAAAAATCAAAACCAGCATGCAAAGGTGGGTTGCCCCACGGTGGGCGCCAGAGATGTGTGTGTGAAAATTGTACCTAATATATAAACACAACACTTCAGTAAAATATTAGAGGGTAGCAAAAATCAAAATCGTGCAAAATTGAAATCTAATTTAACCAAGCGATTTACTGCCTTCTAGTAGGTGCGAGATTAATGTTCTTAGATTGTTATCGAGATCAATGACCTAAACGACACCTAAATGAAGGATTTGAATGCAATTGATCTAGATATGAATTGAATGCAATTAATCTTTTTTTTTTTGGTATTTTCTATGCAATAATAATGAAAACTTGATATGGAATCTATGCTAATATAGAAAATTGATATGCTATGAATTGATCTAACAATGATATAAAAAAGAATCTAAATGAATGTAAAAAAAAATAAAAATTGATCTCACAATAGCCTTGATTCGCAATAAGCTTTGATTCTCCAAATTCCAATTCTTCAAAATAGTTGTGCAATTTGTAGATGACTTTGGCAAAGTAAGCTTGCAAAATTATGAGATGATTTGAGATGAGCTGAAGCCTTGATTTTATAGAAATCTAGGGCTTTGGAGGTGCATGGGAAAAAAAGCCATAAATCACTCAAATAACTCAGGTTGATTTTTGAGTTATTTTTAAATAAAGGATAATTAACTCACAAAAACATGCAAAAGCTAAGTTTTAACTCAAAATAGAGTTTAGCTTTAATTGATAATTGATAGTTGTCTGCTTTTATGATTGTGCATGTTTTATTTATGAATTAATTTAATAATAAAGTGATTTATTTCCAACTTAACTGCTTTTAAAAATAAAACAATTGATTTATGGGTTAATCAATTATTTAATCAAACTTTTATCCCAAAAATAATATTATTAAATATGACAACTTGCTTTAATTAATTAAATAAGAATTTAATCAATTAATGATAGGAATTTTAATTTATTGTCAAATTTAAATAATAATAATTAGGAATAAATATAATTAAATTTAATTAAATAATTAAGTGGCAGAATTAAACTTAATTAATTAAATATTGAGAATATTCAATTAATTAAACTTTAGGATAAATAGGATTTATCACCAAATAATCATTAAATCAAAGATAATTAAGATAGTTAGAAATATTGCTAGGAATATTCCTCGATGCAGAATTTAAGATAATCAATTAGGATTCGATGATGTTTAGATGTGCCTTAGATTAGGACTTTGATGTCGATTTCGTTCAATTTGATGATGTAGGAGATTAATGAACTTATAGCCCATTTTTGGGGTATTACAGATACAACTATGTTTCAATTATTTATTTCATTGTCAATGAAGTTCAATGTGCAAGGAACTCTACTAATGCTACTCATAGAGGTTAAATCCCTAATGTAAGGTCATTATATTTCTATTAGTGGTTGTCAGAGCCAAAATTGGACAAAACCTACTATTCACTAATTCAATCATGGTCGGTTTGGTCTAACATCCGAGATACAAACACCCTCTACCACACATGCTTCCATGTTCACATGCTTCCTCTTGAGGGTACGATCTATTATTTTTGTTGACATAGGGTTTCTCTAGATTATTATAGATGTGGTAGCTCATAATTCTGGTGACACAGAATTTAACTAAAGTTTAGTCTACATTGTAGAGTTTTCTGGTTTTTAGGCTTCAGCATGTGGATGTAAGTTTTTTACCCTGGTTCTATCAATTGTTTTTAGCCTAAAGAGTTTGGTGCATAAATCCTATAAATTTTCACTCTTCCTCAATATTTAATAGTTTTAATTTTGAATTTTTATACCCTATTCTACTAGTGTTTGTAGGGGACTCAATGGCTCCATCATGAATATAGAATCTTGCTACTCTCCTAAGAGATTCAATCTCTCAGCAATCTCTCGACCAATGACAAGCTTTCAGCTCGAGTGTATTGAAACCAATCGATCTCTTATTGCAAGGAATCAGATCCATGGTGACGGGTGAAAACTGAATGCCTACTATTCGTAAGAGGTTGACAGATGTGGACAATCAATCGAATGAAGGAAAGGGCACACACTTAAATAGTATTTCTATGTTTGCGTAAGTTTTAGACTGCAATTACATTTTCATTGGTTTGTACACATTGTCATGGTCCTCCAAACTCTGTAAATCCTTTTCCCTTTGCAAGTGAAAGTGCAAATGGTATTCATAAGACAATTTACATGCCTTGTCTTTGTTTCTACATTTGGCATACATGCCTTTATCAATATACGCAACAAAAACCATCTGTCAAAATTCACACTTCATTTATTGTTTGAAAGATGTTCCAAAGCTCCCATTTTCACATAAGTAGCCAAGATCACTGACAAAAATTACCAGTTTCAGCTTTATTGTTGCCGGTTGCATCCAAATGTATGTTTGTTAAGATTTTTGAATAAATACGTTTTGTTTATATCCTACAATCTTGCCATTTGTTCCATTGGGGCTCTCTCTAGTATAGAGTTTGTGAACAAGCAATGTAGCATTATTTTAAAAGGTTAGTTTTAGTACTAACTATTTTAGCAATGTAGCAATGTTTTGAGTCTTATGACCCTTGAGGTCTCCATAAGAATTAGTCTATGCCATTAAAAACTCTGTAGAACAATAGATAGTATGTTTGAGTGTTTCAAGCCTTGAAGTTGATTAGTGAGAGCTCGTTCAAAATCATACAAGGATCCTTCTTTTTGTCATTTGGCATTTAATGCTAATGATTTCTTATCAGAATTCTCTGCAACTTCTAATTACAATCAGATTATAATATATGAATGACACTTGGTTTCATACTCTGCTCTCTGTTTACAATGATATTTCATTGCCAAAATAAATATGTAGGCATACAGAATAAAAAATAGCCCTTTACACTAATAATTGTTTGGATACTTCTACGATCAAGTGCCATTCTAAACTTTGCGTCTGCTTTATTTTCCTTTAGAGCTTTTCTAATTTAAAGCTTTCCTAATCCATGATTTAGCAATGCACTAGGCAGGAACTAAGCTGCCCTGTAGCCCTTGTTTAAAAGTTGTCATGTTGGGGGTTTATTCAATGTTTTAATGTTTGGAATTAACGTTTCTTTTAGAATTTTTAGAATTAGGAGTATGAATATTTTTACTAAATATTTTTTGTGAATGTGCAATAGTGTTTAATAAATGATAATATTAGCTTGTATTCATCAAAAGAAGAAAGAAGTGTTTATGTTTGTGTATTAGTTTCTATTGATTTATAAATTAGCACTTGTATCATAAGGATGTGTAATAGTTACATGGATAAAAATTTATATACTAGCATACCTATATTTTAAAAAATTATGTAAAATATCAAGTTGTGAGGCTTTCACAACACCATCCCATTGCAAATGGGGACCCCGCTTTTTTTTTCCCATGGGTTGAGGTAGTAGGATAAGTTTGGCAACAATCTATGATGCAAGGGGTTTTCTTTGAGAAAAGTCTAAAAAATTGTAGAATTTGGGTAAGTCTGAAAGTGGGGAATAAAGATAGAAATTGGGCTAAGGAGGGGAAAATTGGCCTAAGTATGAATTTGAGATGAGGCTCTTTTTGGTTCCCATCAATTTGAGATGAGGCTTTTTTTGGTTCCCATCAATTTGAGATGAGACTCTTTTTGGTTCCCATCAATTTGAGATGAGGCTCTTTTTGATTCCCATCAATTTGAGATGAGACTTTTTTGTTGTTCCCACCAATTTGAGATGAGACTTTCTTTTTTGTTCCCACCAATTTGAGATGGGGCTCTTTTTTGTTCCTATCAAACCCTGCCTAGCTTGTATTCATCAAAAGAAGAAAGAAGTGTTTATGTTTGTGTATTAGTTTCTATAGATTTATAAATTAGCACTTGTATCATAAGGATGTGTAATAGTTACATGGATAAAAATTTATATACTAGCATACCTATATTTTAAAAAATTATGTAAAATATCAAGTTGTGAGGCTTTCACAACACCATCCCATTGCAAATGGGGACCCCGCTTTTTTTTTTCCCACAGGTTGAGGTAGTAGGATAAGTTTGGCAACAATCTATGATGCAAGGGGTTTTCTTTGAGAAAAGTCTAAAAAATTGCAGAATTTGGGTAAGTCTGAAAGTGGGGAATAAAGATAGAAATTGAGCTAAGTAGGGGAAAATTGGCCTAAGTATGAATTTGAGATGAGGCTCTTTTTGGTTCCCATCAATTTGAGATGAGACTCTTTTTGGTTCCCATCAATTTGAGATGAGACTTTTTTGTTGTTCCCACCAATTTGAGATGAGACTTTCTTTTTTGTTCCCACCAATTTGAGATGGGGCTCTTTTTTGTTCCTATCAAACCTTGCCCAGCTCAACTTATAGCTAAAGGAATCACTTCCCCATCTCAATATTAATGAAAGAATTAAGGGGATGAGACATGGGTTCGTTCCTAGCTGACTAGTCCCATTTTCCCTTCATGTTTGGCTCAAAACTCTAGGTAGAGGCCCTCATCAACCAGATTGGAGACTTGGGGCCCATTAAGTCCTCCCAAAATGATTACATGCATCCCTTAGTGTGGAATGTGGGCCATAAAATGTTGAAATTTGGACTCAAAAAAATTGAATTTGTAGGCCTTACAAACCTAGTGTATGGATCTTTGGAGAACAAATCAGTCCTATAAGCATATAGCATGTGGGCCTTTATCGCCCAGGCCTAAATCTGAAATAAGTGAAGACCTCAAATATATATGAAATAATCAACGAGACAACATGTCATTGTTATTGTTGTTTCATTAATAATAATAATTTTCTTAAACTAAAATACTCCTTTATCATAAAGTGTATAACTTGCCTTTCTAATCTCTCATTTTGTTGTCATTTTTCATCTTATCGTCAATTTAGTTTTTGATACTCAATTTGTCTTATTTTCACATAAGCTAGCCTAAAATCTAAAAATCCACCATCTATCAATTTAGACTACTCCAAATGTTTTTTTCTTTATCCTCTAAATTAATTCATATGCTCTAGACTCCATAAACAAAACAACCCTCATGATGTTTTCAGCCTAATTGAAAACTGTTTTCCTTCTTATTATTATTTTTTTTTCCAAAAATCTAACCATTATCTATTGGCTTTTACATGATATATACATTGAACTAAACACCAAAATCTTATATTTAACACGAAGCCCTAGATAAATCAATCAATAATAAAGATAATATCATCTCTTAATTTGATCTCATTGAAACTATTGGAACTTGCATTAATACTTGTATCAAAATATATTATTCTGCGATTTTCAGCTACATGTCCCACATCTTTGTGTGGTATGTGTTCCTTCTTATATGTCCACAAATATTATTAATCAATATTAAAATATTGAAAAATATATTTTAAGAATAGCGCCTAAAAGGTCCTATATATAAGAACATTGAAAAAGAATTTTTACACGAGAAATAATCAAATGCCTTGGAGTTACACAAGTTGACAGTTCGTTAAGACACAACCGTTGAATATTACGTGTCTCTCGATTACACAGGAGGAGAAATAATATTTAATACCATGACAAATGTTCGTTTAACTCTTGTATAATGATGTTTGTTTTTGTTCTTTGGTTTAAATGTTCGTTTAACTCTTGTTTGATGATGTTTGTTTTTGTTCTTTGGGATGTTTTCTTATTAAGATTGCTAAGATTTGGATAAGTGTTAGCCATCCATGGACATTTTGACTTCATCGTTATTTTCACATCATGTGTAGACGAATGATTTTTTTTTATTGTTTTTTCAAGATAAATAAATATTTAATTGTGTGATGGTGAATTGAGTATATTTATGTTCGTTTTTTTAGTTGTGTGTTTGTTTTGAAGTGTGTGTCCTAATATGATAATATGTTGATAAGTGATATTTCTATGTTAAATTTGATCCATTATTAGATATATTTGTTCTTTATTTTAAGATCAGTATTTTATTTCTTTGTATTATTTTTATGAGATTGAGAATTTAATCTTGAAGTGCATAAATGATCGCAAATTTTACGATAATTTGAATTCAAGTTCTTCATACCCTTTCCTATTAGATGTTATGAACCAACTTAACACATCTTTTATGTAACTTATTATGTCATTGTATTTTTATGCACTTAGAATAAAGTGAAAATAATGCAAGGATAGTGATAGAGAAGAACAGTTAGACCACAATTCAATTTTGTAACATAATACAAGAATTCAATTTACATCATCATTTAGGTCATCTACAAATCGTGTTTTCAATTTTTCTCGTTGTAGTTAATTTGATCCACCAATGGGTTTGGCCTAAGAGAAATCGTTCACCTATCATGCTGTCAAGCCTTTCAACATTGTCTCTATGCACTACTTTGACTTCTTATATAGCCAACAAATGATTGTGGAAATGTAATAGGAGATTTTTTTGGTTAATTCATTCCTACTCATCCTAGTATAGTTTCACACATAAAAGTAGGTTTACAACATTCATATGATCAATCATGTAGGGAACACCAACGATCCACAAGTTTTATGCACACTAATTCAACTCTAAGTAAACATTTGTATGCTTGTAAAGAATAATTCTAAAACAATGTCAACATCATTTATTCTTCATTAATCCTAGAGCTAAATGCAAATCCTCTAATTTAGTTTAGCTAATTCTATTTTCTATTGTTCCTTCTGCATTAGGGTTGTTGGATCACTTGAAAATTTTCTTTTTTGAAGCTTAGAAAAGTGCCACATTTTAATGTTTGGTAAAAGAGAAACTTATATTTGGAAAATTGTGATGAAAATCCTTTTAAAATGAGTCAAAAGGGGTATGTTTCAATATTTCGTAGGTTCTCAAAACATCAACCGCAAAATAGATAAATTTCACTATTGCGTTGGGGTAAGGATAAGGATGTTTGAGATAGCGATTTTTCTCTATTTCATGGGCCACATTGATAATAATCGAGAAGAGCAAAATTTCTCTATTTCACAATGAACTAAAAGAGGAAACTTGTGAAACAACCAAATTATGATTATGTACATCTTAGGATTTGTCAGAAGATTTGAAGTTGACGCTTAAAAGGATAAATTAGCACAAGATATATTGATACAATTTCTCTGACATTCACAAATAAGAAAGAATTCTATTAGAAGAAAATTCCTCAGAAAAACATGCTTCATAAATGCTATAATGTATACATGCTTCAAAAATGATGTTGAAAGAGGGTGCACAAAAGAGAACATTGCAAATATAAAAACAACCCAGCTTAGAAAATATGATTTCCAAGCTGCAATCAAAATCTTAGCTTTTTACGAGATGTTTTGGCTTTTCGACCAAAATGAAATCTGAAAGATAGGTGTTTATTAGTTAATTTATTGATTAAGTTTTTCAAAAGAAGTTTCTTGATTTTAATGTACATGGTGGTGTCTTTTCACCTTGAAGAGGTGTGAAAACCATTCAATCACATATATATGTGTGGTGTAAAATGTAAAGGAGAGAAAGAAAAAATAAAAAATACTATTTGTAGGGATAGCATAATAATGCAACTCAAGCAAAAATCAATTGTACCTCTTTTTTGAAATTAATACAAAGACTCTCTTTTATGTCCAAATTGAAGAATTATTCATTAAACTTGATTAGGTTAGTCCTCTGGGATTATTGATTCAGATTCAATTGCTACCTTTTAATATATTTATTGAAGAGATTAGTGTTGTAGTATACTTTTTGGATCATCAAAAATTGCATGCGAAGTGTTGTCCATGTAACTTTGTCTAATTGGTTTTCTTTGAGAAATTAAATTCAATCAGACTAAGATTTGTACTGTAGAAGATTCTTTTCATATATAAATGTGTGGTAGTGGATCGTGTTTGTTGTCTCTCAAGATTTGTATATGAAAATATGACAAGGAGCGACTCTACCTACCCAATATTGGCTAGGGACTGGTCTGAGGATTGTTTCATAAATCAGGGAATATCTTAAAGGTGTGAAGTTCATTATTTTGTCAATGATAATCTCCATTATATATATTAAACCCTATATTTGAAAGAACCTAATTCTAAACAAGTAATTCAAAATTTCCTACATTTATTCATTGTATGATCTGATTTTCCTAGAAGATTACTTGCCACTTTAAGGAGATCATCCAAGTTTACATATGTTGTTATCTGCTATAAAAAGCCTTAAGCTAGAAAGTATGGCTAAGGTATAGGCTTACCCTCCTTGGTTCTTCAGAGCCTAAAGTGTAGGGGAATCAAATTATTCTCATTCGTTGGCCAAGATTGATTGAGGAATCCTATAGGAGAATTGGCATAGCTCTTGGATTTCCAATATGCGATTTTGGGAACCAACAGATTGGTGACTCTATTGAGGAGTTGTCTATGAAAGACAACATTGAAGATTACCTAGAAGCTCTGGTGACGCAATTAAGACTCTACTGGAGATAATAATTCATAAGGAGTAAAGAAATATTTTCCTCTAAGTGAGGTGGAAACTCTATTCAATAAACATTTCAGTCAGTGATTCTACTAAGGGAGAAGATCCAGAAGGAGATGAAATTTTTTCTTTTTGAAAGAGAGCAATTTTTCAGAATGTATCAGAATAAACAATCATTTCAGAGAAAACCATTTATTCCAGATGGCATCAAACCTTTGGATCTCATAAGATTTCAATGTAACCCTAATAAGTTATTCTCAAAGCTTTCACAACTTGTACCAAAGTTTCATGGAGAGTTTGACAAATCAGGACTTGATCATTTGGATGCATTTTACACATTTATAGAAGATTATGAGATTTATGTAGAAGATCAAGTGACAAAGCTATTTGTTGGGATTTTAAAGGATTATGCAAGAGAAGCATATGAATCACTACCTACACAGAGCATCTCATTGTAGAGAGAATTAAAAAAATGGTTCCTATATAAATTTCATGATGTAAGTAAGGAAGAGGATAACATGTGTTATGAATAGGACAAAAAAAAAGATTGCATTAAAGAAGATCCTAACATGTCTCTGCTTGATTCATTTTTAGTTTGGAGAGATTTTAAGGGGAGTCTGTTGCACATTTATTCTTGAGGATGATCAATATCTATTAGAGGATACCTACAAACATTAGGACCTCATATATAGAACTCATAAGCAAGATCAAAGAGTTGAGGATTCTGGGTGATCATGGCTTGGAATTGTTGTTCAAGATCATGGAGCAAGAGTACGGTAAATTAGATCATGTTTCAAACTTAGATAAGGAAACCCTAAATCATAATGAAGTATGATATGAATCTAATGATCTTCGTATAGGAAGAAAGAATGAAGGTAGAGAAGAGGATGCTTA
The DNA here is from genome assembly GCA_027943335.1 of Chamaecyparis obtusa. NCBI lineage: Eukaryota > Viridiplantae > Streptophyta > Pinopsida > Cupressales > Cupressaceae > Chamaecyparis > Chamaecyparis obtusa. Next base: position 844,819 of record BSBK01002994.1, read on the forward strand.
TGTTCAGATTGGAAAAAAATCTATGCTTGGTGAAAATCAAAGTGGCATTGAAGAAAGTCCAAGTTACATGTCTCCTTTGGATACATTTTTAAACTTAGAAAAGCAAGAAGAAGAATTTGCAGTACAATTCTTCATGAGGATGTTTAATGTCCATCAAAAAATAAATTCAGAGTGTTGACCTCCACCCTCTGAACTTTTCAATAAAATGCATAAAATAGGTCTCTCATATGATTCTTAGTTCCTTATCTTTCTCAATGATGTAAATGATGAATTGTTTGTAGAAGAGAATGAATGCATGATTGAAGATGCACATGAGTTAAGTGATGTTTCAGATACAAAAGATATACTAGATCAGATTGAGAAGGAATCTACCTATGATTAAATTAGTATGGAGATAGATTGCACCAAGTTGATAGATGAAGAAGAAGATTCTGTTAGTGTGGATGAAATTTGAGATTTATTAGATCAAGAATATCATAAAAATATGTTCAGAAAAATGGTCACAATTTTTTCTCAATCTTCCAGAATAATCGGATTAATGAACTAGTACATATCCAGGATATATTTGATGATGTAGATGAATATCCTTAGGACAATAGTACATTAGAGGAATACACACACTGTGATGAATATAGTAAGGAAGGTATGCTAGGAGATGATTTTGATTTCATGAAGCTCCAAAGGAATATGAGGAAATGTTTTCCAAATGTGAAGCATCTCTAAATCAATTTTGTGAAATAGAAATGCATAAAGAATGGGGAGATGGTGTAGAACTACATACAAAATATGGATAGGAGGAAATTTTAGGAGATGAAATTGATATTTGTCTAGTTCATGAAGCACATGATGACTCTCAGGAGGATCCATTTAATGAAGATATGCATTTTGAAATACCAAATGATCTCTTGTGTGATGAATCACAAGAAAGCTTCTAGGAACTAAAAGAAGAATACATATCTTGGAAAAATCCTTTTGAAAATAAATTTCATATACATTCCGATATGTCACAAAGGGAGATAAAATATCCTAAAGCTAGGTGTGAGGGAAGACATGATCTTAAGAAGTTATTTTCTCAGACGATCAAAATGAAATCAATTAATTAGGAGATGAAACATAATGAAGAAAATGAGGATAATAATATGTTTAGAAGGTTCATACTATTACATGATCAGAACAAAAATTTTGACAAAGGAAAATATTGATGTTCATTTTGGGGGGTCTAGGGTCACCAAATTGAATTCATACAAGGATTTATAGAAAGGAGTACTCTGATGGTCTGCTTCTCTAGAGATAGCTAGTTTCTTTCTATGACCATAGGGAGCATATGTCCCCATAAAGAGCCACTGTTGAATCACCTAAAAAATTTCTTTTTTGAAGCTTGGAAAAGTGCCACATTTTTATGTTTGGTAAAAGAGAAAATTATATTTGGAAAATTATGATGAAAATCCTTTTAAAATGAATCAAAAGGGGCATGTTTCTCTATTTTGTAGGTTCTCAAAACATCAACCGTGAAATAGAGAAATTTTTCTATTACACTGAGGTAAGGATAAGGATGTACCAAATATCAATTTTTTACTATTTTGCAGGCCACATTGATAAAAATTGAGAAGTAGCGAAATTTTACTATTTCGCAATGAACCAAAAGGGGAAACTTGCAAAATAGAAGAATTATGATTATGTACACTTAGGATTTGTTAGAAGATTTGAAGTTGATGCTTAAAAGGATAAATTGGCACAAGATATATTGATACAAATTCTTTGACGTTTGCAAATCAGAACGAATTCTATTAGAATAAAATTCCTAAGAAAAACATGCTTCAAAAATGTTGTAATTTATACATGCTTCAAAAATGATGTCAAAAAAGGTGCAAACGAGTGAACATTGCAAATCTAAAAATGCCTCAGCTCAAAAAATCCAATTTCCAAGCTGTAGTCAGAATCTTAGCTTTTAACAAGATGTTTTGGGTTTTCGACCAAAATCAAATCTGAAAGATAGGTAGTTATTAGTTAATTTATTTATTAAGTTTTCCAAAAGAAGTTTCTTGATTTTAATGTACAGGGTGGTGTCTTTTCACCCTGAAGGGGCATGAAAACCATTCAACCATGTATATATGTGTGGTGTAAAATGTAAAGGAGTGAAATAAAAAATAAAAAATACTATTTGTAGGGATAGGCATAATAATGAAACTCAAGCACAAATCAATTGTATGCCTTTTTTGAAATTAATACAAAGACTCTCTTTTCTGTCCAAATTGAAGAATTGTTCATTAAACTTGATCAGGTTAGTCCTTTGGGATTATTGATTCAGATTCAATTGCTACCTTTTAATATATTTATTGAATAGATTAGTGTTGCAATATACTTTTTGGATCATCAAAGATTGCATGCGAAGTGTTGTCCATGTAACTTTGTCTAATTAGTTTTCTCTGAGAAATTAAATTCAATCAGACTAATATTTGTACTGTAGAAGATCCTTTTCATATATATGTGTGGTAGTGGATGGTGTATGTTGTCTCTCAAGAGTTGTACATGAAAATATGATAAGTAGTGACTCTATCTGCACAATATTGGATAGGGACTGGTCTGAGGATTGTTTCATAAATCAAGAAATATCTTAAAGGTGCGAAGTTCATTGTTTTCTCAATCATAATATCCATTCAAATGCTTTAAACCCTATATTTGAAAGAACCCAATTCTAAACAAGTAATTCAAAGTTTCCTACATGTATTCATTATACGATCTGATTTTCCTAGAAGATTACTTGCCACTTTGAGGAGATCACCCAAGTTTTCATATGTTTTTATTTGCTATAAAAATCCTTAAGCCAGGAAGTCTGGTTAAGGTATAGGCTTACCCTACTTGGTTCTTCAGAGCCTAAAGTGTAGGGGAACTAGATTATTATCGGTCATTGGCCAAGATTGATTGAGGAATCCTATAGGAGAATTGGCATAGCTATTGGATTTCCAATCTGTGGTTTTGGGAACCAACAAGGGTTTCATATTTTTTTAAAATTTTATTTAATCTCCATCTTAAATATGATTAATGTTTAGATCCACCATTTATTGATAGCTCATTTTATTAAGGCTTAGGCATTTATTATGTGCTCTCTCTTTTATTACTAAACCACTCACCCTTGTTTGTGCTTCATTAATACAAGTTATTATGGATTGTCATATTACATTATCTTTACCTTATATTCATGCATGTCTTACCCATTTGATGTGTTCCTACACATGGTTTCATCTTATCCCCTCATACTTAATCCTTTGATTTCTTATTATCTTATTGATGAGGGTCCCTCCTATGCAGAGGTGTTGTTTCATCACATGTGATTTTTCATCCATAGATATTGTTTTACTTTTCCCTATATCACTCCATTTAAATTGGACCATTTAGTATTTTTACTTGTAATAACTTTGAATTTATGTGGACAACTATTGACATTCGATGGATTGATATTTTGAATATTATTTGTAATTACTAGGAAATATCATTATTTTACATATATAAAATTGAATTATAATGACTGCAAGGTATTTTTTTCTAATTATTAATTATAATTAACATTTGGTATTTACCATATGACTACTAAAATGAAAATAACATAAAAAAATAACACACAACTCATAACACCATTATTATTTTTCGAGGAAACCCTGGCCAAAGGAAAACCCTGGTGGGGATGGTACCCACAAATATGCACTAAAGTATAATGTTCCTTTTAGGATACCTAGCCCTATTAGGAGCTGAGTATTACATAGTACATTTCCTTGTTAGAGGAATATCAACCCTGTTAAAGGTATATTGAGCTTACAGCTCTTACAATCAATAATTCAATTACAAAAGTGTTCTCAAGAGTGAACAAAACAAGCCTCTTCTATGCTTTGATAGTTCTAGTTATAGTTCTCAATAGCCTCTATCAATCTCTGATCTCGCATCTTCTATCAACCATCACTAATATCCTAATCTTGCATCCATATATTTTTCTCCTATCGCTTTCACAAAACACTCTTCATTTATATGTATTTTGTCATCTAGTCAGCTTCCAAATATAATACAAAATATAATAATAAATAATGCAAATAATAAATACTAAGATGAAAATCTTGTATTACCAAAGTGTTGGCAATATACAATCTTTATCTGACTTAGCACGTTACCATTCTATCTTACATTTCCTTAATCATCGCGACTATTCATGTGCCTTGTTTCACTGTTCCTCTATCTTTACATGCCTTCATATCACTGTAAATTACTAATATCAATACCAAAACACATGAAATCTTAATTGAAGGTCATAAATATCACAAAATGTCTTTCTCTAATCTCACAATTCATTATCTGGCATATACTATCTTCGCTATCCAAAACAGTTCTACAGTACTCTGTAAATCCGATTTCATACTTAGTCATTTTCATGCCTATGTCTTCAACACTCATACTTTATTTATGTGATCACCATACCATATGTGTTGCCATAAATGAAAACCCTCAAGTGATCCATAGTGCTCTCAAAATATTATTTGCCAACAATCTCTCCCTTTGGCATTGATGGCAACTCTTAGTGGAAAATGACTAAGTGTCCAAAATACTAACTGTACTCTTCCTTCTTCTTTTCTTATATATATATATATATATATATATATATATATATATATATATATATATATATATATATATATATATATATATATATATACACACACACACACACACATATTCTTCTCTTTTTTTAATTTACAATTTTCTTTTTCTCATTTTTATTCTTCTCTTCTTCTCCCCCTTTGACATCAATGGCAAAGGTATACTAAAAATTTTAAAATTTAAAAAATGTAGGACTTAGTGCTTACTCACCAATTTCAGAATATCTAGGAAGGAATCTTCCAAGGCCTTCACTTTATCATTCCAAGACTTGATCAATAGATCACTAACATGAATTAGTCCATTCAGTGCATAGGATGTAGTATTTGTTGCCTTCAGTTTTGTCGGTATAGAGTTGGTCATTGAATCACCAATCTTTTCCATCTCAGTAAGATGTGCTTCAAGAATTGATAGCTTAGGAATGATTAAACTCTTCAGCAACCCAAATATTTTCATTAATCTCCCTTTCTCTATATCCAAGGCATTCACCTTATCCAAGATTTTGGGTGTCTTCTTGTCCATCTCTAATATAGTTTGTGAGGAAGTCTCACAACTGTCCATCATACTATCCAAGGTAGCCTTGTCCTTAGCTATTATTTCATCAATATTATTAATATGTCTGAGAGGGTTAATGCAATAGCTATACAAATTCCTTCCTTGTGCAACAAAAACTTTTGCCTTAGATGTAGTTTCTTTCAGAATGCCCAAGTCCCACGAAATAGACTGGCATACTTCCTTCAACTTCTTCTCTAGGTATCTCTTCTTTGCCTTCTCTTCTGTGATCTTCATTAGAGACTCATAGTGATTATCAAAGTTGTCTAATTCCATGTTAAGGTTCTCAACATCATCTTTTCCTTGAAATACAAGAGGTATAGGGAGTAGTTTATTCACTGTATCTATTGCCCTAGAAATCACCTTAACCTTTTTATCTCCCTTTTGTTCTGACCTCTCTTTTTCCATAGAAAATACCATGAAGGATATTCTCATTAATTCATCCTCATCCATATTCTCCACATCAGTTCTCACAAGATTTTCCATACTTACCAACAATAAGGTGGTGGAAGTATCAGGTTCTTGCTTGATCTCAACTCTTGCCTCTTCTTCTTTACATGTCTCTATCTCTTCTCTCTATTCTTCCTCTTGTTGTCCTTCCTCTTTCTATCCTCTCTTCCTATTTTTCCTCTATTTTCCCTCCCTCTTTCTATCCTTCCTCTTCTTCTATTACCTCACTATCCAAGTCTCCTTGAAATGGGTCACTCTCGTCTAGTGTAGTTGTTAGAATGGAGAGATAGGGTACTGAGAGGGGAGGGGTGAATCAGTAACCTCAAAAACTTTAACTCCAAAAACTCAATCAACAAATAGTAGTAAACTCATCTATTAACTGAATCCATTGTATGCATCATTCATTCAATTAACTTGTAAATGTAAATTTCATGAAATCAACAATAAATCAATCACATAACACAAGTATTTTGGTTACTTAGAAACCCTTGTTAGAAGGTAAAAACTGTGGTGGGGATGACACCCAAAAATTATTCACTACTATAGATAATAAAGTTTGTCTATTAGGGCTAAAAGTTGTGATAATTTATGGTGATCTTACCTTGTTAGGAGTAATAATTAGATTAGCTAGATCTACCTAGTTATAGGATTTAAACAACACTACTTGAGTGTGTACATGGTTAAGAGATTTTCAATAAATACTGTTAGGTCTACTTTGTTGAGAGATTTTTGCTAACTCTGTTACAATGATTAGAGAATAATACAATGTATCTGAAAATGACAACTTAACCTTGTCTGAAACAGATCTATGAAATAATGAATAAATATCACCTTGATATGTAAAAATCTAATCTCTGAACTACTCGGTAGCCTTGTCTGATTCTGCCTAATCTGAATATCTCTATATTCTACTCTTCTCTATTTGATAACTGATGTCTTGAAGTTGGCTTCTTGCTTCAAGAACTACTTCTCTTGTTCATACCAAACATATCATCCATATAATGCTTATGTAAAAATGACATGAAATACAATTATATAACATACTACTATTGCCACTTAACAAAATTAGGTTACAATATCTTAGGAAAAACCCTAAGATCTATGATGTACAAAAATAACCTACATCTAGCAATTACATAGAGATCATCATCACAATTAATGATTGCATCCATAATAAATGATCCTTGATCTTGGTAAAACATTTTATGATTCTGTTGTAATTGTTTGCATAGATAGATGTGCCAAAACTGATTACTATGTTGTTTCCTAGATTGCTCGGTAAACACTATCAATACTTCTCGATAGTTATACTAGTACTCGGTGTCTAGTCTGCTTGGTGTTTACTGACACTTGGTATCAGTATACACTAATGCTTGGTAAAACTGCTCTAGTGCTCGGTTAGAACTATTGTCTTTTTGTTCTCAGTACTGTCTTGAGATAACTCGGTGTGAAGGCTTATATAGTTAACCGACTAGCATGTATATCTTGTAGTACTTCCATTTACCGACTAGATAGCATAGGTAACTAACTAACCATCTTTGATACTAATGACAAACCTTAATGCTCAAGTAGAGATAATAGTAGTGTCAAGGGTCACTGGCACACTAGTAACAAAGAACTCTGGTTGCTTGTCAATATTTACTTTACTTTCTTCCATGCTCTCCTCAGCTGTTTTAGAGCTTTCTCCTGTTCCTATAGATGTTGGCTTGGTATCCTTAGGAGGTGAAGCCTTGTTAGGAATGTCTCTCATCAATATTTGATCCAGTTCCTTCTGTGTATCCTCAATGACCTCATCATATTTTCCATCCATTATCTTCACAAGTCTAGCTTTAGTTCTCAATAGGGGTTTGATATCCTTAATTATTTTCTCCCTTTCCTATACGGAAACTACATGCAACATATCTTCAATAGATTTTTTTCTTATTGCCTCATCTTCAGTGTGTGCTAATTTTTCTCTGATTTCTAGTTTTCTATATAAGTCTTTTGGAATACTACCTTCAATCTCTAATAAATTCTTTCTATAAACTAGTAAGTTCTCAATCACTATATCTTCTATTACTAACTGATTATCACAATCATACCTCTCATAGTATTCGTTAAGAGTCTTCAAGTTACCATATTTTATTATTCTTTTCTGTAATATTTTTATGTCTAGTTTCCATAGGTTCTTTGTTTTCTTCTGTTCTACTTTCTCTTCTTTCTTCTTAGTCACCTTATCTTCTTTTCTCTTTGCTTCTACTTCAATCTTTTGTTTCTTAGGGCTATTAGGTTTTTTTGATCTTGTAGATCTCCTGGGGGTGTTCACAAGTACATCTTCTTGTGCTATCTTCTCAGTTGTGATAGATAGATCAATTATGCCATAAGTAGTACTTACTATCTTTTCTTCTTCAAAAGGTGGAGAGGCTTCAATTCTCATGCTAGAAGTTCCTTTTGTCATTTTAGTCCTTACTCCTTTTAGTTCTTCCTTTGTGATTTTGACCTTTTCTTCCATATCATCAACTATCTTCTCTATATTCCTCTTCTTTGTTCCTTTATCCTGTTCTTCTCTAACCTTGGCTGATTTTCTAGATATGTTCCCCATCTTTCTTCAGATGTGTCAACTTCAGTTGCCAGTACATGATCTATTTGCATCACAAGAATCTCAGAACTAACTTCATATCCCATGGGATAGCACCATTTCTTCCTAGGTTCAACTGCTTCAAAGCATACACAATTAGTTTCAACCATGAAACAGATTGCATCCTTATATATTTAACCAATTCTTCAGGGATCTTGTATCTTTCCTTCATTTGCCTTTGTAGGATCTTGATCATAGCAAATAATTCTCCATCTACCCATGTATTGTTCTATCTTTGGTAGCTCTCTGATATTTGAATACCAGTAGGTATGATGTCCTTCCATGCTCTAGGGTGCATTCCAGGAAACTTATGCTCAATATGAATATACATATGTATCAAAAGTGAACCAAATCTGAATGCTTTAGACTTTTCCTTCTTAACAATCTTTACATTTTCCAAGAATTGTTGTGCTAGAATCTCGCATAGGTTATATTTAGTGTTTTATTTTACCATTCTATAAGCCATCATTATGACTCCTACTGAAACTGAGTTAGGTCTGCTGCTTTAGTAAATTTTGTAACCTAGAAGCATTGAAACTAGTCTCACATCCTACTGGAATATATCATTGACTATCATAGCTCGCTTAACCCATTTTGAATGAGTTAGGGTTTCAACTTGCTTCTTAATGTTTTTCTCTACCACAAGGATGGCTCCAGTCTTGTCTAGTCTAGTTATGTCATGAATCAACTAACTACATATCTTCACAGGTAGCTCTCCTATCCAAATAAACTGATCATGCACTCTACTTAGTATTATCTTAAACCATTATGTCTCACTGAATTCATTAAAGAAGGTTAACTTTATGATGGATTGGTCATTTAGGTGTTTGAATTCATCCTTCATTTTTCCATAAGATTCTATCATCTCATATTTTTCCCTATATATCTCTGCATCTCCTATAGTTTCATACTTACAATGAATGTAAGACCTAATATCCTCTACATGTAGGACGCCGTATGGGGTTTGTGAAAATGATCCTTCAAGGTCATCCTCACAAGACTTAAAAGGATGTCTTTTGTACTTATATCTAGGTCTATCCACAAAATCATATATCAAAAGTGCATCCATAGCTTCTTATTAGAGTAAATGGTCTAAATACCTTGAATACACTAAATTCCAGAACTTCTACTTTGATCGATCATGCAATGTAGCTGCTAGGTGATTGATATACTTCTTAACTCTGCTCTCCTTGGTTGCTAATTATCAAACAATGAAGAAATGAGATGCCTTGAGGTATTTTATTCACCGCTAAGTGAGTAAATGCATTTATCATAGTTAGCTCTACTTCGTACACTATCCAGTCAAACACAAATCTCACGCTCATAGAATATGATTCTTCAAACACTGCGATCATAGGTATAGACTTCATAGTGCCTGTATACACCATATCTAAGCTCACATGAGTTCATTCGTCTGAATCAAGGGCTAGATATAATCTGTTGTCTTCATCCAATGCTCTCCCTAAGGCCATGCTCGACCTTTTAGGTTGATGTAACAATGTTAACATAATGCAAATAAATAGTAGCATCTATTGTCTCTCACTGAACCAATTCCTTATTGAAATCTTTGACTTTCCATATCTTTCCATCATCTTCATCTACTAGTTTCTTGAAATGATTATTGCATTTGTAGCATGTGATCTTGGCTACTGATTCTTCTCTGATGTAATCTTGCCTTCTTCTTGAGTGATCAGTTTTCTTGCATTTTTCTTTCTTGTGTCCATACTCATAATAGTTATAACAATAACCAGTTATATGAATCTCTTTTCACGTGTCAAGCTTTGTTGCATTCATAACATCTACCTCTAAAGGGTCTGATCTAATATTTAGGTTCTTCAAAAGTGGAGCCATCTCCAGTCTTCGCTTCATGTAGTTCTTCATGAGTCTTAGAACATTATCCTTTATTGTATCCAATTCTAGTCATGTCACCTTTAGGTTTTTGTCTCTCTCTCTCTATTCATTAATTTTATCACTACTCATATGTAACTTCTCAATGTGTAATTTGTCTTGAGTGAGTTCACCTTTAATGATATGATTGTATTTCTCCAATTCCAAACATTTATCCTTGTAGTGATCAAGTTCAATCGATATTTCTCCTATCTGTATGTTTGCTCCTTTGAGAGTCTCTTCAACTTTGTATCTTGCATCCTTTTCATGTTCAATCTCCTTAATCATCAAAAGATTAATTTGTTATTTTTCCTACTCCAACTTCTTTACTTGGTCTAATGTATCATTGACTAAATCCTCCTTGATCTTTTCCATAGGGTCTTGTCCTTGATTTATTGAAAGTTAAAGCTGTTCCTTTAGTTTCTTGATAAAAGCTTCTTCTCTTCTTAATTTGAATCTCAATTCACCATTCTCAGCCTTTTCTTTGTCCAGGTCATCAAGTGCTACTTCAAAGTTCTCTTGCAAACTTTTTGAATCCATTCTGATCAACCTTAAGATGTTATACTTTCTGTCCAAGGGCCAATAGCTCTGATACCAATTGTTAGGATTGAGTAATACTGAGACAACGGGGGGGGGGGGGGGCAGTAAATCAATATTAAAACACTTTAAATTAAACTTAAACCAATTCCAAATAAACCATATGATTGCTAACATGAAAAGAACATAAACAAATAATACACAACTCATAACACCATTATTTATTTTCGAGGATACCCTAGCCAAAGGAAAACCTCGGTGGGGATGGTACCCACAAATATGCACTAAAGTATAATGTCCCTATTAGGAGCTGAGTATTACATATTACATTTCCTTGTTAGAGGAATATCAACCTGTTAAAGGTATACAAAACCTTGTTAAATGTATACTGAGCTTACAACTCTTACAATCAATAATTCAACTAAAAAAGTGTTCTCAAGAGTGAACAAAACAAGTATCTTCTATGCTTTGATAGTTCTAGTTATAGTTCTCAATAGCCTCTATCAATCTCTGATCTTGCATCTTCTATATGTTGGCAAGTTGACTATACTGATTGTATATGACTAAATATAGTGTTGTCACTATGGCAAAAAAGTCATATAGTGTTTTGGAGTCAATGCACATTCTTAGAAGATCATAATTTGGCTAAGTATAGAAGAATGGATAGTTAGTAGAGTACCAGAAGGCCAGAGCATTAGTGCATGTGCGTATGACCTAGTTAAGGTATGTGCCCTTGAAGTAAAGCTTGCATGTATGTATTCATGCTAAGTCTAAGAGCGCATGATTAGATGAGACCATATGACAAAGATACAAACAGTTGAAGAGGTATCGCCAGTGAATGCCAAAACAAAACAGAGTATGCAACTGACTATTGATAATTTGATTAGCGATGATAATATTGTTTTGTAAATACCATGCACCTATTATATTTAGGTTATAGACATGTAATTATGTTTTTATGTAAACACGCTTGAGCCAATTCAATTGGAAGCCTTGTATGTAATCGGTTATAGGCCGATCTAGTTAATTGTTTTGATAAGCACATATAAATATGAGATGTGCCCTTTGTAATTAGTATGGAAGTTGATATAGAGTTGAGATAAGAAGAGAAGAAGTGTGTGAAGAGTAGTTAAGATGTATTAGACCTTTGCAAGAGGTCAAAGCATCAGCGCATCAAAGGAACTGATCAGACAAGAAGTGTCACCGTGCTAGTTCATCCAACATATATAGTGTGTATATGAGATCAGAAGGTTGTAGCCTTCACCACTTGAGCAGTGAGCTCTAGGATAGTGTGTCCCCACCCCTAATAGGGTCTGACCATTGACAAGGTCACTATACTAAAAGCAATGTAAAGATAACTCCTAACAGGGTTAATGATCTTCTAACAAGGATCACAAGACAATAGTGCAGTTTATTAGTGGGTGTCAATTCCCACCAGGGTTTTTACCTATTTGGGTTTTCTTTTTACCATATTGGTGTTATGTGTTGTGTTCATGCATATTGATTATGTTAATGTTCATTTTAGTACTTAAGCATTGAAGTTAAGTTTGAAGAGTAAAAGAAAAGATTAAAATATAGTGAACACTAATTCACCCCCCCTCTTAGTGTTCCCATTCCTAACAATTGGTATCAGAGCTTTGGTCCTTAGCAAAGAAGTTTAACCACTTGAGGAGATCATGGATAAGATAGAAATGAAACATCTGAAAAAGAATCTTGAACCTGCTCTGGAAGACCTTGACAGATTTGAAAAAGAAATTGAAGAACTGAAAGAAAAATTCAATGATTCTCAAGCAGTCATCAAAAGACTAAGAAAATATTTGAAAGAATGTTCAAACAGTGATTTAGGGAAGATGGTCAAAAAGCTAAATGAAGAGAACACATCTTTGAAAGATCAGATTGAAGAGTTGGGTGAAAAGCTAACTAACAATCAAGAAGTTTATGATGAACAGATCAAAGAGAACCTTCAACTGAATGAAGAATTGAGGCAAGCAAACATGGAAATCTTAGAGCTAAGAAAAAACAAAGAAAACTTGGAATTTGAGTTAAAAAAAGCTAAGAATCACATTGATAAATTACACACAAGCAAGGATTTGATAAAATCTTAGTTATATACTTAGAAGCTTAAAGGAGATACTAGCGGCATTGGATTCAATGAAGCACAAAATAAGATTGATGAAATGTGAGCAAGGATGAATGCACCAGAAGACACCATAGATGCTAAGGAAACAAGAAATTAGACTAAAGACAATACCGAACCATCTAAAGATGAGCGCAAGCCAGTAGACTGAACTTGTTATGCATGTAACAAGCATGGACATATATCAAGGAACTGTAAGAGGTAAGACCTTTCAATGGCTATTGTTATTCATGCAATATATTTGGTCATAGAGCTATGAATTGTAAAACAAGTCAGAATAACAAGACTCAACAAAATCATAGAAATTAGGATCAACCAAATGCAAGAAGTTCCTAGAGTATTACATGTCAGATATGTAACTATAATTGTCACTTAGCTAGACAGTGTAAAATGGTGACTCATATCAATGCATTGAGGAATTTAAGGACTCCAGTTATTTTTCACTCTTGTAACAAGGATGGACACATCTCAAAGTTTTGTAGATCAAGAATGAAAAGTTGGGAAAGCCCTAAAAAGCTAGAAGAATCAATTTTGGATACCGAAGGAGAAGTCAAGTTTGTGAAAGCTTCAGAAGATGTGAGCATGATTTGGTCAGAGGGGGAGCTAATTTAGCTCTAGATTCCTTCACGAAAAGTATACTCACCCTCAGAGTATACCTTTTAGAGACTAGTAGAACTTATGTGCAAGAGCGCACTACCTGATTGATTGCAGAATGAAAGTTGAAGATTTTTAGTGAAAGTGTGGTTTATGCGGCAAGCAGTAATGGAAAAATTTTTCACTTAAAATTACTCGAAGACTTATAGATCACTCATTGCATTTGAGTTTGAGTGATTAGAGAGCACAAAATCCTTAGCAGTTGATTGAAAATGATTGAAGTTTGATTCATCAGTGAAGAAGTGTATTTGATCGGTTGTGGAAGCTCTAATCCATCATGATGATTCAGAAGTATTTTGGAAACCTAATTGAAGTGATACACAAGTAAGTTATGGCTACTCCTATTGTGTTTGATATTGTGGAGAAGAAGAGATACATTTTCAAGAGGCACCCTTTCAAATCTACCCTAGATGATTTAGAGGTAGCATTCTCTCGAACCCCTATGGGTGTTATGCATGTGGAAGACATCCGTGCATACATCTATTGTAAGAAGGAGCCAGTAGGTCTTGAAAGAATTAGAGTGCACATAGAGACTATGATGAAACTAGATAAAACCTTCCTTGATGAGTTTGTGCAATTGGAAAACCATCCCATAGTTGAATATGCTATGGCATATGAGTTTTATGAGTCCAAATGGATAAATATTTTACTCAGTAGAATTTATGATGACCTATTCTGGATAGGTGAAGTACCAGTAAGAATTACAGGAGACCTAATTCATGAAATGATAGGCCTTTCAAGGACATGTGCCATTTTTCCAGCGGGTAAGGATGTAAGGAAACTTGTTGAACAAACATGCAAGTCAAGAAGTGATAGGCACAGAATGACAATTGAGCCTATAGAAGAGAAAGACATCAAATTGATGTCTATGATATTGGGATATAGGTTTCAACACACCAACAGGGTGAATAGTGTGTCTGTGGCCACTATTCTTCCAACAACAAGACTTGTAAGAGAAAATGGTGAGTTCAATCTGTGTGAGATCCTGTGTGCACAACTAATAGATAGTATTAAAGCCATTAAACATGACAAGACCAAAATATTTAGGTTTGGGTCTTTGATCATATACATGTACTTCCACATTCTTGGAAAGGTGTTAGATTTGTATTTGGACAAGAGTATTCCTACAATGCCACATATATCCTTTAATGCATCTACTGAAAGTACACTAAAGGATTACATGACACTAGAATTGAAGACATTCAGGGACAAAATGCAAATGAGGTATAGAATACCAGAGAGTATTATTGAGAAATACAAGGACAACATTTTCTTTAAGGTGGAAAATGATGTAACCTGTATGGAAGAAGTTGAGGGAAGAACAAAGTGGATCCATCCACTTGGATATGAGGTTGATGAACAAGTCCTAGAAGCATATGCTCAAGTACTACTATCAGCACCTAAGGATCCTAATGAACCTAGGTGGGGTACTTATGAAGAGAAGACAAGAGAAGTTGATGCAGTTTTGAACAACGCAACAACTAAAAGGAAAGTAGCTAAGGTTACTTCTGAGATACTCAGAATTCATGGAGTAACTTAGGGAAACCTTGACAAAGCAAGACAAGAAAATATTTCTTTGGGAATTGAGAGCTCATTTGTAGTAGAAGCTAAGGAAGATGATCGTAAATTAAAGAAGATCAAAGTTGAAAAGTCATATGATCCTAAGGATAAATAGGAAAAATATGATGTTGTCCCTCTTGTGCCTAAGGAAACAATTGATCTTACAGCTTCTCCTGAGTATAAGGCAATTCCTAAGAGGAAGAAGTAAATTAGCACTAGTCACCCATCCTCATGAGCAACCAGAAGTAAGAAGAACACTTAAGCACCTCCACAAGTAGGTTTCAGACCTAGTCTTAAAGTATTGAATACAAGGGTTGTTGATGAAGGAAGATTGGATCAGATTGGAAAGTTTTATGAGATGTACAATGAGATAGACAAATAAGAAATTCATGGAATGATCATCAAACATATGATTAAGTTCAAGAAAATAGTCTTGGAGCTTAAGACAGTCATTCCAAACAATGTTTGGAATATCTTGGAATCCCTGAAGAAATAGGCTATTGAAGAAGATCTTCGGATAAGGGAAAAGATTCTTGATGAAATTCTCCCGATGTGTTCCTTAGAAGAGAAAACACTTTTGCTAGATCTGGTGAAGCTGCACCTAAGAACAAAATTAAGAACTCTCCACATAATGGATAAAAACTTTGAGTTGAAAGCCAAGGAAATAGAGAAAGCCTTTGAGAAGGTTTTTCTAAATAGGAAGATGTATCCACCTACTGCGCCCACAACTCAAGTTCCCAAAAAGGTAACCAAGGAGTCAAAGACCTCAAATATACCATTTACAGGTCCTCAGGATTCAATGTCTGTAGTTGAAACACCCACAGAGGTAGAAAAGTCTGTACCCATGACAAAGACTCAAAAAGATGATACTATCATTATTGATAATGTAGAGATTCCTATGGTGGCTACAGATAATGACCTGGACAAGTTTGAGGAGGCCTTTATAAGCACACAAGAGGCTGAAACACTATGTGGTGACAATTCACCCAAGTTACAACAAGGAGGTAAAGAAGAAGAGAAGGAGATAGAAAAAGAAGAAGAAAAACAAAAACAAAAAGAAGAAGAAAAAGAAACACATAAAGAAGAAGAAAAAGAGACAGAAAAAGAGGAAGAAAAGGTAGAAGAAAAGAAAGGAGAAGAAGAGGTAAAAGCAAGTGAACCAATAGACAAGCCATCTATTGAAATGACAATAAGAGTAAAAAAAGAAGTGGTGGATATGACTCCTATCACTCCATTACCCTCAACATCATTGTTGACAAGATTGACACCAGACACCACTAGTTTGGATTCTTGGGGAGAAGAAGACCTGATCAAGATCAGTGTCTTAGCCATGGAGAAAGAAAAGGAAAAATAGGTAATGAGGAACCCCTTGTTTGTTGAATCAGTCAACATATTGAACAATCTATTACCTTCAGACAAGAAAGTGTCTAAGGTCAATATAGTTGATGATGTTAGCAACATCCTTACAACCTTTAAGACTAATTTTTCTAGTTTGGAAGAGTTTGCATCTCAAGTTGCAGAAGAGAATTATATGAAGAAAAGGCTAAATGAATTGGTTAGCAACTTTTACTTGACCTAAGCTCCCTAAAGATTGGTCAAGCATCTTTGAAGGAGTTTGTAGCAAAGGGTAGAATGATTATTCTTGACTATATGGATCAGGATAAGATGAAAGATGATTATTTGAAAAAGATCCAAGAGGCAGAGGAAATGATAGAAAATGTAAAGAAATTAGTGAAAGATCCCTCCACAAATGTCAACATGTGTAATAATGTGTACTAAGGATAGATGGATAAGATCGAAAAAGATGAGAAAGAGATGTCTAAGATAAGGGCAAGGCAGACACAGCTCAGGAATGCTCTTGCGCCCTCTCTAGATATTCTAAATTAGAACATCAAGGAGATCGATGCCACTATGGTGACATATGATCAAGGTCCTAGCACAGACTTGGAGAAAATGGAGAAGCTACAATATGCATTATGCACCCATCTAAAGATAGTTAATGCACTGATTGCATTCTAGAAGCAAGAGATCCAAAACTTACAGATAGCATATCTGGATGTCCTCACACTGTAAGTACTTGTAGAGATACATTTTTTGAAGCACCTTTGTCATTAATGTCAAAGAGGGAGTAATGTATAGAATATGGAGTCTTGGAGTCTTATATGTAAAGAAGATGTATAGTAAAGAGTTTAAGGGAGATATAAGATAAATCATGTTACAAAAGTTTTTTGTATAAGGGTACAGTTAGTAACTTTGCCATATTCCTTTGTTGCCATCAATGAAAAAGGGGGATATTGTTGGAAAGTTGACTATACTAATTTTATATGACTAAATATAGTGTTATCATTATGGTAACAAAGTCATATAGTGTTTTGGAGTCAGTGCACATTATCAGAAGATCAAAATTTGGCTAAGTATAGAAGATTGGATAGTTAGCAGAGTACCAGAAGGTCAGAGCATCAACGCACATGTGTATGACCTAGTTAAGGTATGTGCCCTTGAAGTTAAGCTTGTACGTATGTATTCATGCTAAGTCTAAGAGTGCATGATCAGATGAGACCATATGATGAAGATATAGACAGTTGAAGAGGTACAACTAATGAATGCCAGAACATCATAGAGTATGCAGCCAACTGTTGATAATTTGATTAGCGATGATAATATTGTTTTGTAAAGGCTATGCACCTATTGTATTTAGGTTATAGACATGTAATTATGTTTTTATGTAAACATGCTTGAGCCAATTCAATTGGAAGCATTGTATGTAATCGGTTATAGGCTAACCTAGTTAATTATTTTGATAAGCACATATAAATATGAGATGCCCCTTTGTAATAAGTATGGAAGTTGATATAGAGTTGAGATAAGGAGAGAAAAAGTGTGTGAAGAGTAGTTAAGATGTATTAGAGGTTTGCAAGAGGTCAAAGCATTAGTGCATCAAAGGAACTGATCAGACAAGCAGTGTCACAGTGCGAGTTCATCCAATAGATATAGTATGTATCTGAGATCAGAAAGTTGTAGCCTTCACCACTTGAGCAGTGAGCTTTAGGACAGTGTGTCCCCACCCCTAACAGGGTTATTGTAAAATACTCCTAACAGGGTCCGACCCTTGACAAGGTCACCTTACTAAAAGAAATGCAAAGATAACTCCTAATAGGGTTAAAGATCTTCTAACAAGGATCACAAGACACTAGTTTAGTTTATTAGTGGGTGTCAATTCCCACTAGGGTTTTTACCTATTTGGGTTTCCCCGTAACCATATTGGTGTTATGTGTTGTGTTCATGCATCTTGATTATGTTAATGTTCATTTCAATACTTAAGCATTCAAGTTAAGTTTGAAGAGTAAAAGAAAAGATTAAAATATAGTGAACACTGATTCACCCCCCCCTCTCAGTGTTCCCATTCCTAACACTATCAACCATCACTGATTTCCTAATCTTGCATCCATATATTTTTCTCCTATTGATTTTACAAAACACTCTTCATTTATATGTATTCTATCATCCAGTTGACTTCCAAATACAATACAAATATAATAATAAATAATGTAAACAATAAATACTAAGTCGACGATCTTGTATTACCAAAGTGTCGGCAATATACAATCTTTATCTGACTTAGCACGTTACCATTCTATCTTACATTCCCTTAATCATCGTGATTGTTCATGTGCCATGTTTCACTATTCCTCTATCTTCAATGCCTTCATATCACTATAACTTACTGATATCAATACCAAAAAACATGTGATATTAGCTGAAGGTCATACATATCCCAAAATATCTTCCTCTAAGCTTGCAAGTCATTATCTGGCATATACTATCTTCGTTGTCCAAAATAGTTTTGCAGTACTCAGTAAATCTGATTTCATACTTAGTCATTTTCATGACTGTGTCTTCAACACTCATACTTTATTCATGTGATCACCATACTATATGTATTTCCATAAATGACAACCCCCAAGTGATCCATAGTGCTCTCAAAACATCACTTGCCAACATAGTGTACTATTTGACTCTTTTCATTTTCACATCATTTTTTCTTAGTGAAGGAGAGCATCATGGGTAAGGATGCTATCACACCAACACAACTCCAAGGATAGATATTTGATCAATGTATATACAATTTGTGTAGATTTTGTGATATTTTTTGCATTGAATATGGTCTTTGGTCATGAATAAAGGGTTAAGGTAATATTGTTTCTTTTTTCATTTTTATCTATGAATTTAGGATTTTTAGTTTGTCTTCGACTAGGTGAGACGACAAGAAGGGGACCTCATCCTTGACATGAATCCACAATATTCCAAACCTAAAAGCATGGTAGAAATGTATGAGCATGGAACCCACAAGCACACTTGTCTAGCAATGTTGTGGACACATACAAAGTCATCTAGCATGAATTCTAGTAGTATTAATGGCACAATTCTAACCCACAAGCATATTGGATTAGTTGGGGAAAAATCCTATGATCTCAATGGCCCAACAAGCATGTGAACCTTGTTAGCAACATAAAAATTGCCACAAATTAACCATCACACTATTTTATTGCTTCATCTTTTTGAATCTAGTATGTTGACATCTATTTTTATTATTGTTTTGTCATTCTTTATTTTATGTGTTCATCAATTTGTTTTGGTTGACTCTTTGTCTAAATGGTCAATTCTTGTGTGTGCATGGTTGGCATACATGTGTTGCTTGATGACTACTTAGAAGAGTTTTAATTTACAATATAGATTTAATTTATTTAAATAAAAGGAAAATAATTAATTTAATTATCTTTCATAAATTAAATGGAGGGAAAAGATAGTTGAAAGTTCTTAAATTAATATAAAAGAAATAATTACTAATATTTTCATGAGCTTGGCCAACTAATATAATCACGCAAATATTTATGAGAAGGCATTAACTTTTATGGAAATAGACTTATATCCAAAGATAGTCATCCCCTGATATTAAGTCCTAAACTTTGCCTGAACTTTGGCATACTATAATGTGGTCTTTGGAATTTAATCTTAGCTATAAACCTAGTTGTATAAAAAGGTTTGAAATCTATAATTTATTATTGGTTCTTGTCATGGAACTATAACAAAGGAAAGCATCTTTAAACAATGATTAAACTACACCTAAATAGCTAATCAAAATTCAATTTTTTTCAATATTTGTGTTTGTTGAGCTATTTGCATTTGTGAAGTTGCATATTTTTAAGAGAATTACTGATTTAATATTTTTGGCACTATAATAATGGCCTCTATTTGTGGTTGTTGAATGTCTAGAAATGTTTGTGGTGTACAATGCAAGATAATGCACACCTCTCTAGGCACTACTCCACTCGCCGACTAACATTCTCATTTAACAAGATAATTAATTTAGTTTTTTCCTCCCTCCAAGTGTTAAAAACATTCCTAGCCCAAACATGCAAAGAGTCCATGTGCCTTAACTAAGTAACCACATTCTTGCATAAATGTCAAGAAATGAGATTGGGGAGAGGGGGGGATGAATAAATTTTACCTTGCATCCAAAATTTCCATTTAACAAGCTACAAAAATCTTGCCTCCAACTCAAGAGTCTAGTACATTAACCCCAAAAAATTTAAAATTTATTTTCATTTTTATTGGCAATAAATTGAAGCAATAGAGAGACAAAGATAGCTGAAGGAGATGTCTAAAATGGGAAAACAAATTTTGATCACAGGTAAAAAAAAATGTTTCTATTTTTTGTTTGTTTGTAGGAGGCTTTGAAGAACAAATGAGTGATCATACCATCTTCCCTATGTTTTTAGTACTAGAAAAGAGAATGCTATAAATTACCTACCAAACATCATTTGTCTACCATTTCCCTGAATTCAATCATGTAACAAAGTGTAGACACCTAAAATTGTTCCATACTTGCGAGTGATAATTAAATAATATTTTTTCCTCTATTAATTAAATGGGTCTTTACTTATTTAATTAATTAAAATTCTTCACTCTAATTCCTCATTAATCCAACACTACATCATTTAATCACTTCTACTTAATATTAATTAAATAATTAATATTATTTAATTAATTTACCTTTAATTAAGTGGTCTTTATCATTTAGTTAAATTCAATTTCTATTCTTCCACAATTTAAATAATTATTTCTAATTATTAGAATTAACTAATTTAATTCCTCTAATTAAATTATTTTTTAAATTAGTTTCATTTCATTTCTCCTCCAAAGTCAAATTTCATTTCTAATTTTATTTCTCTCCAAATTAAATTTTAATTGGATTTAATTAAAAAATGCAAAAATTAAAATTCTAATTTGAATTAATCTTCATTTTAAAATTGAAAAATACAAAAAGAATTTTTTTAATCTGGAATAAATCTCAAAAATGCATTTAAACTCAAAATTTGATTTTATCTCAATTTTGCATTTTTGGAAACTAATATCCTCAAAATCATGAAAAAATTCTAATTTCTATCATCTCATCATTTTCCAAATCAACTCACCACTTTTGGAGTACAAAATGGAAACAAATATTCTTATCTCATCTCAGAACCAGAAAAATTCCCAAAATCAATCAGTCTCTATTTTTCTCAACCATTGATCTTGATTTTCTCAAATCAATCTCAATCGTTCATCTGATTTCAAAAATCTATATAAATTACCAACCTTAAAATCCATTTGAAGGATCTAGATTATGAAGAAATAGTCATATTATCAAGCATTTTCAACATTATCAAGCAATCATATTCTCAAAGCTCTGAGTCAAGACACTACAAAAATCAACTCTGAGTGTCATATATCTATGTCCCAAAGAGTGAAGAGAAGCGATAGAAGGAAATAAGAAAGATAAGAAATGTGTTTGATTCATTTCTTTCAGTTTTTAATTTCTCTATCTATGCTTATCTTTTATCATTTATAGCATTTAATGTTGATTAGTAGTTTGATTTTATTAATCATCTAGTGCTACTAATCCCTCTTTCCAAGTCTGTGTGAATTTCCCCTATGAAAAAATCTCTAATACCATGTAAGATTTTTCTTATAGTAGTGAACCACCCAAGATCAAGAGCCAATGAATAGCACAAAAACAAAAGATATGATATGGACAAGAATAATTGTATTCTCTATAATAATGAATCAATTGCATTACAATACCATAATTGATGGATTTACTTGAATGTAGATGTGTCTACTTATAAAGGTACAACAATAAGAGACCAAGATAAGGAGGAGATAACTTATCACCCACAAAAGGTGGAATCACATGTCCACCAAAGGTGGATCCTCGTCCATTGTGTAATAAAGTATGTGAAACATGTGGAGGATGGATAAGTGATAAGTGCACTAAAGGTGGAGACAACACATAAAGTGGAATGTGATAAAAAATATCACCACATAAAGTGGAATTTATCCTACACCATGTGCAAATAAAGGTGCAAACTCTTAAGTCTCTCAAATGAAAACTATAATTTTATGTAATATCCTAAGTAAGCTTAAATAAAATATAATTAGGTGAATAATTAATTACACCAAAACCCCCCTTAAGTTCAACTTAGGGGAATACAATCTTAAGCTAGCCATGTATGATGGGTCCTAACTACTAGGCCATTTTAGATACCCACGTACAATATAAAAATGCAAAGCAATCTATCATAAAGAGAAGAAAGGGAGAAAAACATGTGGAACAAAACTCCACCCCAAAAGAGAGATGAAAACAAACAAGATGCATGGATGGAGGACTCAAGACCCTCCAAAGACTGCATACGTCATGTAATTACAATCAAGTATCCCTACATATGAAGGAACTAAGGAGACTGTATGCACCCTAAAATGGTCGCCTAGACTTTGGGCCCCATTCTTCATTTTATCAATGTTGGAATTATTTTATCAATTTTTTGAATCAATGATTTTTAATATTTTTAATTCAAATCAATTTATTTGATCAAATTATAATTAATTCAAAAATTTAATATATTTCCCAAGTTTTATTTAATTGAGAGAACTTGCTCCCTTTTAATTAAATAAAAATATCTTTTAATGAAATAAAAATCATTTAATTAAATCATCAAGTCATTTATTTTAAATCTCATTTTAATTAAAAGAATAAATCTCTTTTAAATAATATAAAAAATCTTTTAATAAAATATTGGAACCCACTTTGCTAAAAATAATAAATAAAAAATAAAAATAATAAAGTAAAGTGCACTTTCCTATGAGATGGAATCTTTTGATTTTGCCTCTTGAGCACATGGATCAACCAAGATTTAATCTCCACCGTTGCTCATTTCTTTTTGCCTCTTAATCTTGACCGTCCAAGATTCTTTATAAGGAGACCTCTCCTTCTCATTTTCATGTGCATTTTGTGAATTGTTATGCTACAGGTTTGAAGAGCGATTTTGGAGAAGATTTTGAGCACTTGAGCTTAGATATTGAAACTTCTCTTTTCTTGTCTTCTTCTCTCTGCCCCATGACAATCCATTAGATTAATCTTGCATTTTCCATATTAGATTAGATTCATATTTCATTTCATAGAATAATCTTGCATAAGCATTTCCTTTCATAGATTAATTTGCATTGTTATCATATAGAGTAGATCTCATTTTCATTTGCATGCATCTTTGAATCTCTCATTTTATGGTGTACTTGCATGGGCACAAACATAGGTCAAATCTGAGGGCCTCCATTATAAACCCTTGCACTCAATGAATAGAGAGCTATGAGTCACCATTTGAGATCTCATTCTTGAGAGATCTTGGATGTAATGATTCATAGAAGTGTGACAATATTTTAGCACACATTTTTTGGCATCCACCATGGGGCAACCCACCTTTACATGCTTGTTTTGGTTATTTTTGGAGCTAACCCCCTTGTGTAGATTTACTTGGAGACTAAAATCCTAGATTTTCAAAGATTTGATCATATCTCCCAAACGGCTTGGTGTTTTGATCTGAATTTTTTTTTACAGGTTGGCGGCATATTAGAGAAGATTACAAAAAAAAATCAAAATTTTTGGATGTATTTTTTATTTTTTATAATTGTTTCTTGATTTTTCATAAAAACATAATTTTCAGTATAAATTAGCATATTTTTCAGAAATTTTTACATTTTTGGAAAGCTCTTCAAATTATATAGGGGGTCCATTCTTTGTGTTTTAAATTTGGATGCAATATCATAGCTCAAATAATTTATTTACAAAAACTAGTCTATTTTGGTAAAATGGGTCTCTAGGACACAAATGAAGAGATTTTTCTAAAATTTTTACAATTTTGAAAAGATCTCTATTTTTTAATAGGGGTCTCTATTTTTCATTTCCATTTTTTTAGTTGAAATCAGATCAAAAAAATTAGATCTTGTTGACTAGGTCAAATGCAAAAAAAATAAAATTTTGTGATGAGCATGCACTTATTTTTCATGGTTCAATGCATGATATGAGTTGTCATTTGAATTATTTGTTGGCTATCATTTCTCCTAATAATTAATTTTTAGATCTAACCCTAGGGTTTACATAAGTTGGATATACATTGCATATCTTGTTTGCTTGTTTACTTGTTGGAGAGTTCGTGGTTTGCTTGCACAAAAAAAGCTCAAAAAAAAAATCTACTAAGTGCATTGCTTTGGACTTGAGGTATTTTGTTGCATCTTTATAACATTTGGATTTTGGAAATAAAATGAATCTCTCATGTGTCTAGCTTGAGTTCTTACTTGCTTTCATAGATCACACTTCAATTTTGGGCTCTAAAAAGAACATAGATTTACCTTTCTTGCATATGTGTTTAACATAGTAATTAGGCCCTATGAACACTATTTGTGGTGATCTTGAGAGATTGGGTTTCTTTTGAGACTTTTCTTGACGATAGATCCCCTTGTAGGTAGGGAGGATATTGAGATTATCTCATGTTCCTTTGATTTGCATCCTCATCTTTTTTATTGATGCATTCTCTCTCCGAAAGGGTTGATAGATCACAAGTTGGTGACACCACAGATCTTGGTGAGGTTAATTTCAGTCTTAGCATGTCAGATTAATCTATTTTCTATGTTTGGGTAAAGTGAAGAGGCTAGAGGATTATGTTCTACTCTCTTTTTGGGTAGTACTAGAAACTCAGATCCTTGAATCTAAACCAAGTCCCCATGTGGTCCTTTTTGTGAGTCACCTTGTTAGAGAGGGTTAACCGTAGTGGAAACTCCCTTTATTGGGTAAATCATGTGGATGGAACCTCAAGCGGTAATAGCCATTTTCACTGTGGTAGTGATAACCGCTATATAAATGTCCTTGTGGAAGAAATCTCCACGGGTGTAGTTTCTTGTTGGGCTGTCAGATCTCCTCAACATCTTCGATTGATTAAATTCTCAGAATGTGTCAAAACCCCAGTGCACCTGGATTGGAGTTCACCCTATTGAGATTGCAAAAGTTGCAGAGTCAAACCATTACTAAGAACCATAGTGCAACCAAATTTTTCTTTCTAGGACTATGTGCGTGATTGGAAAAACATTTTGAGAACATACACAAGTAGTTCTTAAGGAGTAGAAATACTAAGTCACTATTCTTATTCATGTGCAAGGTTGCTTTGCCCCTTGCTCATTGTTTGAAGACATTTGTTTGCTTGAACTCCTTGATTGCTATCGTGTGTGCTTATTTCATGGTAAAAATCTATTGATGCATCTAGTTGGTTATCTAAAATAAACTAAATCTGAGTTCCTGAATGATAAAAACTTCAAAGATCTCCCCAAAAGTACTATGACATGTTGCTCAACATCCAAATGAACTTAAATAGTATCAATTTGCATAAAATGACTCTTGGTCTTCTTTCTTCCACATCTCCCATGTCTTCCTAGTCTCCCATTTCCATCCTTTCTCTTCTTTCATGCTTGATTCCTCTTCTTCCAGAACCATGAGTTTCAACTATCTTGCTATAGAACCTTTCTTGAAAATGGATGATCTTGATCTCCTTGCTCAATTTGAAAAATATCATTCTTCCAATAGTTTCATTGATGATAAAATTATGACAAAAATACAAAAGAAACCAAGTGAATCACCCACCTTTGGTAGAATCATGCTCATGATCCTCTCATGATCTTCTTCTTCCAAACATTCTTCATCATATAAGTCTTCTCATTCTTCTTCACCTTCCAAGCCTTATCGTGACTCTTATAAACATCATTCAAATTCTTCACCTTCCAAGTCTTATCATAACTTTTCTAGACATCATTTGAATTCCTCATCTTCTTACCATAACTCTTCTAGGCATTATTTGAATTCTTCATCTTCCAAGTCTTATCATGACTCTTCTAAACATTATTCACCTTCGTCATCTTCCAAGTCTTACCATGACTCTTCTAGACATTATTCGGCTTCTTCATCTTCCAAGTCTTATCATAATTCTTCTAGACATTATTTGAATTCCTCATTATCCAAGTCCTCTTCCTCCACTAGGTCTTTACTTTTCTCTTCTTCACAATCTCATTCCTCTTCTACTTATCCCAAGAGTCTTACTCCTCAATATGAGCAATATAGTAATCCTTGTGATACCTCTCCCACAAAGAGTGACACACCTACCTTTGACGACTATGATGACTATTATGATGGCTATGATGATGAACCATATAGTCATACCTATGAAACCTCTATTCCTAAGAGTCCTCCTCGTTGTGTGCTCATGCTTACTAAAGGGTCATCTTATTGGATAGATCGTGATGGTGATCCATATGATTCTGATTTTGAAAGAGACTTTGATGATTTCTATGAACAATACCTTGATTATGATCCATTTACTACTACTAAGGACTATAAAATGCATCGTGCTGATTTGAAACATCAATATTATAAGAATCATTCCTCTAAGAACATTCATGTTGAAAATAAAGATCACACTCTCAAGCAAGATTATGTTAATGATGGACCTTTGTCTTTTGATGGTTCCCTTCCATCCCCTACTTCCTCCAATACCCATACATTTCCTAAATCTTTCTAGTCTTTCAAATCTATCACAAATCCTTCATCTAACAAAGATCCTAATACTTTTCATGTGGTTCCCTATAGTTATCCTCAAGGGCTACCTCTTAAAGAAACTCAAGCTAACCTTCACTTGGCTGCAAATACTTTTAATAATGCTAAACTTAAAGAGCCTAAGCCTTTATGCGCTATAATGCCTACTTCAACTAATCCTTTAGCATATCTTCAAAAGTCTTCCATACAATTCCAACATGCTTCCTTGTCCTTAGAAGTGGCTCCATGTCAAGAGGACTCTAAAAATGATAAAGAAAAAAACATAAAGAAAGATCAAGATCAAGAACTCTCCATGTCATCCAATCCTTTTCATGATGTCTCTTATCCATTTCATGGTTCTTTTGATCCTCTACACCCTTTCTCATTCATTCCACCATGTCTTAAGTATTCTCCTAAGCAAGATCAAGCTACTACTTACACCATTGAGCTTACTGACAATCAAAATAACCTTACTACACTTGTGCTTTCCAAAGATGATACTTCCATTAAGGTTATTAAAAATGGTGTTGTTACTTCTGATGTTAAGCTTATTGAAAATCAAGAGAAAAATGATACACTTATGCTATCCAAAGAAACTTATCAAGATCAAATTATATCTTCTTGTTCTACCACTCCATGTTCACTTCCATTTTTTACTCTTCCTAAGTTTTTGCAAGCTTTGAACAATCCTATTGAAGAAGTTTCTCCTATTCAAGATGTTCATGATTTTATTGAAAATCCTAATGCTAACTCTAAAGATGTTGATGTCCTTATAAATATTGATGAACTTATTGATTATCCTTTTGCATCTTCCACGTCCATCCTTGGACCTCCTCCACCAATACTAAGGGCTTCACATCTTCCTTCCATCTTGGGCCCTTATGTACCTTTACTTTCCCCTCCTAACTCTCCTAATTTGTCATCCATCTTGGGTCCTTACGTTCCTCCATCTCTTATCTTTCCTCAAGATCAACATAGATGCATACCCTTGAATCCTTTTCATCCACCCACCCATCTAAATGAGTCATATCCTCCTTCTTCCACAAGTCCCAAGTCTTTTGGAAGTAACTTGAATGTTCAATACAAGAAAAAGAAGAAATACAAGAATCCATCAAAAAAAGATCACCATGTCTCCTCTAATCAACATGGAGGCTTAAAGTCAAAAGAGATATCTAAGAAGAAAACTACAAGACAAGTATGGGTTCCAAAATCTATCATTGAAGATATTCTCTCTAAATCATCAAAAAAAAATGAAAAGCCTATGGTTATATGGATTCCAAAGTCTCTCTTGAAAGAGTCTGATGTTAATAAACAAGTGAAGTTGACATTCAAGCTTCCAAAGGCTTCCACTTCATCTTCTTCCAAAAACATTCTTCCATTCCATGTGCCTAAACCACAACCTCTGCTATCCATTCACCATATTCCTTCACGTATTTCTTCATTCACGTTTCCTCCATCTACCCTCCATCCTCTCACCACCCTTCAAGGTGTGTGTTGATGTTGATCTTGCCTTCCTTTCCATCTACCCTTTCACAATCTTTCCATTTATTATCCTTCTACCTTCTATATTTTTTCCTCATTTGCCTATTCCTCCTATCTTCCAACCTCACTCGCTTTACATAAAACCTTATCCTCATTTTTTCTCTTCCATCTTCCTTTCCCTATTAGCATTTTTGAGCATATCATTTTGAATCCTTGGCATATCATGGTTTATCATTTCAAGGAGCATTATCTAAAAAGCTTGCCTTCTTCCAAAAAAAAAATAGAAAAAAAAATGAAAAAAAAATTAAAAAATGAAAAAAATTGAAAATGTGCCTTGGTGGAAACCTAGAAACAGGCACCTTGGTAGAAAAAGTAAAGAGAAATAAATTCATCCTATGGTGAAAACCACTCCCTTGTGGCACCTTGGATAAGTACCATGATGAAAACCTAGCAATCAGGCATCATGCATAGTTCTTCTACATATTTCATCCATTTTGTCTTCTCTTTTTTATCTTGACAATGTTGACCTATACTTGGACATTTGGCTTCCTTGTGAGCTATCTTACGATGATCTTTCTTTCATTCCTTTCATGTTTGGCCTTCATATTTTTTTTCCTCCATTCATTCTAGCCTTTCGCTATCCTTTTTCTCTTTGGTCTTGATCTAATAAAAAAGAGTAAAACACGATGCTATGAAGCCTCTTGACATGTCTATTCCTTTGGACTGTATCTTTTCCTTCTTTTGCATTACACTTTTGTGACTTATCCTATGCTGGCCTTTCATTGCTTGTCCAAATGTGCTTTACATGACAATTTTTCCCTAGCTTGGGTACTCTTGAGGAGTTTGCCCTTGAGAATTTCTTCCATTCATTCTCCTTCATTCTGTTGTCTTTTCCACCAGCTTGCTAATCCCTCTTGTTCTCCACCTTGCTAGACATTGGGACTACACGATGTGATCTTTCTTGGGAGTTTGATGCCCATTCTATTTGGGGGCATCTTTTGTACATACTTATTGATCTTGAAAAAATCTAAAAAAATGATATATTGTCAAAAATTCTAAAAATTGGAAAATGTCCTGAAAAAATGACCATCTTAGTGAAAATCTAGTAATAGACGCTTTGATGTATCTCAAAAAAAAAATATATTGCAAAAAATTCAAAAATAAAAAAAAATAGAAAAAGTGCCTTGGTGAAAACTTGGAAACAGGCGCCTTGGTAGAAAAAATATAAAAAAATTATAAAAAGTCTTGAAAAGTCATAAATAGTGTTTTTCAACACCTCCCCAATTGTGTTTTTCAACACACCCCCCGGCATCGAGTGTTTTTTTCAACACTTATTGGTTTGGTCTTCCCTAGTTTTGTCATGTGATCTTACCTTCTTGCAAGCATTTGATCCTTATCGTCGAAACTTAGTATCAGTTAACACACTTAAATTTTTAAATGCAACACTTGATGCTTGAGCTATGTCATGATCTTTTCTTTGTGTGCTGATTGTTATTGATTTTCGTTGAGTGTCCTTATCTAATAAGTCTCTCTGTGATGCATAGCTAGAGGACTTGGGGCATGGGGCATGTTTTTATTTTCTTTCTACTTGTGGGTGTGTTCTTGAAGATCTTGAGTGTCTCTTGTTGTTCCCTTGACACACTTAGGAGATTTGAGCCATTATCCTTGACTGTTTTGTTGCATAACCATTCTTATGGTCATCCTGACATCTATGCCTTGATGCGAGAGTGGTTTTTCTATATTAAATTGGGTAACCTAACATCGAAGTCATCTTGACCTTTATGTCTTTGATGCTTATGTTAGAATCTTTCCACATTCCAATCCGATATAAATCGCCATCATATCTTCATAGTTGCGCTTGTGACTAGTGATGGTTGTGTGATTTTCCAATGTCTGTTAATAATGGCCCAATGATGAAAATAAGTTTTTTAACATTCTCTAATGAATGATGAACACAAGAACCTAGAGTTGCTCTGTTGCAAGTACACCTTTGCATTTTCATGTAGCTTGCATTGTTAGACTTCATGTTAAATTTGCATTTTTAGGCTGCATTATGAGTTTGAAAGGTTTTTCCTTCATCTTTCTTTTGGACATTTAATCAATTGTGATCATGTTCCAATCTTCATTTCCTTATCTTCTTTCATGATGTCAATCAAAATTTCCCATCTTAAACAGTTGATTGATTTTTGAGGCGTTCTCTATCTTGAGGTAGATTCTCTTTCTTCTCTCCATTTCTTTTCACGTCTTCCAACCTTCGATCTTCCATTCACTTTCAACCCACTTCTTTTCTTCTAATTCAACCTTGGGGCATAATTTTTGATGATCTACCTTGGTTCTGTGATTCTTATATCTTTCATCTTGCATCAAGAACCTTATCTTTAGTTCTATTTGATCAAATTTATCGATTTACTATTTCTCCTCTATCTCATTTCAATTTTGATCACGAGGGGGCAGTACCTATCAAACTTCAATTTTTGATTCAGTTTTATCAATTCAATTTTTGCTTGAGATTCTTATCTCTTATTTGAGACTTGACAATTACCTATTTACAACGGTGTTGGCCTTGTCTTTTTCAATCAGCTTATCTTTGTCTTGGCGTGTTCCCAGAATGATCACACGTCTGGATTGTTTTGTGATCCCAAATCAACCTCACATTTCAATTTTTCTTTGGCCACATGTGTTTCCATAATGATCACACATCACCCAAAGAGGGGCAAATGTATGTACCCTAAAATAGTCGCCTAGACTTTGGGCCCCATTCTTCATTTTATCAATGTTGAAATTATTTTATCAAGTTTTTGAATCAATGATTTTTAATATTTTTAATTCAAATCAATTTATTTGATCAAATTATAATTAATTAAAAAATTTAATATATTTCCCAAGTTTTATTTAATTGAGAGAACTTTCTCTCTTTTAATTAAATAAAAATCCCTTTTAATTAAATAAAAATCTCTTTTAATTAAATAAAAATCATTTAATTAAATCATCAAGTCATTTATTTTAAATCTCATTTTAATTAAAAGAATAAATCTCTTTCAAATAATATAAAAATCTTTTAATTAAATATTGGAACCCACTTTGCTAAAAATAATAAATAAAAAATAAAAATAATAAAGTAAAGTGCACTTTCCTATGAGATGAAATCTTTTGATTTTGCCTCTTGAGCACATGGATCAACCAAGATTTAATCTCCACCGTTGCTCATTTCTTTTTGCCTCTTAATCTTGACCGTCCAAGATTCTTTATAAGGAGACATCTCCTTCTCATTTTCATATGTGCATTTTGTGAATTGTTATGCTACAGGTTTGAAGAGCGATTTTGGAGAAGATTTTGAGCACTTGAGCTTAGATATTGAAAATTCTCTCTTCTTGTCTTCTTCTCTCATGCCCCATGACAATCCATTAGATTAATCTTGCATTTTCCATATTATATTAGATTCATATTTCATTTCATATAATAATCTTGCATAAGCATTTCCTTTCATAGATTAATTTGCATTGTTATCATATAGAATAGATCTTATTTTCATTTGCATGCATCTTTGAATCTCTCATTTTATGGTGTACTTGCATGGGCACAAACATAGGTCAAATATGAGGGCCTCCATTACAAACCCTTGCACTCCATGAATAGAGAGCTATGAGTCACTATTTGAGATCTCATTCTTGAGAGATCTTGGATGTAATGATTCATAGAAGTGTGACAACATTTTAGCACACAGAGACAACATAGCACCTCCATAACGAATAATCTCTTACAAAAATGGTGAGTACTTAAAGGAAAATCATAGTCTAATGCTTAGAAACAACATTTCTCCCCTTGGGAAGAAGATAGACCAAGTATAAATAGAGGAATACTTCTCATTCTGGATAGGAATTAGGAAGTAAAATTCAAATGTAGTATGTTGATGTTGTCTTTGAAATATTATCATGTGTTTCCATGTATTTGGATGATGAAGATGCCTTGAACCAATGAGGAACATTCCAAATCACAACAAAAGGTGACAAACAAGGAACCAATGGAAATTGATTGTGAACAAGATCCAAAGAAAAATATGAAGTGACAATATTGGTGCCACAACTATCATCAAATAAAAGTGATGCCACTAAAAACATAATGGTATCTCTAAGCTCGAAGAAGCCATCACATAAGCATGATCAGACTGAATCAAGCAATGTGACAATTAAAGTTAAGGAAGAGACTCATGAATTATAATCCCCATAGAAAATGTATAAGAATCTCTAATTGGGATGAAGTTGTCATCAAAGAGAAGATAAATCTCCTCAAGTAATGTCTCCCAAATCTAAAGTGGGAAACTCCATGAACAATGAACTAATGTCTGACAAATAGGAATCCCAATTAGTAAGACAAATAGATACCTCTTGCAATGAATGAATGGAATTCCTAGGTGAAACTAAAGCATGTTATCGAGATCCAAATTAAATGTATAAGTTTGTAAAATGAATTGGATGATTGAGATTGATCAAAGGAAAACATAATAGAGGAGATTAAGTGACAAAAATTATCTATATAATGGATGGTTTTGTTAGAAAGTAAAGTCCACCAAGATGATTGAAGGAGGGGGGTGAATCATTTATCTGGTAAAAATAGCTTTTATTAACCTTGTTATATCTAAAACATGTAATCAACATAAACAACAACCATAGAAAGACAATCATACACAATAACACTAGTTTTGTTAACTAGGGAACCTCTTGGTTAGAGAGTAAACCCTAGTAGAGATGGCACTCACAAAAGATGTACTAATATGAAAATTCCTTGTGAGCGAATGGATTCTATTAGGAGTCTTATGAAATACATTTAGTACATATCAGTCCATGTTAGGAGACTTTGAATCCATGTGAGAAGATTCTAACCCTGTTAGGAGTTAAGGAAGACAAAAGGACCCACTGTCCAAACAACTTCAAGGAAAAGATCATTGAACACACTATCCAACTGATCTTTGTATTATCTGAATAGAATAATACAAATAATTATTGATCTCAAAAATCATTCTTCTCCTCTCCAATTGTGCCAAATAGCACCAAATGCTTCACCAAACCTCATTACCAGATCTACTCACTTCACATCACACATCAATCACTGATTCACATTATTTGACCTTCACATCAATCATTGTAATATCAATCAAGGAAACAATCCTTCCTTTATACCATGCAAAATATTCATAATTGAGTTGGTCAATTAAACTTAACCAATTACAAAATATAAAACATTACACGGTACATAATATTCACTAATCACATAACACTGTCGGCTCACAAACATAATAAATCTTCACACCTGTAACCTATGACTATGCTGACCCATCCAGGTTACCTTAGAAATATATTCAACCTCCATATAATGTTGTGTTAGGAATGAATGCTAAATGTTTGGCAACCATTCTATAGTAGTTGTTGTTGCATTCATGACTATGATTGTCATTGATGTCAACACAGTGATCTTCTGGAGACTTGCAGAGAAGCAGATAGAGTTTGAATTAGCGCACATGGGTTATTGTAGTTGGAGCTATGAAATTTTGAGGATATACTCTTTGATATGTTATATGTCTATGGTTAAGAGCACAGACAGTAATTCTTTTATTCATGGAAGTTATGAGCATTTTGGTGGAAGCAGTATTCAGGCAGTGTTCCCGAGTAGTGGTTTGTGGAAATAGGATGATATCTCCTAATTGGGATGGAATTTGGTTTTTCACAGTTAAAGGGAAGTTGAAGACACATTGATAGTGATGTGGATGATAGTACAAACTTTGAGGTCACATAAATGAAGATTTATTGTATTTGGAAGCCGACAGTTTTGTGTAATTTTGATGTAGCCTGTGGTAACTTTTATTTTGTAATTGTATGCCGACTCATTTGTAATTATTTGAGTGTGGTATAAAGAAAGGAATGTGTTTCCTTGTTGTATGTAGAAGAGGATAGTAGTGTATGAATATGAAGTGAAGAAAAGAGCTAAATGTGAAAGCAAATTGTGAAGGAAGACATGCGAAGTACAGAGATCTGGTGTAACAATGAGTGCAGTTTGGAACAGTCAGAGAAGAGGTAACATATTGTTCTATTGAGTAATGAAAAGATTATTTGGATAGTTTGTTCAGTGATCTTACCTTGAAGCTATTTGGGTAGTGGGTCCTTCTATCTTCCATAACTCTTAACAGGGTTAAAATCTTTTAATAGGGATTCAAAATCTCCTAACAGGGATTCATATGTACTGAATGTATTTCATAAGACTCCTAATAGAGTCCATCCTTTCACAAGGAATATTCATATTCGTGCATCTTTTGTGGGCATCATTCCCACCAGGGTTTGCTATTTGATCAAGAGGTTCCCTAGTCAACATATCTTGCGTCATTATGTTATTGTGTATGAATATCTTTCTATAGTTGGTAATTATATTGCTTACATGGTTTAATGCTATTGAAGTTGATAAAAGTTATAATTATTTGATAACTAATTCACCCCTCCCCCCCCTCTTAGTTATCTTGGTGGACATTACTTTCTAACAATTGGTATCAGAACAGCAGGTCCTTGAAAAAGAAGTTTAATAGCTTAAGGAGATCCATGGCGAATTTCAGGAAAGAAAGCCCTAAGTTTGATGGAGTAAATTTTGATAGCTAGAAAGAAAAGATGAAGACACACCTACTGTGTTTAGGACCAGGTTATTGTTTGATTACAAAGAATGATGAGACTCTCATTGAAGAGGACAATCTTGAAACATGTACTGCTGATGAGAGAGATCTATTCATGTGTAGCATACTTGCAAGAGAAGCACTTTTGACAGCCCTTCCGGAGAATGAGTACAGTCAGGTAAAATGTTTGAAAACATCTCATGAAATTTGGAAAGCTTTAAACTCTACTTTTGAAGGTGATGAACATGCAAAAAGAGTTAGATTACATAATTGGATATGTGCATTTGAAGATATAAGAATGTTGGAAGATGAATCCGTTAGAAGCTATATTGGTAGAATGTCAGAAATTGTTACAGGTATAAAATCTTCTGGAGGAACAAAGAAAGAGAATGAATTGATATGGAAAATTCTAAGGACATTGACTCGTGTATTTATGCAGACAACATAGATGATTGAACAAGTTATACCTTGTACTACAAACTTTACAAGAGAGACTCTTCTTGGAAGATTGGAAGTAGCAGAGATGACCTTGAGGTTATCAAGAGACTTACCTAGAATGGAGACAACATTCAATGCTCTTAGTGTTTGTCCTACTTTTTCAAGAAGCATCAGTGTGAGTAGAGATTATGCTGGCAGCAACAGATCTAGAAATGAAGAAGACAAGAAGATTGAAGAAGGTATTGCCTTGCTTGTGAAGAGAGAACTAGACGGTAAGAAAATTTTTAAATGTTGGACTTGTCAAGAATATGGCCATTTTGCATCTAAATGTCCTAAGAGAGTTAAAAAGTACAAAAACAATTTCAAACCTAGAAGATCTAAGGAATGTTATTATGCTAATGATGAAGATCTTGAAGCTAGTATAGAGAGAACCTTAAGTGAAAGTGATAATGAGAATAATGATGACATAGGATTTATAGCAATTAAAGAAGAAAATTCTAAAACTGATATCAAGGAAGAAAAAAC
Source organism: Chamaecyparis obtusa (assembly GCA_027943335.1). Classification (NCBI taxonomy): domain Eukaryota; kingdom Viridiplantae; phylum Streptophyta; class Pinopsida; order Cupressales; family Cupressaceae; genus Chamaecyparis; species Chamaecyparis obtusa. The sequence goes on from BSBK01002994.1 coordinate 880,904, forward strand.
CTTAGTTTCTCAAGTAGAAAAGAAAGCTAATTGGATTATAGAAAGTGGTTGTTCACATCATATGACCGGAGACATGAAAAAGTTCATAAAGTTAAATGAATATGATGGAGGAGTTGTTAGAGTTGGAAACAATACACCTTGTTTGATTAAAGGTATATGATCTATTACTCTTGATGGAAAGACTAATACTGATGATGTTTATTTTGTGGATGGATTGAAACATAATCTTTTGAGTGTTGGACAGTTAGTTGATAAGGGATATCAAGTTTGGTTTATTGATAAAACTTGTGTGATAAAGGATAAAGATGGAAATCTGATTGGAACTGGATCTAGAACCAAAGGTAATGTATTTTAGTTGAATCCTACTGAGATGACATGTTTGATTACTAAAATTGATGACAGTTGGTTATGGCATAGAAGGTTTTGTCATATAAACTTTGACAACATTGTGAAAGTAAGTACTAAACTTGCAGTAAGAGATTTGCCTAAAATTATGAAGCCCACTAACATGATTTGCAAAGAATGTGTGATGGCTAAATAGAAAAGAAGTTCTTTTCCCAGTAAGAAGTTTACATCTACAGAAAAGATGGAAATTGTTCATATAGATTTGAGCGGTCCTACCAGGACTAGAGGATTCTATGGAAAAAGGTATTTTATGATTCTTGTTGATGATTTTACAAGAATGATGTGGATTGCATTTCTTAAAGAAAAATTTAAAGAATTTGATAAGTTTAAGATTGTTAAGAATAAAGTTGAGAATGAATCTGGAATAAAGATTAAATGTTTGAGATCTGATAGAGGTGGAGAATTTTCTTCTAGAGAGTTTAACACCTTTTGTGAAGAAAATGGCATTAAGAGACAGTTCTCAGCCCCTAGAACACCCAAACAAAATGGTATTGCAAAAAGAAGGAATAGATCAGTGACTGAAGCATCAAGAGCTATGTTATTTGAGAATGATTTGGTGAAGATATTCTGGGGAGAAGTAGTGAACACAATAGTTTATACAATGAACATAGTACAAATTAGAGCAGACACAGACAAGACACCTTATGAATTATGGTTTGGACATGAACCCTTAGTTAAGTATTTTAGAATTTTTGGAAGCAAATGTTATATTAAGAGAGATGATGATATTGGAAAGTTTGATCCTAGAAGTGATGAAGGTATATTTATTGGATATTCTTTGAAAAGAAAAGCCTATAGATGTTACAATAAAAGAACTGAGACTATTTTCAAAAGTGAAAATATTAAAGTTGATGAAAAGTTCAAAATTCAGGAAAGAATGCTTGATTATGAATTAGATGAAGAAGCTCATCCTAAACCTAACACTGGATCTATTGAATTATTTTATGAAACTGACAGTGATTTGTTGAATAAAATCCATAGTGAAGTCATTGAATAACCTAAACCTGAACTGAGATTTGAGACAGTGACACCTAGCAAGAGTTTATTAAGAAATCATCCTATTGGACAAATTATTGGAAGCATCAAAAGAGGAGTTCTAACTTGGAATAAGGTACAATAACAGTTATGTTTGATTTCTCAAATTGAACCTAAAACTACTAGTGAAGCTTTTGAAGATGAAAGTTGGACTAATGCTATGAAAGAAGAATGAGATCAGATTGAAAAGAACAAGACATGGGAATTGGTCCCTAGACCTAAAGACAAGAATGTTATTGGAACTAAATGGGTATTCAAAAATAAGATGAATGAACAAGGAGAAGTAGTAAGAAACAAAGAAAGATTGGTATGTAAGGGATACTCACAGAAAGAAGGAATTGACTATGAAGAAACCTTTGCACATATTGCAAGAATTGAAGCAGTAAGAATGTTTTTGGCCTATGCAGCTTACAAGAAATTTAAAGTATATCAGATGGATGTGAAGTCAACATTTCTGAATGGAGAATTGGAAGAAGAAGTCTACATTGAGTAGCCTGAAGGTTTTCCTTTGACTCAAGAAGGAGACATGGTGTGTAAATTGAAGAAAGCTTTATATGGACTAAAATAAGCACCTAGAACTTGGTATGCAAAATTAGACAAGTATTTGTTAAAGTTGGGATTTATAAAAGGAATAGCTGATAGTAATCTGTACACAAAAGAAATTGAAAATAACTTGTTGGTTATAGTTATTTTTGTTGATGACATTATTTTTGAAGGAGAAGATGAAGCTAGTGACAAATTTGCTGATGAAATGAAGACTGAATTTGAAATGAGTATGATTGGTGAAATGAAATACTTTTTGGGATTACAGATAGCACAGAATAATGATGGTATCTTTGTAAGTTAGACAAAGTACCTGAATGACTTGTTAAAAATATTTGGAATGGATAATTGTAAACCAGTTGGAACACCTATGGTAACTAGACATAAGTTATCTAGTGCAAATGAGACTCCTGTAGTGGAACAAAAGAATTACAGATCCATGATTGGAGGACTGTAGTATTTGACACATACAAGACCTGATATAGGACATTCAGTTGGAATTGTAGCAAGATTTCAAGCTGAACCTAGAGAATCACATTATGCAGTAGTAAAGAGGATACTGAGATATTTAAGATGCACAATGGACTATGGATTGTGGTATGAAAAATCTGATGATTTTACCCTATGTGCATATACAGATGCTGATTGGAGAGGCAGTGTTGATGATAAGAAAAGCACCAACGGTGGAGCATTTTTCCTTGGAGGAAGATTGGTTTCTTGGTTAAGCAAGAAGCAGAATTGTATCTCACAAAGCATAGTAGAAGTAGAATATGTAGCAGCAACAAACAATTCTAACCAGATAATTTGGATGAAGTAAATGCTGAAGGATATTGGAATAAAGTTTGTTGAACCTATTGTCATACATTGTGACAACACCAGCATAGTTAGTATGCCTAAGAATCCTATATTACATTCTAAGACAAAGCATATAGAGATCAAGTATCATGTTGTAAGAGAGAAATTTGCTAAGAAGGAAGTCAGACTTGAGTACATAAGTACAAAGGAGCAGATAGCAGATATATTTACAAAGCCTTTTCCTAAGGATACATTTGAGTATCTAAGAGGTATGCTTAGGGTTATGCCCCAACCTAATTTTGAGAAGTGATGTATTTGGTTGCATCCATCCAGTGGTATATGAGCCTTATCTTTCTTTTGGACTGGATGTTGGTACTTCCTGTATGGGGGAGTATGTGTATCTGAGCTGAGTCATGAGGACTCTAGTCAATATACTTTCTGAATAGTGTCTTTTGACATTGGAGTTGTTGTTGACATAGTGATGAAATTTATATCATTGATGTCAATGGGGGAGAAGTGTACATGAAAAAAATCTATTTGTATTATCTGAACAGGAAAACAAAGCAAGATTTGATTGAAGAAGAGGATTTGAAGCAGTAGTGTTGCAATATTGGATTTTTGGAACATTGGATATTTTTTCATCTATGTTGCCATCAATGCCAATGGGGGAGATTTTTAGGAATGAATGCTAAATGTTTGGTAGCCATTCTGTAGTAGTTTTTGTTGCATTCATGACTATGATTGTCATTGATGTCAACACAGTGATCTTCTGGAGACTTGCAGAGAAGCAGACAGAGTTTGAATTAGCGCACATGGGTTATTGTAGTTGGAGCTATGTGATGTTGAGGATATAATCTTTGATATGTTATATGTCTATGGTTAAGAGCATAGATAGTATTTATTTTATTCATGGAAGTTATGAGCATTTTGGTGGAAGCAGTATTCAAGTAGTGTTCTCGAGTAGCAATTTGTGGAAATCTGATGATATCTCCTAATCAGGATGGAATCTAGTTTTGAATAGTTAAAGGGAAGTTTAAGACACATTGATAGTGATGTGGATGATAGCGGAAACTTTGAGGTCACATGAATGAAGATTTATTGTATTTGGAAGCTGACAGTTTTGTGTAATTTTGATGTAGTGTGTGGAAACTTTTATTTTGTAATTGTATGCCGACTCATTTGTAATTATTTGAGTGTGGTATAAAGGAAGGAATGTGTTTCCTTGTTTTATGTAGAAGAGGATAGTAGTGTATGAATATGAAGTGAAGAAAAGAGCTAAATGTTGAAAGTGAATTGTGAAGGAAGACATGCGAAGTACAGAGATCTGGTGTAACAGTGAGTGCAGTTTGGCACAGTCAGAGAAGAGGTAACATATTATTATGTTGATTAATACAAAGACTATTTGGATAGTGTGTTCAATGATCTTACCCTAAAGATGTTTGGGTAGTGTGTCTTTCTATCTTCCATAACTCTTAACAGGGTTAGAATATTTTAACAGGGATTCAAAATCTCCTAACAAGGATTCATATGTACTGAATGTATTTCATAAGACTCCTAACAGAGTCCATCCTTTCACAAGGAATATTCATATTAGTGCATCTTTTGTGGGCATCATTCCCACTGAGGTTTACTCTTTGATCAAGAGGTTCCCTAGTCAACATATCTTGTGTCATTGTGTTATTGTGTATGAATATCTTTCTATGGTTGGTAATTATATTGCTTACATGGTTTAATGCTGTTGAAGTTGATAAAAGTTATAATTATCTAATAACTGATTCACCCCCCCCCCCCCCCCTCTCATTTATCTTGGTGGAATTTACTTTCTAACACGTTGCTTGACCAAATTCTATCCTTATTAGGATATATAATCTGATTATCACAAACCACTTCTTAGGAACACTATCATCATACAGTTTCCACTAGATTACTCATAACTGACATAAATACTTGAATTTTTGTATGCGCTCTTAGCCATGATATCAAGACACCATACAAAATATATACTTAACTCTGCATAACCTCATCTAAAATATACCATGTGTTCTAAATCAAACTCTGTCTACTACTCTATTAAACTTCAGTATAATCAGTGTGTTGACATCAATGATAAACATAGTCATGAATGCAACATGCAACTGCTCTAGGAATGATAGAATAATCCCCCATAGGGAATATTCAAAATTCTTGCTAATAATCTCTCCCATTGGTATTTATGGCAATATAGATGAAAAACATCCAAGTTCCATGAATACCAAAAAGCAATATTGCTGCTCTTACTTTAACTTTTCAAATCCTCTTCATCAATCATCAAATTTTTTTCATGTATCCTTTCCCCCCATTGACATCAATGACAAAGTAAGAATCACTATGTCAATCCAATACAAGCTTGAATGTCCAAAGACATTGTTTGAAGATACCTTTTATCGAGAGTCCTTCATGACTCAGCTCAAAAACACAGATACTCCCCCATATAGGAAGCATCAACATACAATCCAGAAAGATAGTGCTCTATACCATTCGACTGATGCAAATTTTTGCATCACTACTCAAAATTAGGCTGGGGCATAACCCCAAGCATACCTCTCAAATACTCAAATGTATATTTAGGTAAAGGCTTTGTAAATATATCTGCAATCTGCTCCTTTGTGTTGATATACTCAAGTTTGACTTCTTTCTCAACAACTTTCTCTCTTACAACATGATACTTGATCTCTATATGTTTTGTTTCAAAATGTAACATAGGATTCTTAGACATACTTACTGTACTTGTGTTATCACAGTGTATGATAATAGGCTCATTGAACTTGATTCCAATATCCTTCAACATTGGTTTCATCCATATTATTTGATTACAATTATTTTCTGTTGCTACATATTCTGATTTTGTTGTACTCTATGAGATACAATTCTATTTTTTTCTTAGCTAGGAAACCAATCTTCCTCCAAGAAAAAATGCTCCACCACTTGTACTATTTTTGTCATCCACACTACTTCCCCAATCCACATCTATATATGCACATAGGGTAAAATCATTTGATTTATCATACCACAACCCATAATCAGTTGTACCTTTCAAATATTTGAATATTCTCTTCACTACTACATAATGTGATTCCTTAGGATTATCTTGAAACCTCACAACAATACCAACAGTATGTGCTATATATGGTCTTGTGTGAGTTAGATATTGCAAACTTCAATTCATAGATCTATACTTCCTTTGTTCAAGTGCAAGAGTCTCATCTATGCTAGATAACTTACAACCAGTTACCATAGGTGTACCAATAGACTTACAACTTTCCAAACAAAATCTCTACAATAGGTCTTTCAGATACTTAGTCTGAGATAAGAAAATATCATCACTATTCTACACAATTTGCAAACCCAAGAAAAAATTCATTTCTCCAATCATACTCATCTCAAATTTTTTCTTCATTTCATCAGCACATTTATCACTTCCTTCATCTTATCCTCCAAAAATTATATCATAAAAAAAAATTAATACAATTAATGGACCATTCTCCATTTCTTTTAGATACAAATTATAGTTTGCAGTGCCTTTAGAAAATCCCATTTTTTCCAAATATTTATCCAATCTTGCATACTAGGTTCTAGGTGCTTGCTTTAGTCCATATAGGGCTTTATTTAGTTTGAATACCATGTCTTCTTCTTGAGTCAAAGGAAAATCATCTAGATGCTCAATGTAGACTTCTTCTTCTAATTCACCATTTAGAAATGCTGACTTCACATCCATCTGATACACTTTAAATTTCTTATAAGCTACATAGGCCAAAAACATTCTTACTGCTTCAATTCTTGCAATAGATGAAAATGTTTTTTCATAATCAATTCCTTCTTGTTGTGAGTATCCTTTATATACTAGTCTTGTTGTGTTTCTTACAACTTCACCTTGTTCATTCATCTTGTTTCTAAAAACCCATTTAGTTCCTATAATATTTTTGTCCTTAGATCTAGGAACCAATTCCCAAGTATTATTCTTTTCAATCTGATCTAATTCTTTCTTTATTGATTGAATCCAATTGTTATCTTTACAATCTTCATCAGTAGTCTTAGGTTCAATTTGAGAAATCAAACATAGTTCTTCTTGTACCTTATTTCTTGTCATAACTCCTCTCTCTTTGCTTCCAATAATCTAATCAGCAGGATGATTCCTTATCAAATTCTTATTATGTGTTACTGTCTCAACTCTTACTTCAATTCCGGGTTCAGATCTTGGTTCTTCTCTTTGTTCTTCATCATGCATCTCATTCTGCAAATCATTGTTAGTTTCATAAAACAATTCAACATTTTCTTGATTAGTTTTAGGATAGGCTTCTTCAACCGAATCATAATCAAGTACTCTTTCCTGAATTCTGAACTTTTCATCCACTTTAACATTTGTGCTCTCAATAATAGTCTTAGTTCTCTTTTTAAAAAAACTATAAGATTTTCTTTTCAATGAATAACCAAGGAACATACCTTCATCACTTCTCGTATCAAACTTACCAATATCATCATCTCTCTTTATGTAGAACTTACTTCCCAAGATTCTGAAATATTTTACTGATGGTGCATGTCCAAACCATAATTCATAAGGGGTCTTGTTTGTATCTGCCCTGATCTATACTCTTTTCATTGTATATACTGATGTGTTTGTTTCTTCTCTCCAAAATATCTTTACTACATCATTCTCAAACAACATAGCTCTTGTTGCTTCAGTTAGTGATCTATTTCTTCTTTCAACAATACCATTTTGCTCAAGTGTTTTAGGGGTTGAAAGTTGTCTCTTTTAAATTCTTTTGAAGTAAATTCTCCACCTCTATCAGATCTTAAACATTTAATCTTCATTCTTGATTCATTCTCAACTTTGTTCTTAAGAAATCTAAACTTATCAAATGCTTCTAATTTTTCTTTAAGAAATGCTACCCACATCATCCTAGTAAAATCATCAACAAGAATCGTAAAATATCTTTCACCATAGAATCCTCTTGTTCTTGTGGGACCACTCAGATCTGTATGAACAATCTCCAATTTTACTGATGTGGTGAACTTCTTGTTGGGAAAAGAAATTCTTTTCTATTTTTCCATAACAAATTACTTGCATACCATGTTAGTAGGTTTCATAATTTTAGGCAAATATCTTACTGCAAATGTGGTACTTTCTTTTACAATGTTATCAAAGTTTATGTGACAAAATGTTTTGTGTCATAACCAACTATCATCAACTTTAGCAATCAAACATGTCATCTCGGTAGGATTGAATTTAAATACATTACCTCTGGTTCTTGCTCTTGTTCCAATCATCTTACCATTCTTATTCTTGATCATACGAGTCTTTTCAGTAAACCAAACTTTATATACCTTGTCAACTAATTGTCCAATACTTAAAAGATTATGTTTCAGTCCATCCACAAAGTAAACATGATCAGTGTTAGTCTTTCCATCAAGAGTAATAGATCATATTCCTTTTATTCAGCAAGGTGCATTGTTTCCAACTCTAACAATTCCTCCATCATAATTGTTAAACTTAATAAACTTATTCATATCGCTAGTCATATGATGTGAACAACCACTATCTATAATCTAATCAATTTTCTTTTCAACCTGTGATACTAAGGATTTTTCTTCTTTGACTTCCATTTCAAAGTTTTCTTCTTTTATTGCAATAAATCCTATATCATCACTTTCATTATCACTTTCACTTAAGAATTTCTCAATACTAGCTCAAATTCTTCATCATTAGCATAATAACACTCTTTAGGTCTTTTAGACTTAAAATTATTTGAATATTTCTTCACTCTCTTAGGACATTTAGATGCAAAATGACCATATTCTTGATGTGTCCAACATTTAAAGATTTTATTACCTTCTAGTTCTCTTTTCACAAGAAAGGAAATTCCTTCTTCAATTCTCTTGTCATTGACACTTGCACTTCTTGACAAAGTAGGGTGAACACTAAGTGCATTCAATGCAGTTTCAATCCTGGGTAAATCTCCATATTATCTCAAACTTATCTCCGCTGCTTCCAATCTTCCAAGAAGAGTCTCTCTAGTGAATTTCTCAGTACAAGGTATGACTTGTTCAATCATTTGTGATGTTTGGTTAAACACCACGGTTAGATTTTTCAAGATCTTCCATATGATTTCATCTTCATTCTTATTTACTTTACAAGCTTTGATACCTGCAACAATCTTTGATATTCTACCAATATAGCTTCTAATAGATTCATCTTCCATCATTTTACCCTCTTGAAATAAACATATCCAATTTTGTAATTTGATTCTCTTAGCATGTTTATCACCTTCAAAAGTAGATTCCAAAGCTAACCAAATTTCATGAGATGTCTTTAGAGTTTTACCTGACTGTATTCATTTTCAAGAAGGGCTGACAAAAGTGCTTCTTTGGAAAGTATGTTACACATGAATAGATCTCTTTCTTTCTCAGTGAAATTCTCAATCTTTTCTTCTTCAATGATACATTTCTCATTCTTTGTAATCAACCAATATCCTGGTCCTAGACATAGCAAGTGTGTCTTCATCTTCTCTTTCCAACTGTCATAGTTAACTCCATCAAACTTAGGACTTTCTTTTCTGAAGTGACTCGACATGGATCTCCTTAAGTTAAATTTTTCCTCCAAGGACCTATTTCTCTGATACCAATTGTTAGAAATTAAAGTCCACCAAGATAACTGAGAGGAGGGGGGGTGAATCAGTTATTTGATAATTTTTTTTATTAACCTTATTATATCTAAAATGTGTAATCAACATAAAAAAAAACCATAGAAAGATAATCATACACAATAACATCAGTTTTGTTAACTAGGGAACCTCTTGATCATAGAGTAAACCCCAATGGGAATGGAACCCACAAAAGATGTACTAATATGAAAATTCCTTGTGAGAGGATGGAATCTGTTAGGAGTCTTATGAAATAAATTTAGTACATATCAGTCCCTGTTAGGAGACTTTGAATCCATGTGAGAAGATTATAACCCTGTTAGGAGTTAAGGAAGACAGAAAGACCCATTGTCCAAACAAATTCAAGCACAAGATCACTGAACAAATTGTCCAACTGATCTCTGTATTATCCAAATAGAAGAATACCAAGAATTAGTGATCTCAACAACTATTCTTCTTCTCTCTGACTATGCCAAAATCACACCAAATGCTTCACCAGACCTCAATACCAGATCTGCTCACTTTGCATCACACATCAATCACTAATTCACATTATTTCACCTTTGCATCAATCATTGTCATATCAATCAAGGAAAAAATACTTCCTTGATACCATGCATAATATTTCATAATTGAGTTGGCCAATTAAGCTTAACCAATTACAAAATATAAAACATTACACATTGCATAATATTACATAATCACATAACACTGTTGGCTCAAAAACTTAATAAATATTCACACGTGAAACCTCTAACTATGCTGACTCAGGGAGGTCACCTCCATAATTTCTTCAACCTTTGTATAAATTTTCTTGACCATATTCTATCCATGTTAGGATATATAATCCAATTATCACAAATCCCTTCTTAGGAACACTGTCAGAATACAGTTTCCACTAGATTACTCATAATTGACATAAATACTTGAATTTTTGTACACGCTCGTAACCATGATATTAGGACACCATAAAAAAAATGTACTCAACTCCGCATAACCTCATCTAAAATATATCATGTGTGCTAAATCAAACTCTATTTTCTACTCTGCTAAACTTTAGTATAATCAGTGTGCTAACATTAATGACAAACACAGTCATGAATGCAACATGTGACTACTCCAAAAATGATAGAATACCCCCCCATAGGGCATATTCAACATTCATGCTAATAGGTTTTGTATGGACAAATGGATGGCAAATTGAAGAAAGGAAGAGTCACTGAATGATATAGTAAAGAAGGAACATAGCGATTCCGAGTGGGAAAAGAGGGATCTAATGAAGTGTTGATGGCAATGAAAAGTGAAGAATTGAAGTGAAGATAGAAAAGTGCACAAAATATTTGGTTATGAAAAGATAGTTGCAAGTTTACAGGTCAATAGATTTACTATTTCTTATTAGCATTTGTAATAGAGAAATCTCTTAACAAAGTGGACTTCATAATCTTATTGTAAAATCCTCACAAAAGGTAACATTCTAGAGAATGTTTGAAGCCCTTTAACTAGGCCAGTCCTAATATAGTAAAGATCCTAACACATTAGAGGTAAATCCATTGACCAGGTCACACCTAACAGTGTGGATTGTAATATTTAACTGGATTGGCTCTTAACCGAATGTACTTCAGAAGAGTATTTTCTTAGTGGGTGACAATTACCACAATAGTTTTTTCCAAAGATGGATTTCCACGTTAAATATCAGTGTTACATGTGATGCATTAATTGTGTGAATGATTTATTGTTTGTTAATGTTTATTTACTATTTTTGATAAATAGTGAAGTGTGTTTTACCGAGCTGTCACCGAGAGAAAATATTTTTAGGTATTTGAAATCAAGGATTACTGATTCACCCCCTCCCCCTCTCCGTAATCTAACAAATGAAGACTGACCAAGATTAGAGGTATACAAGATTGTATAATTATTAGATAGTTTATTATCTTTTCATTGATGTCAAGCAATTGATATATGATTTATATTGTGTTGCCATATCATTCAGAGTATGATATAAGTGTGAATGAGTTAAGAAGAAGAAGTGAAATTTCATGAAACTAAAGAACTTAATTGGGAAATAGATATAGATTGGACAATATGAAGATTATGTTGATATAATTTTTTTATACCTAACATATGATTATATCAAGTCGGTAAAGAAGGGTAAAGAAGATTAGTCAAGTCGGTAAGCAAAACCATTTTGGCTACCGAGAAGAAAATGTCATTCAATAAAATAAAACATCATTCGAAAAAAAGGAAAGTAAGTTTCAATAAAGTAAAAGGAACTCAAGACATCGAGTAGAAGGTTTCAATCACCAAGTGAAGATAACTAAAATTTAATAAGTTATCCACCGAGAAAGGAACATAAATTAAATACAAGGCTCAAAATGACATTTAATGTTGAGCTATGATGAGCTGGAAGATTCTAATGATGAGGAAAAGTTAGTTGGAGAGATCTACGGTCAAGAAAATTCATTATGATGATCTATGGTATAGATCTAAGCAATAAAAAGAGAAGGAACAAGTTTCAAGAAAGTTCAAGATCCAAGGTGATGACAAAATGTGTTACCAAGATCTAAATACATTGAATAAGTTTGTGACATGAATTGAATGGATGATATTAATCAAAAGAAAATGTGATAAAGGAGATTAAGAGGAAAAACAAAGTCTATATAAAGGATGAATTTGTATGAACAAATGGTTGACAAATTGAAGGGTTGAAAAATCACCAATTGATGCAGTGGAGAAGGAAAAGGTTGAACTCTAAGTCAGTAAGCTGAATTTGATGAAGTGTTGAAGCCAGTGGAAAGTGAAGGATTGAAGTGAAGAAGAAGAAGAGCACACAAATAACCTAATTATGCAAAGGATAGTTGCAGATTTACAAGTTAATTTATTCACTATTTCTTATTAACATTTGTAACAGAAAAATCTCTTAGACGAGTGGACTTAATAGTCTTGTTAGAAAATCCTTGCAAAAGCTAACATTCTAAAGAGTGTTTGAAGACCTTTAACCAAGCCAATCCTAACAGGGTGAAGATCCTAACAAGGAAAATACCTTGACCGGTCACATTTAACAGTGTGTTTAATCTTTAACAAGATTGTCTCTTAACTGAGCATACTTGAGAAGAGTATTTCTTTAGTGGGTAAAAATTCCCACAGTGGTTTTTCTCAAAGCTGGGTTTCCACGTTAAACACTAGTGTTATACGTGTTGAATGATTTATTGTGTTTATTATTTCTAATTGATATGTTACTATAACGGATGGTGATGATGATAAAGATTGATCAAGATCAGAAGAATACAAGTTAGTAGAATGATTAGATAAGTTATTATGTTGTTATTGATGTCAACAATTGATATCTGATTTATATTGTTTTTCCATATCATTCAGAGAATGATATAATGTGAATGAGTTAAGAAGAAGAAGTGAAATGTTATAAAGATAAAGGACTTGTTAGGAATAGTCCCAAGAGATAACTGAGAGGGGGGGGGTGAATCAGTTATCTACAAGTTTCAATTCTTTATCCAATTAAGTATACTTAAACATAAACCATAAATAAAATGAAAGAACACTTGAACACAACACCAATATTTTGATTATGGGGAAACCCAAATAGGTAAAAACCCTGGTGGGAATTCACACCCACTAATAATCTGCACTAGTGTTTTATGATCCTTTTTAGAAGATCCTTAACCCTATTAGGATTTTATTTACAATATATTTAGTATAGTAGACCTAGTCAAGGGTCGAACCCTATTAGGAGTCTTTTACAATTAACCCTATTAGGGGTGAGGACAGACTTTTCGAGAGCACACCGCTCAAAGGGGTGAAGGCTACAACCTTCTGAATAATAGATACACACTATATTTGGATCTTGGTGAACTATACTTTGACCTACTATCTAGATCAGTTCTGATGTATAGCACAAACACTCTACTTGGTCACATAGACCTTCTGCTGATGGCTCAACACTTCACACACTTTGCTTTGTTCTTCTCAATCAACTATGAAACACACTTTAGCAATCACAAATGATTGCCTATAAATATCTTTCCTCTAAATGATATAATCAAGTTAGCCTATTAGAACCACCTTGAAATCATATTAGAGAAACCATAACATACTTCAATAAATTTTTTTTTGGCTCTGATAAGCACACAACACATTTTGGGACTTGTCCAATATTAACAAATGCAGATGCACACTACACACTGTCGGCTCTACCAAATTAATTGAAACTTTGTCCTCAAGCTAAATTCCATCATGCACTCTTAACTAAACATAAATAACTCTTTTTCAAGCACTAATCCAAGGGCACATACCAAAATGATAGGTGCAACTCCAGAACTAATATAATCTATGTCGGCTCTTCTGAATAAACATAGGAAACTGCTACTGCTGAATAGCGACTGCATAACTTTACTTCTACCAATCATTAGACTCTACATCCATGAATGTAACATCACTAAAATGTCTTTATCATATATCCAAAGGCACAAGGCTCCATGATGACTGTATGGATAAAAAACCACAGAACACTACCTATAACTCTGTCAAGAACACTGCTGAAACAAGCTGCTATATAACTGTCTATACTAATAGTTAACCTCTGCGTCCATGATATCATCTTGATAACATGTCCATGCAAAATATACTCAAATATTACTACATAAGTCTTCAACACATGCTACTTACCATATGTTGTCATCAATGACAAACATACAGTCAACATTGGTTTTCTAGAAAATCTCCAACAATCTCCCCCTTTGGCATTGATGGAAACATATGGAATGAAAAACACCACCAACCCAAATGAACATTTCTTTTATAACATTATCCATTTCCTCTTCAAAAACCCCCCAAGGATGAATCCTCCATCTACTGCAATATTCTTCAACGTTATCCATTTCCTCAACTGAACCGCTTCCATAACTGAATACTACTCCCCCTTAGTATATTACTCCTTCTTTTACTTCTATTTTTCATGAGTATATATTACTCCCCCTTTGACATCAATGGAAAAGGGTGCCAAATAGTTTGAGCACTAGTACTACTCCTGAGGTAGAGTAGTCAACCATCCATCATTCCCTGAGGATTGATGCTCCTTCTTCTTTCTTCTAGGCAGAATCAAGGGAGGCAATTACTCCCAACTTCTCCCTGAGATACTCAAAAGTATCCTTTGGTAAGGGCTTTGTGAATATGTCTGCTAGCTGATCTTTAGTACTCACATAGTCCAACTTAACTTCTTTTTCTACTACTTTCTCTCTTAGGAAGTGATACTTGATCTCAATGTGTTTTGTCTTTGCATGCATCACAGGGTTCTTTGACATATTGATAGTGCTCGTGTTATCACAATGTCTAACAATAGAAGAGTCAATCTGAATTCCAAAATCCTTTATCATTTGCTTGATCCAAACAATTGTACAACAATTCAAAACTATTGCAACATACTTCACTTCTACTATTGACTAAGAGATACAATTTTTCTTCTTGCTTGTCCAAGTGACAAGTCTGTCACCAAGAAACACTACTCCTCCTGATGTACTCTTTCTATCATCAACGCATCCTGCCCAATATGCATCAGTATATACATGAAGCTCACCATTTTCTCAATTGGGATACCATATACCATAGTCTATAGTGCCTTGCAAGTATCTAAATATTCTTTTTACTGCCATGAGGTGACTTTGTTTAGGCTCTGCTGTGAATCTTCCAAGAATGCCAACTGCATTGGAAATATCTAGTTTGGTCTGAGTAAGATAGATAAGTTTTCTAATCATAGACTTGTACAAAGTTATATCTACTACTGGTGAATCATCTTCTTTTGTAAGCTTGCATCCAATTATCATAGGTGTCCCTACAGGCTTGCAATCATCCATCTTGAATTTCTTTAATATCTCTTTCACATACTTGGACTAATTAATGAAAATACCTTTCTCTGTTTGCTACACATTCAATCCCAAAAAGTATTTGATAGGTCCAATCATGCTCATCTCAAATTCATTCTACATCTCTTTAGCAAATTCACCACTAAGTTTGTCATTTTCTCCATAAATAATGTCATCAACAAATATAGCTACAAGTAGTAAACCTGCAGATGTCTCTCTTATGAATAGATTACAATCTTCTGCTCGTTTCTTGAATCTAATCTTTGTTAGATAGCCATCCAGTCTCTCATACCATGCTCTAGGGGCTTTCTTAAGTCCATAGAGGGATTTCTTCAATCTGCATACCATATTAGGTTTTTCTAATAAGGTGAATCCTTCTGGTTGCTCAATGTATACTTCTTTTAGCTCTCCATTCAAGAATGCTGACTTGACATCCATCTGATAGACTTTGAAGTTTTTGACTATTGCATAAGATAGAAATAAATTAATAGCTTCTAATCTACTCATAGGTGCAAATGTGTCTGAATAATCAATGTCTTCTCTTTGCGCATATCCCTTACATACTAACCTTTCTTTATTTCTTACTACTGCACCATCTTCATTCATCTTGTTTCTAAATATCCATTTTGTTCCAATCACATTCTTATTACTAGGTCTTGGTGTAATACCCCAAAAATGGGCTATATGTTCATTAACCTCCTATATCAACACATCGAATGAAATCGACATCAAAATCCTAATCTAAGGCACATCGGCACATCATCGAATCATAATTGATTATCTTAAATTCTGCATCGGGAAATATTCCTAGCAATATTCCTAATTATCTTAATTATCTTTAATTTAATGATTATTTGGTGATAAATCATATTTATCCTAAGTTTGATTAATTGAATATTTTCATATTTAATTAATTAGATTTAATATCTTGCCAAATTAATTATGTAATTAAATTTAATTCTATCTATTATTAATTGTATTATTTAATTTTGACAATAAATCCAATATCTTATGAATAATTGATTAAATTCTTATTTAATTAATTAAAGCAAGTTGTCATTATTTAATAATATAGTTTTTAATAAAAGTTTGATAAAATAGTTAATTAACCCATAAATTAATTATTTTATTTCAAAAAGCAGTTAAGTTGAGAATAAATCACTTTATTTATTTATTAAATCAT
Organism: Chamaecyparis obtusa; assembly: GCA_027943335.1. Taxonomy (NCBI): domain Eukaryota; kingdom Viridiplantae; phylum Streptophyta; class Pinopsida; order Cupressales; family Cupressaceae; genus Chamaecyparis; species Chamaecyparis obtusa. The sequence continues at coordinate 897,415 of BSBK01002994.1, forward strand.
AATTATCCATGTGCACATTCAAGGACCAGTTAAACTCAAATTGGAAAATCAATGCAAGTTATTAGCTTTTTGAAACTCAAAATCTTTTTGAGTTTTTAAAGTTGATCTAAACTTCTAATTCGAGTTGAATTGTGCTTTTGCATGATTTTTGTGACTTAATTATCTATTATTTAAAAATAACTCAAAAATCAACTTGAGTTATTTGAGTGATTTATGGCTTTTTCTCATGCACCTCCAAAGCCCTAGATTTCTATAAAACCAAGGCTCAACTCTTCATAATTCATATCTCACAAATTGCAAACTTCCTCTACAGGAATCATAGCATATCAGATTTGGAGAATTTGCACAATTGGAGCTTGAAAGATAAATTTGAGGATTCGAAGCTTTGTGAGATCAATTTCAAATTCATAGCTTTCATATTATTGTTAGAATTTTCATTCTCATATCATATCATTTCTAGATTAGCATTGCATATCAATTTTTCATATTAGCATAGATTCATATCAGTTTTCATCATATTATTGCATAGAAAATATCAAAAATATAGATTAATTGTATTCATATTTCATATCCATCTTTTGCATTCAAATCCTTCATTTAGGTGTCATCTAGGTCACTGATCTCGATAGCAATCTGAGAACATTAATCTCGCACCTACTAGAAGGCAGTAAATCGCTTGGTTAAAATAGATTTCAATTTTGCACGATTTTGATTTTTGCTAACCTCTAATGTTTTACTGAAGTGTTGTGTCTATAGGTCAGGTACAATTTTCACACACACATTTCTGGTGCCCACCGTGGGGCCCTAAAATGGGTTTCCAATTCAATTCTATCAATTTCTATCTTTTTCTCCTCAGTTTCTGTGCAAAAATATGATTTTTATTTTTTATCTGTACAATCTTCATACAAGTTTCTGACAAAATTCGTATGATTTTGAACCGACTATCGTACGATAGTTGACCGAGTGTCATTTCATCAGGCACCCACTGTCGTTTGGAGGCTGGAGTGTCGTTTCATCAGACACCCAGTGTCATATGAGTTTCTGGACTGTTGTCTGGTAATAGACCTAGTGTCATACGAGTTTCGGCATCAGGTTTCACTATCGTCTGGTAACAGACCCAGTGTCGTATGAGTTTCGGTACTAGATTTCAACTCTCATTTAATTTTTGCAGGCAGTTTGTCAAAATTTGATTTTTGGATTTTGACTGACAGCTAACCCTAACAATTGAAATTTACTATTTCTGATTGATTTCTACTGGTTTTGATTGGAAAAAGTGCAAGAATTACTCAAAATTAGGTAAACATCTACTAAGCGCGTTGCAGGGATCTCAGGTATTCCACTTGTGCTGATAATATTTCGATTTGGGGCTTAAAATAAATCTCTCATGTGTTTGGCTTGAGTGTTTTCTTTGCATGCTTTTCTTCAAATTTGCATAATTGATACTAGGTTGTGACCCCTTAAGGATTCATTAAGTAGTCTTAGATACTTGTGATTGATCTTGATTGCTATCTTGGGTTATTAGACTCGCTAATCCACCAGCCCCTCATTCCGCCCCATGGTTGCAATCTCAGCACCATAAAGGGGAGGGGTCAACAGGAAATAAGCGTTAAGTGTTCCACTTGGCAACCCTTTTGTGCTTTTAGGAACTCACTTGTTTTCTAAGTTGGGGACTCATTTTTAGCTTGTGTGAGGTGTTAAGTGTTCCACCTTGTGGACTCATCTCATATTCGCTTTAAGCGTTAAGTGTTCCTCTTTCTACTTTTTGGATACTTTTGGTAGATTTTCTTTTGGAAACATACATCTGTGCTCACATAGTAATTAGGCCCCATGAACACTATTTGTGGATCTTGAGAGAGCAGGTTCCTAGCGAAACCCTTCTCAACAAGGGATCCCTTGTAGGTGGGGAGGATACTTAGTGCGTCTCACATTCTACTTGGTTCGTGCATCTTCCCTTATTGATTGATACATTCTCTCTCTGGAGAGGTTGATAGATCATGTGGGGTTGATATCATAGACCTTGGTGAGATAAACTTTGTCTTAGTGTGTCGGATTAATCTGCTTGCTTTGTTTGGGTTAAAAGTGAAGAGGTATCAAAACCTTGGATCTGGAGCCAATTCCCCTTGTGGTATACTACTATGAGTCACCTTTAGAGAGGGTTAACCATAGTGGACAATCCCTTCATAGGGTAAACTGCATTGATGGAACCTCAAGTGGTAATAGCCATTTTCACCATGGTAGTGACAGCCGCTATATAAATGTCCTTGTGGAAGAAATCTCCATGGGTGTGGTTCATTGTTGGGTTGTCAAATCTCCCTAGTAGCTCCTGAAGATTAAGTTCTCGGACTGTGTCAAAACCCTGGTGCACCGGGATTGGAGTTCACCCCTTTGGATCATAAAAGTTGCAGAGTCAAACCATTACTAAAAACCCTAGCGAGGCCAAATTTTCATTTTATAGGGTATATGTGCGTTATTGCAAAACATTTTTGGAACATACACAATTAGCGCTTCTAAGGATTAGAATGAATAAGTCACTTGATTGTTCATGCACAACGTTGCTTTTTCCCTTGTTCATTATTTTCAGACATGCTTGAAATCACGTGCTTGCTATTTTGCGTGCTTGTTTATCTATCTGGTTATTGAAAATGAACAAATCTGTTACAATCCTCAAAATCTAAACATTGAAATTTGCAAACGATTCAAAACTGAAAACTCAAAATTTGCAAAATTTGAAGTAAAATCCTTTTCTGGAGTCAAAAGTCATCTCAGGAGGTCAGAAAGTCATACGAGTTTCCATTTAGTGTCGTTTCATTACAACCCATCTATCGTATGATAGCAAACCTAGTGTCGTACGAGTTTTTATGCCAGCAAATTCTCAAAGTCAAAATCTTGCAACTGTTGTATGATATTGTCAACTATCGTTTCATTGATACCCAATTGTCGTATGATAACCAACCTAGTGTCATACGAGTTTTGATGCCAAAAAATTCTAAGAGTCAAAATCTTTCTTGCAATTGTCATACGAGTTTTGCAACTGTCATTTGATAGCATAAATACCCACTGTCATACGAGTCTGCAGAGTGTCATTTGGGAAATTTTTGAAAGTTGTCAAAAAATTGTCAAAATTGCCATATATTTAACTTTCTCAGCCTAATTTTAGAATCTGTTGAATGAATCACTATGTCAGGAATAGAGAAATAGCTATTAAGAGTCTAATCATTCTCCTAAAGTGGCCTTTCGAATCCGATTCAGCCTTCTGTTTAATCAATTTGAGTCCTCATCATCCTGTGTCAAAACCTTGTCATAACTATCAATCATCAATCAATCATCAAAATGACTAAGTGTTGTGATATCTTGTCCGCTATCTTTTGGGAACCTACCCATACATCCAGGGCACAATATCCTTCATCCATGTCTAATCAAATCTTCAAATCAATCAAACCTTGACAAGGTTGTGTCATCTGATCATCTTGATTCAATTCATTCTTCTGTTATCTGGATCTTATTCTTTTGTTTCACTTGAGGTGAATGGTGGAGACTAGAGCTTCCTCTCACAAGAAATCTATCACCACTCTCCAAACTCCAACTCTTAAGCAACTCATCAATTTTGGTCTTTACGAGGATGATGATCTTGGAAACTATCGATTGAAATCTGCTTACATACCTCCTCCATCAACTCACGAAGGTACTCAACATACCCCTCATCAATCTAATCTAGGGAGTCCACGAACTCCTACCATGTCTCAAGTAGGGACAAATTTTGGCTCTCAAAGAGCTTAATCTCAACATGGTGCCAATCAGGAACCCACACTTGAAGAAATTGCTCAATATCAAAATGACGATAACTTCAAACGAATGATGAAGCACTTCTTGAAAGAAGATAGAGAAGCATACTTTTTACAACTAGCTCATCAAGGAGCTAAACTTCCTCCCAACTTTAATGTTGAAGATATCATTACGCATGAGGAAGAAACTCCACTCACAACTATGATGAAATAGATACATGCTTTACAAGTCAAATTTAATAGCCTTGAGAAAGAAAAGGAACCCAAAGAGTTCTCCATGGAAGCTCTATGCCCTTTTCATTTTGAAAAAAACTTGTATATGCCACCATTTCCAAAAAGAGTGGAGATGCCAAAGTATTTTAATTATGATGGACACTCTGATCCTCTAGATCATGTCAGAGAGTTCTGTATGCAATCCATGGAATTCATGCATGAACTAACCTATCTGATGCATCTTTTTCCTAGATCCCTGGGAGGAGCATCCATTCAGTGGTTTTCAAGATTTCCTTCTACTATCAAAAATTTTGAGGAGTTGATCAAATTGTTCTACCAGCAATACTCCTACAATATTCAGCACTCGGTCACCATGATCGATATCTGTAATCTCAAGCAATATCCAGGGGAACCATTCCTAACATTTCTCAAGAGATGGAGGAAGAAGTTCTCTCTATATGCCAGACCTATTCCAGAAATGGAAAAATTGGAAATCTTTATCAATAACCTTGTTCCAAAAATCAATTATCCTCTACAAATGCAAGATCATACATCTTTCAATAAGATGGTGGATAATTCTATCAAAATTGAAAAAGTGCTTGTGAAAAAAGGAGAAATCACACTTCAAAAGGACAAGTACGAATTAGGATCCAGTTCTAAAGACAAGAATAAAAACTGGAACAAGAATAAAGGCATCATCATAGATGGCATTGTTGACACTATCTATGCCCCATCAAAGGCACCAGCCTACAATCTCACTCTTGGTACTCAAGCCATTAAAGCCTCAAAGAAAAAGTCTTCTCAACCATCTCAAAGGAAGCCAGAATTGAAAAAATGGGATAAACATCAAAAATTTACTCCTCTAGGAGAGTCTTTAGAATCAGCTATGAAAACTCTACTGGCTGATAATATCATCTCTTTACCACCAATCCGACCGAATGCTCAGGACCCCAAACTGATATGGTGGAAGGAAAATGAATTCTGTGATTTCCATCGGAGTAAAGGTTACAAAACTAGTAGTTGCTATCACTTGAAGCATACCATTCAAGATCTGATTGATAGTGGAGACATCACAATTGACAATCCCATGAGCAATAATGATCATACAGCATTCACAGAACCATTTCTGAAACATGGTCAAGAATTTTCAACTTCTCGGCCTAATATGGGGGCAAAAGTCAACTATGCCTACCCTGGAAATAATGCTGTCATCAATATGGTTGAACCAGGTCTCTCTGAAAGTTGCAATGTCATCACAATTGTATGAAGAGATAGAAATCATTCCTCAGCTAACATAGTTACTCGATCACAAGCTCAAATGCATCTGAAAGGACAAATCCTAGATTCATCAAATGTCCCTAAAGTGCCCTTCAATCTTTCATCTGCTTCTAAATAGAAGGTTGCTTCCAAATCTTCCAATCCAAAGGATACAAGGCCTATGTCTTATAGCATTGTTCAAAAACTCTAGCACACTAATGCGAAAATCTCCATGTTTGAGTTGCTTCGAATATCTCCAGCTCATAGAGCCATTCTCAATAAAGCTTTGCTTGGTTCCAATGCTCCTGATGACCTTGATTTAGATAGGTTCTAGACTATGGTTGGACATCTTACATCTCCACAATATATCTCCTTTTCAAAGGAAGATGACAACTCCTTGAGTCACTCTCATAATAATCCCTTGCATATAGAAGTCTTGAAACAAAATCGTAGAGTCAAACATGTGTTGATAGATGGGGGCACTGGCCTAAACATTTGTTCTTATAGATTGATCACACAATTGGGATTTTCAGAATTGGCTATTGATCCTAGAAAGAAAATAACCATCAAGGCCTATGATGAACAAGAAAGATCTTCTAAAGGCACCATTGTCTTACCTATCAGAGTGGGTCCAGTTATCAAAGATACCATTTGTCAAGTGCTTGATCTACCTGTGGCCTACAATGTCCTTCTAGGGAGACCATGGATACATGAAATGCAAGCTATTCCTTCTACATACCATCAATGTTTGAAGTTTCCTTATGAAGGAGTAGAGGTTACTATCCCTGCAGATCTGAATACAACTTGCAACACCTTGAAGGAAAGTGCAAATAAGCTTGTACCTAATAACAGAGAATCTTCCATTGAACCAACTAAAGAAGCATCCACATCTAAAATGGAAGATCTTGCAAAAGAGGTTAATATCAAAGAAAATAGTATGGGAGAATATACTATTGAGCCTATCTTATCTTTGACATCCCTCCCTATCTCACCTAAGTCTTATGGGAAATCTTTGAAACAATCCAAACCAGACTCTATAACACCTCTTGAAGCATATAAAATGAATTTTGTAGCAGAACAAGTATCCAAGCAAGAATTTGAAGAGGATGAGGCTATGCATTCATGGCTGTAGAAAGATGAACCTAAATCTCAAGTTGTTCAAACTGGTGACTCTTCAGTCTCCAAACTCCCTTCCAAGTCATATGGTCCAGGAGATAAATTAATAGCTAAGATGGGATATTTAGGTAAAGGACCTCTAGGAATCAGAAGAAAAGGTCTTGAGGTACCTCTCCCACATATTGGTAGAGAAAATAAAAACAAAGTTGGCTTAGGTTTTAAGAAGAAACTCTATCACCTCAAAGGTAATTTCTCTCATGTCATAGAGCAGATCGCACCAAGGGAACCTCTTCTTAAGAAAGAAGAAACAGAACCATCAGATAGTGATTCAGATAGTTTAGAACTCATCCCCTATGAAAAATTGCCTAAAGAGATCAAATACCTTCTTGATGATAAAGATGATCCTATCAAAAGAATTAATGTAGTAGAAACACAAGAACCTACTATCAATCAAGAGATAGTTGCAACACAAGAACGAGCTAATCTTGAAAACAATCAAGAAGAGGGAAGTGGTAGTGATTCTGAGATAGATTCTCATGAGTATGAATACAAATCAGAATCTGAGGGTAACACTTCTTGGGGTATTCACCCTGAATTTACTCATGTTCTAAGATTTCCTAGAGATCCTGAATCAGAAGATGAATCTAATGACTATGAATGGGGAACCATTCCAGAACTAGATAAAGATGAGCTTATTATAGAGAAACATGTTGATGTTAGTCACCAATATGCACCTCAAACCAACGTAAGTCTAGAGTGAAATGATGAACCTATCGAGTTTGATCCACCTATGGCTGAATTGGACTCCCACGATGACATTGAGCCTATTCACGAATTGGATATCTTAAGTTGTAGTATCACCTTTAAACTTGAGTGTCAGGTTAGGACCAATGATGACAGATCCATATTCGTAAACATTATCTCCCAATCTTTCCCTACTTTGACTATCAAATATCCAGAACTTATTGATCAAACCTCCACGAATCTGAGCCATGGTATTTATACCTTCTAGAATGACTATGCCCTTGCTTGCTACCTCAATACAGTTGAGCCTATGAGTACTTCCATCAGTGAATCGAGCGTCAGCATGACCGAGTCAGACATCAAATATCTTAGTAAAAAAAACAAATAAAAAGAAAAACAAAAAGAGTTCTGAGGGTGAAAACCACTTTGTGGCAGTCTCAGAACCTACAAAAGTAAAAATAAAAGATGTATCCAAAGGTGAAAACCTCTCTGAGGTGCCTAAGGAGGAGATATTTGATGTCCTTCTGAGTCATTTATAGGACAGATCTCCAATTCTAATTGAGCCCACTCAATCCATCAATTTGGGTACAATAGAGGAACCACAATTGGTACATGTCACACAATCATTATTAGAAGAAGAGAAGAAAAAATTTACAACATTCCTAACAGAGAAGAAGATCAACTTTGCATGGAAATATTCAGATATGCCAGGATTGGATCCTAATCTCATAATGCATCATTTATCTATTACTCCAAATGTCAAACCTGTCAAGCAAAAATTGAGAAAGATGCATCCTCATGTTGCACTCTTGGTAAAAGCTGAATTAGAGAAGCTCCTAAATGTCAGATTCATCTGAGTTATTGACTATGTAGAGTGGATCTCTAATATTGTACCTATTTCTAAACCAGATGGGTCATTCAGAGTGTGCACAGACTTTAGAGATGTGAATAGAGCATGCCCTAAGGGTGATTTTCCACTACCTAACATTGATATGATAGTGGACATGACTTTGGGTTTCGAGATGTATTCCTTAATGGATGGTTTTTCTGGATATAACCAAATAAAAATTGCCCCAGAGGACCAAGAGAAAACTTCTTTCACATGTGCATGGGGAACCTTCTGTTGGAATGTCATGCCATTTGGGCTTAAAAATGCTGGTGCTACATATCAAAGAGCAATGACGTCTATTTTCCATGACATGATGCATCAAACCATGGAAGATTATGTTGATGACACATTAGAAAAATCTATGATCAGAACTAAACATCTAAAGGACTTGAGCATGATCCTAGATAGAATGGAAAAGTTTAGTCTCCGACTAAATCCTAAGAAGTGTGCTTTTGGTGTCACTTCTGGAAAGCTCTTAGGATACATAGTTTCAAAGAAGGGCATTGAAGTTGATCTAGCTAAAGTCAAGGCTATAATAGAGATGCAACCTCCCACAAATATCAGTCAAATGAGGATGTTGCAAGGAAGAGTTCAATCTATCAGAAGATTCATATCACAGCTAGTAGACATATCACAGCCTTTTACAAAAACATTACATAAAGGTGCGACCTTTGCCTGGAATGAAGAATGTGATAACAACTTTAACCACATCAAGAAGTATCTATCAAATCCACCTATCTTGATGCCTCCTATTCATGGGAAGCCATTGATCTTATATGTCTCCACAACAGCCACATCACTGGGGGCATTGCTAGCACAACATGATGAAGAGAAAAAGGAAAGAGCCATTTATTATATAAGTAGAACATTGGTGGTGTATGAAAAGAACTATTCTATGATTGAGAAAGCTTGTCTCGCTGTGATCTTTGCATCATAGAAACTGAGACACTATATGTTAGCTCATACCACGCATCTAGTAGCAAAAATTGATCAACTAAAATTCCTACTAAGCAAGGCTACCCTCACAGGTAGACTGGCTAAATGGGTCATGCTTCTAAGAGAATTTGACATTGAATATGTTGAAAGAAAAGCTATAAAAGGTCAAGTTATTGCTGATCAACTAGTAGATGCACCCATGTTTGATGACACACCAATGCAAATGGAATTTCCAGACTCCTCTATTATGCACCTATCTTCTAGAGAATGGCAATTGTTCTTTAATGGCTCCTATACACAGAATGGATCTGGAGTAGGCATATTGTTCATAACTCCTCAAGGATACTCCATCCCAAAAGCATTCAGACTGAAGTTCCCTTGCACAAACAATATTGTGGAATATGAAGCCCTTTTGAATGGTATGAAACTAGCAATTGAATGGAGAGTAACAGAGCTACACATTCATGGAGACTCTCAACTTGTTATTCATCAAGTCAATGATGTGTACTAAACTAAAGATGAAAAGCTCATTCCTTACAAGAGAATGGTAGATGATCTTAAGAAATATTTCATATCTATCACATTTGAGAAAATTCCTAGAATGGAGAACAAGGCTACCGATGCAATGGAAACACTATCTACTTTATTATAGTAGCCTGAACATGAGCTACGCTATGAGTTCCTAGTGGAAGCACTATCTTATCCTACATATGACTCCCCCAAAACCTGCATGATCTGCACTGTTGTAGGTCATGATTCATCCCAATATAAAAACCTATTTTCCTATCTCCAAGACCAAATCATCCCCGATACCTTCAACTGTCATGAAAAAAGATACCTTATCCATAATGCCTCCCGATATGTCATCATTGGTAATGATCTATACAAATGAGGTCTAGATGGTATGCTACTTAGATGTTTAGAATGGGAAGAGTCTCAATGTGCATTAGAGGAAGTCCATGATGGTATTTGTGGGTCACACTTGAACGGTTTAACACTAGCTCAAAAACTTATTAGGGCTGGGTACTTTTGGCTTGAAATGGAGAAAGAGGCTATCAAATTTGCTAAGAATTGTCAAAAGTGCCAAGTGCATGGAAACCTAATTCATGCTCCAGGGAGGGATCTAATCCCCTTTACAACACAATGGCCTTTCCATCAATGGGCATTTGATCTTATCGGGATGATTCATCCTCATTCTTCTAACGGACATACCCATATAATCACAGCCACAGATTATTTTACAAAATGGGTAGAGGCGGTCCCTTTGACACAAGCAATAGGGAAATAGATATCTATGTTCATATTGAACTATATCATATGAAGATATGGGATACCTCATTCCATAATCACAGATAACGGTGGGCAATTCAGGAATAAAGACCTCAATGATCTATGTGCCAAATTCAAGATCACCCAACATTGGTCTTCTATCTACTATCCACAAGGGAATGGCCAAGCAGAGACTTCTAACAAAAATCTATTAAAGAGCTTGCACAGAACAGTAAACAAAACTGGCAGAGACTGGCATCTCATGATTAATCCAGCTCTATGGGCCTACAAAACAAGTATCAGAACACCTACAGGGGCTACACCTTTCACTTTAGTTTATGGGTCTGAAGCGGTACTGCCTATTGAGGTTGAAATCCCATCACTCCGAATTAGAATGCATGGTCTAGTAACTGATGATGACTACAGAGTGTCTATGTTATAAGAACTGGAACTACTAGATGAGTCCAAACAAGCAGCGTATGATCATCTCAGACTATATCAGAAGAGAATGTCTAGAGGCTACAACAAGAAAGTCAGACATAGAGAATTTCAGGTTGGCAATCTAGTCTTGAGAGAAAATCCTAAAAATCAATCCCATCGAGAACACAAGGGGAAGTTCGAACCCAATTGGCTGGGTCCCTTTGTTATCACTGCTACTTTTTCTCTCGTGCCTATCAACTCTCAACAACTAAAGGAGAACAGCTCTGAGAACCAATCAATGTTCTCCATCTGAAGAAATTCTACGCCTAAGGCATTCAGTCTATGGTAAAATGTCCTGAAAAAAATTAGAAGAATTGGTAAAATGTCCTGAAAAAATGAACATCTTGGTGAAAACCTAGCAATAGGCACCTTGATGATTCAAAAAAAAATTAAAAAATATCAAAAGTACAAAAAAAAAAGTGCCTTGGTGAAAACCTGGAAACAGGCGCCTTGGTAGCAAAAATAGAATCACTACCAAGATGGTGAAAACCCGGCAAACGGGTGCCACTTGTTTCAAAATGCTCCATCTATCAGTGCAATCTTGGTCTTTCCCAGCTTTCAGTCTTGTTTTAGTTTGTACATATCTCCCAGTTTGTTTTTGCATTTCTAGTTTTCAATAAGTCAGTTTGTCCACCAATCTGCTCAAGCGTCTGTATCCTATCAATGCTTAAAACTTGGGGGCAATCAATGTCATATCCTATGGTCTCCAGTATATCTTAGATGTATCATATCCAGTCAGAGTCCTTTGAAGCTTCATTTGAGTCAGTCAAGTTTGTCTTGTCTCCAGAAAGGATTTTGCATCTACAACAATGCAATCAACATCAAACATCAAAACAATCTATGCTTTTTTACATGCTTTTATCTCCTTGTATGCTTACTGATTTGCATTGAGATTTTTGCATATTGTGTCCCTTCGAGCCCTTTGATGATGTCATTTATAGGATTTAGAGAGTGATGACTAGGGGCATAATCTTTTCTTTGTCTTCTGCTTGTATGTGAAATCTAAACAACTTTGGAAATTCTAGATTGAAATGGTGTCTGACTGTAAGAGCCTCTATCTCAAATTGGATGGCCATGCGTACCTCGATCATTGATACCCAAAAAATTCAAGGAAGTTTTATCTAACTATTGTCTTTTTGAGTGAGTTCTTTCTCCTATTGTGAAACGCGATCTTACCTAAGGATGTGAAAGATAAAGGGTCACTATGGGTAATTCACATTGGATTTAGAATAATCTCTTGGCTATTTGATGTGTTTGTCAATGTAAGGCGTGTTCAGGTCATCACGATGTTTATGTTTTGATGCTTATACAAATTACTATATCAAAATGGACATGATATTTAGGTCATCCTGGCATTTATGCCTTGGTGCTTATATCTAATCCGACATTCTAAAACTAAAATCAATATTCATATATCCATGGTTGTTGACCAGTGGGTGTTGTATTGATTCTTGCGCATAAAAATTGATATTCATATGTCTATGGTTTCATAGCTAGTGGGCATTGTATTGATTTATCCGGTTACCTAAAAGTTCAATGATGATAACAAATCGACATATGATCAGTGAGTAGGTCCTAGGTCTTAGGTTGCATTTCATTTTGCATGTCTCTTTGCATTTTGCATGTTTGCATGATCTCACAATGACTAAACGAACTTCAATGCTTAAACAATTTTCCACTTGCATCTTCAAATCTAACAAGAGCTAAATCTTACATGAAGGTTCCTCCAACAAAACAGCAAGTAGAATCCTTTTTCGGGATCAAAATTCAAATCTGAGATCATTCATATTATTAACTACTTGCATATTCGACCTTCGATCATAATAGAAATCCATAATTCAACTTAACTGATTATCTTACATCAAACTATTAAAATTTCAACTTGGTCAAGCATGGTCAACTCATGGTCAACTCATGGTCTGGACCTCCAAACAATGCAGAATGCATTCCCGGATGTGTTTAACCACTTCTCAAATCAATTTACATGCTTCTAAACCATTTAACGCTGACTTCTCTTGTCAAATTTCAATTTTAATCCCGAAGGGGGCATGGTATTGCACATCATTCAAAGTCTGTAATCAATTTCTATCAATATCTTTCATCAGTGATCAAGACAAACAATCACATCTAGTTATTGATTCATCAAAAAACCTCATCACTCGGGGTAAATCTATCATCACTTGGGGCATATCAGATTCATCAAGATCCATATCAATCTTCTATTCTCTTAATCTTGTAAGCTGTATCAATTTTTGCAACCATCAGATCATAATGTTCTTTCCTTGGTCCTTCGGCAACTAAAGGATTCGGATGTGATACCTGCTAGTTCTGCTAAGACAATCAAGTCTAGAACCAGTCACTCACTTCTTAGCAATCCTAAGGTTTGGAATCAGGTGTTTTGACACTTTTTCGCAATCATAGGTTCATTGCTACTTCAGTGAACACTATCTTTGGTCATTCAGGACCTATTATCTCCATATCAAATCACTATCAATCAGCTTCTGTCTCATATCAATTATCAATTTCAAACATCAGTTTCATATCTTTATCAAACATAGGCTATCTTTGAACCACTGCGCTTCGCACAGTAATTCAAAGAGGGGCAAAATGTAATACCCCAAAAATGGGCTATATGTTCATTAACCTCCTATATCAACACATCGAATGAAATTGACATCAAAGTCCTAATCTAAGGCACATCGGCACATCATCGAATCATAATTGATTATCTTAAATTCTTCATTGGGGAATATTCCTAGCAATATTCCTAATTATCTTAATTATCTTTAATTTAATGATTATTTGGCGATAAATCATATTTATCCTAAGTTTGATTAATTGAATATTTTCATATTTAATTAATTAGATTTAATATCTTGCCAAATTAATTATGTAATTAAATTTAATTCTATCTATTATTAATTGTATTATTTAATTTTGACAATAAATCCAATATCTTATGAATAATTGATTAAATTCTTATTTAATTAATTAAAGCAAGTTGTCATTATTTAATAATATAGTTTTTAATAAAATTTTTATAAAATAGTTAATTAACCCATAAATTAATTATTTTATTTCAAAAAGCAGTTAAGTTGAGAATAAATCACTTTATTTATTTATTAAATCATAATTATCCATGTGCACATTCAAGGACCAGTTAAACTCAAATTGGAAAATCAATGCAAGTTATTAGCTTTTTGAAACTCAACATCTTTTTGAGTTTTTAAAGTTGATCTAAACTTCTAATTCGAGTTGAACTGTGCTTTTGCATGATTTTTGTGACTTAATTATCTGTTATTTAAAAATAACTCAAAAATCAACCTGAGTTATTTGAGTGATTTATGGCTTTTTCTCATGCACCTCCAAAGCCCTGGATTTCTATAAAACCAAGGCTCAGCTCTTCATAATTCATATCTCGCAAATTGCAAACTTACTCTACAGGAATCATAGCATATCAGATTTGGAGAATTTGCACAATTGGAGCTTGAAAGATAAATTTGAGGATTCGAAGCTTTGTGAGATCAATTTCAAATTCATAGCTTTCATATTATTGTTAGAATTTTCATTCTCATATCATATCATTTCTAGATTAGCATTGCATATCAATTTTCATATTAGCATAGATTCATATCAGTTTTCATCATATTATTGCATAGAAAATATCAAAAATATAGATTAATTGCATTCATATTTCATATCCATCTTTTGCATTCAAATCCTTCATTTAGGTGTCGTCTAGGTCACTGATCTCGATAGCAATCTGAGAACATTAATCTCGCACCTACTAGAAGGCAGTATATCGCTTGGTTAAATTAGATTTCAATTTTGCATGATTTTGATTTTTGCTAACCTCTAATATTTTACTAAAGTGTTGTGTCTACAGATCAGGTACAATTTTCACACACACACTTGGGACCAGTTCCCAAGTATCATTCTTGATAATCTGATCTAGTTCTTCTTTCATAGCATCATGCCAATCTAAATCATTACATTCATCTATAATACTTAAGGGTTCAATATGAGATAGTAAACATAACACCTCATTGCTAGTTGAATTCTTTGCTTGTGATCTTGTTAAGACTTTTCTACTCTAATCTCCAATGATGTCATTATTGGAATGATTTCTAGATGTAAGCTTTGGAACTTTAGGTGATAGTGTCTCATCTTCCTTTTGAGTTTCTTCTTCACTTGATTCAGGGTCATTGAACAATACATTGATACTATCAAACATCTCTTCAACAACTGTCTCACTAGTGGAGGGTCTAGGTTCTTCTTCAATCATACGTGAGTAATCATGATATCTTTCTTGAACCATAAAATTTTCATCAATCTTAACATGAGCACTTTCAATGATCTTCTTCAATCTTAAGTTAAAACATCTATAAGCTTTACTTTTAGTACAGTAACCAAGAAAAATACCTTCATCACTCTTGCATCAAACATGCCTACTGCTTCATCCCTCATGATGTAGCACTTGCTTCCAAAGATTTTGAATTATTTCACTGTGGGAACATTACCAAACCATAGTTCATAAGGTGTCTTGTCAGCGCCAGGCCTTAATTGTATTCTATTGATTGTATAGACTATTGTATTGACCACATCTCTCCAATAGGTATGTGCAACTTTTCCTTCAATCATGATGGTGCATGCTGTGTCAAGGATAATCTTGTTTCTTCTCTCTACAATCCCATTGTGCTGAGGTGTTCTAGGTGCACTTAACTATCTCTTTATGCCATGTTCTTCATAGTAGTCATAGAATCTATCAGAGGTGAATTCTCCTCCTTTATCCGACCTTAGACATTTTATCTTAAGTCTAGATTTATTCTCAACCTTAGCTTTGAATATTTTTAACTTCTCAAATGCTTCTGGCTTATCTTTTAATAAAGAAACCCACATCATTCTGGGATAATCATCTACAAACAAAATGAAATACCTTTCACCATAGTATGATCTTCTTTGAGTTGGTCCAAATAGGTCTATATGAATCAGATCCAACTTGTTCTCTGCTGAATCAGGCTTGCTCCTGAATGAATTCCTCATATGTTTTCCCATTACACATTCCCTACATATAGTATCAATTAGCTTTGCTATGCTAGGTAGGTCTCTTACTGCCTTAACATTATTTATGTTTACTATGTTATCAAAATTGATATGACATAGTCTTTTGTGCCATAGCCAACTATCATCTACTTTAGCAATAAAATAACTTGCTTCTGGATTAAGCTGAAAAAAATTACCTTTAGTCTTTGAACCTGATGCAATTTTTTGTCCTTCCTTGTTGTTAATGATACACTTGTTTCCATTGAACTCCAACCTATAGCCTTGTCAAGCAATTGCCCAACACTTAGTAGGTTATGTTTCAAACCATCAACAAAAAATAACATCATCAATGCTATTATTTCCATCCAGGGTGATGGCTCCTCTACCAATGATAGGTTTAGTAGTGTTATCTCCAAATCTGACCATACTTCCTTTGTATCTATCCAAATGAACAAATCTATCTTTGTCACCTGTCATGTGATGTGAGCAACCACTATCAATGATCCAATCTATCCTGATGTCTGCTTGTGAAATCAATGCTAACTCTTGTGAATTCATTTCATCTTCAAGAGAAATGAATCCAATCTCCTCTTCTCCTAATTCTTCATCTGATACTCCATCTCTAGCATAGTAACATTCCTTTGTATACTTAGGCTTGTACTTATTGTTGAACTTTTTAACTCTTGTAGGACACTTAGATGCAAAGTGACCAATCTTATTACATGAAAAGCATTTGAATGGTAATTGACCTTCATATTTTCCTTTTCATTTCTTTTCTCTTTTAGTAATATCAGCAATGAAATCATCTAGTGTTTTCTCTTCATCATCATCATCAAAATTACTAGAGGTGTTTGCAGATTTCATACCATGGACTGAAGCTTTGAAGGCTGTTTCACTTTTAGGTTCTGTCTTCAATCTTGAAATCTCAAAAGATGAAATTTTGCTGATCAAGGTTTCTCTTTTGAAATTTGATGTAAGCTGCATGGTCTCATCAAGTATGTTGATCTTGTTTTCATATTCTGCTGTGAGAGTGGTCATCAATTTATCCATAATGTCTTCTTCTGATATCTCTCTACCATTGTTCGTTATTCCTGCAACTAGTTCATTAATCCTTTGGTTGTAAGCTCTGATGTTCTCTTCAGGTAGTATCTCTAATGCATTGTATCTTTTCTTCCAAGTTTTTCTGCATGCATCCTTTTCTTGTTTGTCTCCTTCAAATATGTCTTCTAAGTACTTCCATATTTTGTGGGTTGTATCTACTTTCTTTATTTCTGAAAAATCACTATCAGATAGGGTGTTGATAAGGGCTTCTTTGGCTATTACATTATGATGAAACAATTCCTTTTTATTTTTAGTAGCATCATCCTTTGCAAGGTCTTCTAAAGTAGGGATCTTGACTTCTTTGATAGTTACATCAAAAACTTTAAAATAAATGCATTGCAAATGTGTCACCATCTTGTTCTTCCAATCAAGATAATTCTCTCCATCAAACTTAGGACTTTATTTTTTGAAAAATGCCATCTGATCAACCTCAAGCTGTTAAACATTCTCTGTAAGGCACTTGGCTCTGATACTAATTGTTAGGAATAGTCCCAAGAGATAACTGAGAGGGGGAGGGTGAATCAGTTATCTACAAGTTTCAATTCTTTATCCAATTAAGTATACTTAAACATAAATCATAAGCACAATGAAAGAAAACTTGAACACAACACCAATATTTTGGTTACAGGAAAACCCAAAAAGGTAAAAACCCCTGTGGGAATTGACACCCACTAATAATCTGCACTACTGTTTTATGATCCTTGTTAGAAGATCCTTAACCCTGTTAGGATTTTCTTTACAATATATTTAGTATAGTAGATCTGGTCAAGGGTCGAACCCTGTTAGGAGTATTTTACAATTAACCCTGTTAGGGGTGAGGACACACTGTCTGAGAGCACACTACTCAAAGGGGTGAAGGCTACAACCTTTTGAATAACAGATACACACTATATCTGGATCTTGGTGAACTGCACTTTGACCTACTATTTGGATCAGTTTTGATGTATAGAAAAAACACTTTACTTGGTCACATAGACCTTCTGCTGATGGATCAACACTTTGCACATTCTTCTCTATTCTTCTCAATCAACTATGAACCACACTTTAGCAATCACAAATGACTGCCTATAAATATCTTTCCTCTAAATGATATAATCAAGTCAACCTATTAGAATCACCTTGAAATCATATTAGAGAAATCATAACATACTCTAATAATAATTCTATCGACTCTATTAAGCACGCAACACATTCTGGGACCTGTCCAATATTAACAAATGTAGATGCATGCTAAAAACTGTTGGCTCTACCAAATTAATTGAAACTTTCTCCTCAAGCTGAATTCCATCATGGGCTCTTAACAAAACATAAGTAACTCTTCTCCAAGTACTAATCCAAGGGCACATACTAAAATGATAGGCACAACTCTAGAACCAATATAATCTCTGTTGGCTCTTCTGAATAAACATAGCAAACTGCTAGTGTTGAGTAGTGACTGCATAACTTTACTTCTACTAATCATCAGACTTTGCATCCATGAATGTAACATCACTAACATTTCTTTATCACATATCCAAAGGTGCAAGGCTCCATGATGACTGTATGGGAAATCACCCATAGAACACTGCCTGTAACTCTGTCAAGAACACTGCTGACACAAGATGATATATAACTATCTGTACTAATAGTTAACCTCTACATCCATGATATCATGCTGATAACATGTCCATGCAACATATACTCAAAGCTTACTACATAAGTCTTCAATGCATGCTACTTACTATATGTTGTCATCAATGACAAACATATAGTTAGCACTGGTTTGCTGGCAAATCTCCAACATAACTTAATTGGGCAATTTATACAGATCAAAAAATGTTAAGATTATGTTGATATGGTTATTTTCTATCTAACATATGATTATATCAAGTCCGTAAAGGATGGTAAAGAAGATTAGTTAAGTCAGTAAGAAAAATAGTTTTGGCTACCGAGTAGGAAAAGTTATTCGATAAAGAGAAAAGTTTTGTTAAAGGAAAAAGAATGCAAGACACTAAGTGAAAGGTTTTAGGCATAGAACGAAGTTAACTAAAATCCAAAGTTATCCATTGAGAAAGGAACAAAAATTAAATACAAGGATCAAAATGACATTTAATGATGAGCTGGAAGTTTATGATAATAAGGAAGAGTTAGTTAGAGAGATCTACAATTGGGAAAATTCAGGGTGATGATCTATGACATAGATCTAAATGGTAAAAAGAGAAGGAACAAGTTTCAAGAAAATTTCAAGTTCCAAGGTGAAGGTAAAATGTGTCACTGAGATCTAGATACATTGAATTAGTTTATAAAATGAATTGAATGGTTGAGATTAATCAAAGGAAAAGGTAATAAAGGATATTAAGAAGAAAAAAAAATTCTATATAAAAGATGAATTTGTATGAACAAATGGTTGGAAAATTGAAGGGTTGATAAGTCACTGACTAATGCAATGAAGAAGGAAAAGGTGAATTCCAAGTCAGTAAAGTAGGAATTGATGAAGTGTTGAAGCCAGTGGAAAGTGAAGGATTGAAGTGAAGATAGAGAGTGCACAAAAGATTTGGTTATGCAAAGATAGTTTTGGATTTATAGGTCAAACTATATTAACATTTGTAACAGAGAAATCTCTTAATTGAGTAGAATTAACAGTCTTATTCTAAAATTCTTACAAAAAGTAACATTCTAAAGAGTGTTCAAAGCCCTTTAACCAGGACACTCCTAATAGGGTGAAGATCCTAATAGATATGATGTAAATTGCTTGACTGGGTCACACCTAGCAGTGTGTATTGTAATCTTTAACATGATTGTCTCTTAACAGAGCATACTTCAAAAGAGTATTTTCTTTAGTGGGTGAAGAATTCCCACAATGTTTTTTCCCAAAGCTGGGTTTCCATGTTAAATATTGGTATTATATGTGTTGAATGATTTATGTGTTTGATTTGTTGATTGTTAAAGTTTATTTACTGTTGTCGATAAATATTGAATTGAGTCTGACTGAGTTAATCAGAGAAAAAAATTTACGGTACAGAGAATCAAGGATTACCGATTCACTCCATCTCTTTGTAATCCAACAATTGGTATCAGAGCTAAGTACTCTAGAGGGATAAGTTTTAAAGACTTGAGTAAAAGATTTGAAGATGTATAGGAGAGAAGTACCTAAGCTAAACAAGGAAAGTTTCTCACCATGGCAAAGAAGGATGAGGTTGTACCTATCTAGAATTGGAGAATTTGCACTGAATCTTTTGGATAATGACTACACTCCACCGCCTCCCAAACCCATGATAGTTGATCAGATGAGAGAAAATAAGGAACACAACTCATTAATGATAGAAATTTCTTCTTCCCTGACGGATGTTGAATTCGATGATGTTAAGGACTATATTACTTCAAAAGATATGTGGGATAGGCTTACACTTATTTATGGAGGAGATCAACATGTACAAAAAGCTAAGGTTGATAATCTTAGAGGAAAATTTGATGAAATGAGAATGAAGAATGAAGATAACATTGCTCAATATAGTTTTACAATCAAGGAAGTTTTTAGTGCCATCAGAGGTGTTGGTGGAACATTAACTAGTGAAGAAGTGGTAAGTAAAATTATGAGAAATCTTTCACCTAAGTATGCTATTCAGGTATCTTCTATTTAGGAATTGAGATCTATACAGAATAATGTTGTTACTCTTGAAGCCTTAATCGGTACTTGTTGACTACATTTGAACTTAGTAATTATGATAATAGTCTACTGACTATTGAAACTGCATTTAAATCATCTCTAAGCATTGGAACTTCAAAAAGAGAGAATCATAGTAGCTCATGTGGAAGTGAGTATGATAATATCCTAACCCAAGAGAAAGAATAAGAAGAGTTAGAGGCATTGTTGGCTAAGAGACTACTGAGAGGTAAAGGAAAGTACAAAGGTAAACTATCTCTGAAATGTTTTAATTATAATAAGATTGGACACATTGCATCTAGATGTCCTGACAATGATAGGAACGATAAAAGTGATAAGAAGGAGAATCGATACCGAATATTTAGAGACTACAAGGACAAAGGAAATAAATCATGCTACCTAGCTGATGAAGGTATAACTGATGATGAATCTGATGAAACAAAAGAAGGATTTGAAGTTGTCTATGTTACAGTAAGGAAGATTCTGATGAAGATGAAAAAGAACTTATTTCTCATGTAAGTAAATTTGACCCATGGATTACTGATAGTGGATGTTCACATCATATGACTGGTGATATTGATAATTTTGATAACCTAGAAGAATATGATGGAGAATTTATTAGATTTGGAAATGATGCTCTATGTCCTATAAAAGGAAAAGGATCCATTATATTGAATGAGAAGATGAGATGTGATGATACTTATTGGGTTCAAGGACTAAACTATAAATTGTTGAGTGTTTCACAACTGAACAACACTCGCGACTAACTAAAATTTCAAAATAAAAAAGTGAAGGTTTATGGTGTTGATGGAGATTTGATTGGAACCAGTGAACAATCTATAGGTAATCTATTTTATCTTGTTACTATAGCAAAGAGTTGCATATTTGTTAAAATTGTGGATGTATGTCTATGGCATAAAAGACTCTATCATGTAAATTTTGACATGATTTAGGTGAGAGAAAAGAATAGAGTTAGAGGTCTATTGAAATTAAGCAAACCTGATAAAGTGATGTGTAAGGAATGCCATTGGTAAGATGAAAAAATCAAGTTTCTCAAGTAAGTCTTACTCATCTAATGGTATTTTGGAATTATTTCATACTGACCTTTGTGGTCCTATGGGAATTCAAAACTATCATGGAGATCGGTATTTAATTTTGTTTGTTGATGACTATTCAAGAATGATGTCAGTTATGTTTCTAAAAGAAAATTTTGATGCATTCCAAATGTTCAAGTGGTATAAAGATAGAGAAGGAAACACGTAAATAGATGAAATGTTTAAGATTAGATAGAGGAGGTGAATTTATCTTTGATGAATTTATGATTTTCTGCAATGAAAATGGAATCAAAAGACAACTATCTGCACCGAGGACTCCACAACAAAATGGTATAGATGAAAGAAGGAACAGATCTATAGTTGACTGTGCTAGAACATTTTTAATTGAAAAAAAGGTTGCACAAATATTTTGGAGAGAAGCTATTAGTACTATTATCTACACACTCAATTGAGTACAATTGAAGAAACGTACTGACAAGACCCCTTATTATCTTTGGTATGGGCATACACTGAATGTTAGTTACTTTAAAATATTTGGAAGTAGGTGTTACATATTGAAAGATGCTAGGAAAAGAAAGTTTGATTCAAAAGGAGATGAAGGTATATTCCTAGGATATTCATCAAAGAGAAAAGCATATAAATATTTGAATAAGGCTACTGACAAAATTGTAGAAAGTGCAAATGTGAGGATTGATGAATTTGCAGAAAGGAATGAAGAAGATAGTAAAAAGGAACTTGAAGATTATCAATGATTTGTTTATGTACAGGAAGGTATTTTGAGTAATGAAACTAAGCCACAACAAGAAGAAACTGAGGAGAAAGTTGAGCCTCCACCAAGAGATGAAAACACTAATGAAAAGTCTACCGAGCTTGTATTAGCAAAATATGTGAGAAGACACCACTCACTGAGAAAGATTATTGGAGACAAAAATGTAGGAGTCATGACAAGAAGTAAGTTGAAGGATAATACATGTTTGACTTCTAATTTTGAGCCAAGATTAGTTAAGGATGTACATGGAAATAAAGAAATAAATCAGATTGAAAAGATCAACACTTGGTTACTAGTACTAACACCTAAGGACAAGAATGTAATTGGCATAAAGTGGATTTTTAGGAATAAACTCAATGAGAATGGAGATGTGATCAGAAAAAAAGTAAGATTAGTCTGAAAAGGGTATGCACAAGAAGAAGGTATTGACTATGGTGAGACATTTACCCATGTTGCTAGATTAGAAGGCATAAGGATATTACTTGCATATGATACCTATAAAGGATTTAAATTTTATCAGATAGATGTTAAGTCTACATTTTTAAATGAAATTATTGAAGAATAATTTTACATTGAACAACCTGAAGGATTTATTGAAAATTCTAATAAGAATATGGTATGCAAACTACACAAGGAATTGTATGGATTGAAGCAAGCACCTCGAGCATAGTATGAAAGACTACACTCTTATTTAATCAACATTGGATTTCAAAGGATAAGTGAGAACAATAAATTGTATTTGAAATGTGATAATACTAATAAACATTTTATTGCTAGAATTTTTGTTGATGACATTATATTTGGAGGAAATGAAACAATGTCTAAATCATTTGCTGAAGAGATGAGAAAGGAATTTGAGATGTCCATGATAGGAGAGATTAAATTCTTTATTGAACTAAAAAATAAACAAGTTAAAGATGAGATCTACATATCACAATCAAAGTATATCAAGGAGATCCTAAAGACATTCAATATGGAAGAGTCAAAACTGGTTGGAACATCGATGGCTAATGGTTGTAAATTGCCAAAAAATTCAACAAGTTAAAGATGAGATCTACATAACATAGTCAAAGTATATCAAGGAGTTCGTAAATAAGTTCAATATGGAAGAGTCAAAACCAGTTGGAACATTGATGGTTATTGGTTGTAAATTGTCAAAGGAATATGAGACAAAGGAAGTAAATCAAACACTTTACCGATCCATGATTGGTAAACTATAGTATGTTGTACACAATTGGCCTAATATTGCACATTCGGTTGGTATTATGGCAAGTTTTTTTGCCAATCCAAAGGAGGCACACATGTCTGTTGTGAGAAGAATATTTAGAAATCTGAAAGGGACTGAAGATTTTAGTCTACTATACACAAAAGGAGGATATTTTGATCTCAAGGTGTATACTGATGCTGATTGGGCTGAAAACATTGATGACAAAAAAAACACAAGTGGCAAAGCTTTCTTTTTAGGAGAAAGATTGGAGACATGGTTAACCAAGAAACAAAGTTGTATTTCATAGTCTACTGCCAAAGCTGAGTATGTTGTTGCGGCTATGAGTTATTCAAATATTATGTGGATCAAATAATTATTTGAAGGTATGCAAGAAGAGATTACTGATCTAGTTACTATTTTCTATGATAATACTAGTGCTATAAACATATCAAAGAATCTGGTGATGCATTCAAATATAAAGAACATTTCTATCAAGTATCATTACTTGAGAGAACAAGTTCAAGACAAGCATGTGATATTGGAGTATGTGAATTCAAAGGAATAGTTAGCTGATATATTTACCAAACCACTACCAAAGGATGCTTTTGAGTATCTCCAAGGTAAGTTAGGGGTTCTTCTCCTATCCAATATTCACTAAGGTAAGATGCATGCTGCATAAATTCAAGAATTCATTACATTATATATTGTGTGAGTTGATGCTAGTGTTCACTCTTTAGGTGATGCTTGAAGTTGTGAAAAGATGTTTATGACTACAATGAGAAATCAATACATTTGAGGTATGATTTACTGCCTGAGAAATTTTTTCAAGATTAAGTTTCTTTGGCATTGTTTTCAAAGAGGGAGAAGACTACTCTTGATGATTATAAAGATGGAGAGTATTACTGATGTTTTTGCACAGAGGGAGAATAAAGTAATTGATTACTAAAAGATAGAAGATTAGAAAAATAAGTTGTCAAAGAGAAATAGTAAAGAAGATCTATTGAAGGAGAAGATTGTTAGTGATACATGGAGAATACGAACATAAGAGATAAAGCTCAGAGGGAGTTAAGGACAAGGAATTATAGTGAAGTGTTGTCATCATGAATTGAACAATGAAGATTGTTAGTGTGTTTCCATCAATGCCAAAGAGAGAGATTGTTACTATAACTAATGGTGATGATGATGAAGACTGACCAAGATCAGAAGAATACAGGTTAGTAGAATGATTAGATCATTTATTATCTTGTCATTGATTTCAAGAAATTGATATATGATTTATATTGTGTTTCCATATCATTCATAATATGATATAAGGTGAATGAGTTAAGAAGAAGAAGTGGAATGTTATAAAGTTGAAGAACTTAATTGGGCAACTGATACAGATCAGACAATGTTAATATTATGTTGATAATATGATTTTTTTCTATCTAACAAATGATTATATCAAGCTGGTAAAGAATGATAAAGAAGATTAGTTAGGTTGGTAAGAAAAACAATTTTGGCTACCGAGCAGGAAAAGTCATTCAGTAAAGAGAAAAAATCATTCAGAAAGAGAAAAGTAAGTTTAGGTAAAGGAAAAGGAATGGAAGACACCAAGAGAACTTAACTAAAATCCAGAGTTATCCATCGAGAAAGGAACAAAAATTAAATATAAGGAATAGAATGACATTTAATGACGAGCTATGATGAGCTAGAAGTTTATGATGATGAGGAAGAGTTAGTTAGAGAGATCTACGATAAGGAAAATTAAAGGTGATGATCTATGACATAGATCTAAATGGTAAAAAGAAAAGGAACAAGTTTCAAGAAAATTTCAAGTTCCAAGGTGAAGGTAAAATGCGTTACCGAGATCTAGATACATTTAATTAGTTCATGAAATGAATTGAACAATTGAGATTAATCAAAGGAAAACATAATAAAGGAGATTAAGAGAAAAAACAAAGTCTATATAAAGGATGAATTTTTATGGACAAATGGCTAGAAAATTGAAGGGTTGATAAGTCACTAACTGATGCAGTGAAGAAGGAAAAGGTGAATTCTGAGTTAGTAAAGTAGGACTTTATGAATTGTTGAGGCTAGTGGAAAGTGAAGGATTGAAGTGAAGATAGAGAGCACACAAAGATCTAGTTATGCAAAGATAGTTGTGGATTTACAAGTCAAACTATTTGTTGTTTCTTATTAACATTTGTAATAGAGAAATCTCTTAACCGAGTAGACTTAATAGTCTTATTGTAAAATCCTTGCAAAAGGTAACATTCTAAAGAGTGTTCAAAGCCCTTTAAATAGGCCACTCCCAATAGGGTGAAGATCCTAATAGATATGAGGTAAATCCCTTGATCAAGTCACACCTAGCAGTGTGTATTATAATCTTTAACAGAATCGACTCTTAACCGAGCATACTTTAGAAGAGTATTTTCTTTAGTGGGTGACAATTCTTGCAGTGGTTTTTTCCAAAGTTGGGTTTCCACGTTAAATACTGGCATTATGTATGTTGAATGATTTATGTGTTTGATATGTTGATTGTTAAATTTTATTTATTATTATCGATAAATGTTGAATTTTGTCTAAACGAGTTAATCAGAGAAATTTTTTTTAGGTACAAAGAATCAAGGATTACTGATTCACCCCCCTCTTCATAATCCAACATGATAAAGTTTATTTACTGTTGTTAATAAATAGTGAAGTGTGTCTGACCGAGTTGACACTGAGTTTAATATGAGAAATTTTTTAAGGTACAAAGAATCAAAGATTGCTGATTCACCCCCTCTCCATAATCCAATAGTTTTAAGTTTTAGATTTCTTTAAGTATTCCTTAGATTAGTTAAGGTTAATGAAATTATATTATTATAACTAATTCACCCCCCATTCATTTATTTGGCCTATTCAATAGATGTTCCCACATAAATAGCCTATCAAATAATTATATTATATATTTAATTGTGTGATGATGAAATTAGAGTATTTGTGTGTGTTTTAATTGAGGTTTGTGTGTGACTATTTTAATTTGAAAATATATTAATGAGCGATATTCTTATGTTATATTTTATTTATTTATTTTTCTATTAATTTGTTCACAATCATTCATTATTTTAATATCAATATTTTATCCTTTTAGATCATTTTTGTAGCACACAGAATTTAATTTAAGAGTGTTAAAATAACATATAAGTTTCAAGATAATAAATTCAAATTCTTTCCACCCTTTGTTATTAGATATTATGAACCAAGTTAAGACATGTTTCATGTAACATATTATGTCATAGCATTTAAAGACATTCATCGTGTACTTAAAATCATCTAAAAATAATGGAAGGTTAGTGATAGAGGAGAATAATTAGAACACACTTTTATTTTATAGGACAATACAAAATTTCAATTTGTATCATCATTTAGGGTGTCTATGAATGCTACCCTCAATATTTGTCACCTTAACTAATTCAATACACCAAGGAGTTCGACTAAGAGAACTTATTCACCTAAAATGTTGGCAAGTCTTTCAACAACGTCTCTATATACCACTTTGACTTATAATCATGTCAAAAGAATGCAAGGATAATGATGTTGAAGTAAACATCTGAGATCTAATATCTCCAACACCAAATAACCTCCACATGATAAGAAAGAAGAAAAAATAGAAGATGTCATTCAACAAAATTAAGAATTATAATATGGTCACAGTTGGTCCCTCAATAATGAATTACAAAAATATCCAAGCTCAGAAAAAAAAATTGCAAACACTTTTCAACGAAGGCTTGTCTTTGAACGAAGGTCCCCCTACTTCCTTCATTCCAAGGTGACACACACTTCAGCTTCAAATGATGGTCCAAAATGAAATATTTCATTAAATAAAATAATAGCTCAAATGGTGCTTCAAGTTAAGGTGATTTATTTTTTGAAAATTTTAAGAGACCAAAATGATAATTATTTTTCCTTTTTGGGCTACAATTAACAAGAAACATGCAAACGAGTGAAAGCAATACACTCAAAAAAGAAAACTGCCACACAAGCAACGTTAAGTATTAAAACCTGTATATTTCTCAACATACTTTGACATGCATGCAAACTTTGGATATGACATTTGTGATTTTATTGTAAATTATTGGTGTAATTAATATTTACCTAACTAAACTTTACTTAAGCTTACTTAGGATAATGCATAATATAGTAGTTTGCATATGTGTCACTTAGGGAGTTGCGTAGGGTATAGGAGAAATTTCACTTTAGGTGGTGATAGTAGTTATCACATTCCCACTTTATGTGTTGTCTTCATGTTTAGTTCACTTATATGACCTTATCATCCTCCGTATGTTTCACATACTTCATTGCACAATGGAGGATGATCAACCTTTAATGGACATGTGATTTCACATTGTGTGGGTGATAAGTTAACTCCTACTTATCATGGTCTCTTATTGCCTTGCCTACATAAGTAGGGAAATCTACATCCATTATCCATTATCTATGGCATTTATGTAGTTTATATCAATTATTGCATCATTGATGGGAATATAAATTTCTCTTGTCCATTTTGTCTCTCTTACTTTTGTGCTATTCATTAGACTCTAGATCTTAGGTTATTGCTATAGGAAAATTCTTACATGGTATCAGGGCCATTGGAGCACCATTGTGTAGCTACCATTAGAGAGATCTTAGAGCATTCATAGTTGACCTATTCTTGCAAATCTAAGTACCAACCTTTTTTAGGAGCACTAAATGCTAGATTTGACCTTGCAATTGTGTCTAGAAGGTTGTTCTGACATATTTTGACTATAAATTCATCTCTATTGGACAAAAGTTGAATTAGGAGCTTGAAAAAATCTCCCCTCACCCTCATTATATGAATGTGTTTGCAATCTAATGTACATTTTCACTTATTTATTTATTTCTTTTTTTCATTTATTCAAATTGGAAAAAAAAATTTTAAATACACAAGGGGAATTTTTTTGTTTAATTTTATTAAAAATATATATAATAAAAAAATTGGCACCACACAACCATGGCGCTCTTCTCTAATTTTTCATCAACATTTTTGCACAAATATTTTAGTGTGAAAAGCTTATAGAAATAATGGTTGATCTTCCCTACAACTCGCTATGCATGACACCCTCAATTTGGGATACAAAGGCATCTTCCCCCACAATGTAATACTATTGTTTACTCTAAAGTTTCTATGTCTTTTTGGATAGATAGAAGTAGATTAGGGGATCGTCTGTTCCCTAGAGCAAATAGTAAACCCTCTCATCTCCCAAAATCAGGTAAGGTTTCTTTGCATGATGATCACTGGACTCTGGTAGCCTCTAAAAAATCTAAGAAAGAAGGTTTTAAGTTGAGGTTTGCAAGGTTTAAACTAAAAACTTCTACCAATGAGAAAGGATTTTTTACAATTTCTTTAGATAATCATTTTTCTCCTCTCCAATCTATAGAAAAGGTCAAGGCCCAATTCTCTGATTAAATCCCCTAGTGTTTCTCCTTATTCTCCTCTGCATCGAAGGCATAATTTAGCATAGTTTCCTTTGAAGGAGAAAGTAGCCCTCATGAACCCTAAGAAGACTAATACTTCTCCTAAAACATTCCCTTAGTCACCCCCTCATCATAGAAATAACCCTTTTACTCTTCAAAAACTAGAGACTTCGTTTCACCAAGATAATGAGAATGCCCTAATTTTGGAAGTTGATGATGGTGTTATCAACAGTACTTGGGAGTTATGTAAGGAAAAGGGAGTCTTTGTTTGTTGGATCGACTATGGATTTTCTTCAGAAGAAATTATGGATTGGCTCAAAAAGGAATTCCCTAACCAGGTGGGTGTAGCTTTACTCCCTGATGAATTTATTTATGTTTATTGTAATAACAAATAATTGAAAAAAAAATAAAATAATGGATGCCCTAGCTTTTTTGGTTCATATTTTTATGTGTTTAACTGGTCCCCTACTTTTAATATGAACCGATTAAAATACTTTATAGTAGCAAGAGTAGCTCAACTTAAAAACCTTTCCATAGAATGTACAAATAAAATTCCTAGGAAAATAGGTAATATGATGGGATCCTATGTGAGATTTATAAATACTAATCATCCCCTTTCAGACATCATAATCATAGTTAAAATGGACATCACTATTAAAACATTGAAACCTTTATTATTAAGAGTGGCTCCTCTCTTTTTAGGGTCAATCTTGTCCTTCTGACATAATTAGTAGCTGTAAAAAAGATCTCCTTGGGTATTAGCAATCCAGTGTAGGTTAGGAATACAACCTCTAGTGATACCAACTAAAGGAGGATGGAGGTGGTTTTTTAATTGACATCCCTTCAAACTCTGCAACAGGCACCTAGATCCCCTCTCCCTTGGTTTAAAGAATGGATAAAAATGCATGCTCCCCCTTTAGGTCAAGCTACCCACTTTACTTCGATTCCAGAAAGGTTAGCTAAATCCAAAAAAGTTGTTGTGGAAAAAAGAACTTGTGATTACGCTGGCAAACAAACGCCCTATAATAATAAGCAAAAAGTAGACATTGGCTCCTCTCTTATTCCACTAAAATAAAATCATATTTAGTTGGAACCTGATGGGAATTTTAATGACATGAGATTTGTTGATTTAAGATCTTCTATAAACTCCCCTTTACCCACAAGAATAGAACATATTGCATAAAGGAATATAAAAATTCACTGGTTTTGGTTAAGGACCAAGCAGAGGCAATGAAATAATTTGTAGAAAAGGAACTCAGTAATATTGAGGAAGGGACAATGAATGGGGAAAATTTTTGTAGAGAAGTTGACTCTATGGATAGGAAGGTTGGTAGGTCTCAGTTTGTATTATCGGGAAGAGAAGAAATTAGTTCAAAGGATCATCTTGGCAAGACCCAACCTGGTAGGGGTGGTCTAGGATCTACAAGCAATGTAGCACATTCGAGGAATAATTATCCCTTGAATTTTAACCCTTAGGAGAAAGAAAATATTGATAACTAATGTAAGGGAGGATGGGGAGAGGGGCCAAAGGAACACCATAACCAGATCCACCTTGCAGAGATCACACACGAAAGCAACAAACACACAAGTGAGAGAGAGAGAGAGAGAGAATGTAGATATCCTTTCAAATATTTACCTCAATAGATTCATACATGCCAGGCTGTAAGGCCTTCCTAGTTTAGGCTAGATATTACAATCAAGTATAGAAGTCCTCCAACATGGGAGGATTTGAAACACTCTTCTATCTCCTAACTTCTATCTCTGATGTCCTAATTTCACTGATGTCCTAAAACTACAAACAAAGATTACATTATATACAAGAGGCTACCAAATAAGTCGGCCTTCAGATCCACCATCAACAGAAGGAATGACCAGATCTAGGTCCACACGCTTCCCAATGATAGATACCATCGTTAAATCTGTGACCATAATTAATGGAAAGAGTCAACCTTAATAGGAAATTAAAACAAATAACTCAGTAAGAAAGGATAACCGAGCACCAGACAAGCATCACCAAGTGCCAGGGAAATTCACTGAGTGCCAGAGAGATAACTGACCAACCCCGATAAACAAAGGAAACTGACAAATACCGAACCAACTCGGTCAAAGAAGGAATTGAGCAACACAGGAAAACACAAACATGTTTTTGGTGACACAACATTGCCAAGGACCTGAGATGCTCATGCATTAGACACCTAGGGTTATTTAAAATGATTCTTCGAATCATGAAGAAGGTACAATCTGAGCTGAATCCAACTTAGATTGTGAAATCCATGAACTGTCTTCAATCATTCTATTCTTCTACTTTACCAAATATTCCATATATTGTTAAATCCTCTTGTACTTCTTCCAATTCTTTGCTCCAAAATCTACTCAACTTCTTCTATCTATTTTTTAGGATAATCATTCGGTACTGTCATTTCTTTAATTGACTCATGGTACTCATATAAATCAGCAATGTTGAAAATAGGTGATATATCCATGTCATTAGGTAACTCAATCTCATAAGCATTTCCACTATCAAATCTCTTCAAAATATTACAAGGTCCAAACTTCTTCATTTTCAGCTTCCCATATGTTCCAATAGGAAATCTACCTTTCTTCAAATGAACCATTAATTCATCACCTACTGTAAAAGTCTTATGTCTTCTAGATCTATCAACTTTTTCTTTGTATTTTTTATTACTTTTCTCCATCTTATGTTTCACATCTTCATGCAATCTCTTCATGAACTTAGAAAACTTTACTCCTTCAACACTTCTATTTCTTTCATCAGCAATATCCCTCAAATCTGATATACCTCTCGATTGTCTGTCATTTACAATCTCAAAAGGTATTTTTCCAGTACTCCTATTCACTAAATTATTGTATGCAAACTCTTCTTGTACCAATACAGAATCCCAATTACTCGGTGTGTCTCCAACTAAACATCTCAAAAGATTACCCAAGCTTCTATTCACAACTTCTATATGTCCATCGGTCTATGGGTGAAATGTAGAACTATATTTCAACTCGATGCCAAACTTTCTTCAAAAGGTCTTCCAAAAGTATCCAATAATTTTATTGTCTCGGTCAGAGATAATACTCTTCGGTAATCCATGCAATCTGACAATTTCCTTAAAGAAAAGATCTACTATATGTACTATAGTTGATGTCTTTCTACAAGGTATAAAATGTGTCATTTTAGAAAATCTATCCACAACAACAAATATAGAATCATTACCTCTTACTATCTTCGGTAAGCCAACAACAAAATCCATATTGATATCAATCCAAGGTTTCTCAGGAAGAGAAATCGGTGTATACAATCCAATATTCTGACTTACTCCTTTTTGAACTTGACAAATTCCACAACTTCTCACAAATTTATGAACATCTTTATACAATTGTGGCCAAAAGTATTTCTCCTTAAGAAAATTCAATGTTTTATCAACACCAAAATGTCTAGCCAAACCACTACCATGTTTCTCTTTTATCAAATTAGTTCTCATTGATCCTCTCGGTATACACAATTGAATATCTTTAAACAACATACCTTCTTGAATGAAATATTCTTCCCATTTAGTACTCGGTTGATCTTGAATAGGTGCTCTGTACTTTCTCCATGGCTCAGAAAAATCAGGATCAAATTCATAAGAATCTCTCATGTCATCAAAACCAAGAACTTCAATTTTCATCTTGGTCATCAAAGATGTCCTTCTACTTAATGCATCTGCAACTCGGTTAGTGACTCCATTCTTATGCTTTATCACAAATATATAACTCTGCAAATACTGAACCCATTTCATATGTCTTTGATTCAACTTATTCTAACTACCCAAATACTGTAAAGCTTTATGATCGGTATACAATACAAATTCACTCAGTATCAAATAATGTCTCCATTTATTCAGTGCTTGAACAATAGCATAGAATTCTTGATCATATACAAATTATTTTATTTTTGCATCCTTCAACTTTTCACTAAAGAAAGAAATAGGTTTACCTTTTTGACTCAACACAACTCCTATTGCACTTCCACTTGCATCACATTCCACTTGAAATACCTTATTGAAATCAAGTAATGCTAACACAAGAAATTCAACAACCTTCTGCTTCAGAGTCTCAAAAATTTTATCTGCTCCATGTGTCCACTTGAATTCTCTTTTATCTCCTCTCATAGTCTTAGTCATAACATTACAAATTGAACTGAAATTTATAATGAAATTTTGGTAAAAAATTGCAAAACCATGAAATGATCTTACCTCACTAGCTTTTTTAGGTCTAGGCCAATTCAAAATAGCTTCAACCTTTTCAGGATCCATCTTCAAACCATCAGCTGAAATCACAAATCCCAAATACACAATCTCCTCTTTCATGAATGAACACTTTTTCAGATTTATCGACAACTTTTCTTCTTTCAACCTCTGTAATACTTGTTTAACATGAAACAAATGTTCTTCTCTAGTCTTACTAAATATCAGAATATCATCTAAGTATACAATCACAAATTTACCTAAGAATTTCTTCAAAACTTCATTCATCAACCTCATAAAAGTACTCGGTGCATTAGTTAAACCAAAAGGCATAACCAACCACTCATACAAACCTTCTTTTATCTTGAAAGTATTCTTCCACTCATCACCTTGTTTGATTTTGATATGATGATACCCACTTTTCAAATCAATTTTGGTGAAGTACTTTTCTCCAATCAAACTGTCCATTATATCATCCATTCTCAATATAGGAAACCTATATTTCACTGTTATCTTATTGATTGCTCTGGAATCAGTACACATTCTCCTTTCTTATTAGGTGCCAAAACAATAGGTACTACACAAGGACTCAAAATTTCCCAGATTAAACCTTTCTGCAAAAATTCTTCAATTTGTCAGTTTAATTCCTGATTCTTGGTAAGTGTCAACTGATGTGGTGCCTTATTTGGTAAACTAGCTCTAGGGATTAGATCCATGCTTCTCTTCAGTGGAAAACCATCAAGTACATTATCAAAAATGATTTCACTGTACTCAATGAGTAACTTATCAATCTCCTCAGGGACACTATCCTATGTTTTCTTACTCAATTTGTTAGGAATCACAGCAAAACATACATCATTCTTCTTCAAATCCTTAACAAACTTTCTTTCTTCCATCAAGAAAACTTTCACAGATGTGCAAACATTACTAACATGTTCTTAAATCAAAGGTAACAAGATTTGTCTTCTCCCATCAGCCCAAATAGTATATTTATGCAATCTCCCATCATATATAGCATGTCTATCATATTGCCAAGGTCTACCCAACAAAATATGACAAAAATCCATAGGCATGATATCACATAACACCTTAGCATAGTACTTTCCAATTTTCAAATTCACATAACATTGTTCACTTACCAAGAGTGTATGCTCATCTTTGATCCATGAAATCTGATAGGGCTTCGGATGTTCCAACCTTCTCAACTGCAACTTTGTAACCATTTCCTCAGATGCCAAGTCCTTCGAGCTACCACTGTCAATGATTACCTTCCAAACTTCATCAAAAACTCTACATCAAGTTTTGACCAAAATTTTCCTTACCAAATCTTCCTTTTTACTTTCACTCCAAAGTGCTCTCCTTACCATAAAGTTCTTTTCCTTCTCAGGTTCATTCGGTGACTCTTCTTGACCAAAGTATTTCTACTGCTACCGACCTTCTTACTTGCATGTGTACACTCAAATGATCTATATCTTTCTTCTCCACAATTGTAACAAGTTCCTTTGAAACCACCTCTATTATAACCACCTCGGTAGTTACTGCCTCTTCCTCTAGATGAACTTTCACCTTTCCACTCGGTCTTGCCTTTATCCATATTTGTCTTTTCAGGTTTAGATCTACTATTTTCACCATAATATCTACCTCTTCCCCTAGGGAATCTACCACCTCTACCTCTTTGTCTTTGCTCATGTCTCTTGTTCAATTTCTCCTTAGCTTTCAATGCAAATTGATAAGCTTCTTCAATGTTATCCAATTTAACCAAATTGATTTCTTCTTGGATGGAAACTCTCCATCCATTTAGGTACCTAGAAATTCTTTCCACATCATCTTCATCATGTCCAGATCTGATATTTAATCTATATAATTCCTCGGTATATTATTTTATTAATCTATCTTTCTGCCTCAAACTTTGCATTCACCTAACTACGTTAATTTGATAATCACAAGGTAAAAACTTTCCTTTCAATTTATTCACCATCTTACTCCATGCCTTAATTTTTTCTTTGCCTTTCCTCTTTTTCTCCAACTGCAGATGTTCCCACAACAAGGATGCATGACTTTTCAACTTTGTGCTTGCAATTTTCACCTTCTTTTCCTCAGGTACATTTTCATATTCAAAACACTTCCATCTCAGTGATCTAGTCCTCCAATTCATCAAAATCCAATTTTCCACTATACTCGAGAGGATTAAAGTGTGGTGTAGATTTTAGATTTTTCAAAGCCTTTAACAATCTTTCCTCACATTGATCCATCATCGGTGTAGGTTCTACATCACCTTGTTCTTCCTCAATTTCATCATCACTAACATTTTCAAGATGTCTTCCTCTTCTCTGGGCTGTTTCAACAACTTCTAATCTAGCAGAAAGTTGTCCCAATGTGTCTACCAATCCTGGATCCACATCTTGCCTCCCACAAACCATCTTGAAACCCTCTGCAATTGTAGGCTAGATCGCAATCTGCTACCCTACAACAAATCAACTAGGGTTTGACAAGAAGGAACCCTCAAACCTATATTCACAAACCTAGATCCAAATCTCACCTCGCTCTGATACCACCATCAAGGGGGGGTAGGGAGAGGGGCCAAAGGCACACCCTAACCAGATCCACCTTGCACACAGAAGCCACAAACATGCAAGTGAGAGAAGGAGAGAATGCAGATAACTTTTATATATTTACTTCAATTGATTCATACATGTCAGGTTGTAAGGCCTTCTCGGTTTAGGCCAGATATTGCAATCAAGTACAGAAGTCCTCCAACATGCGTGGATCTAAAACACTCTTCTATCTCCTAGCTTCTATCTCTGATGTCCTAATTTCACTGATTTCCTAAAACTACAAACAAATATTACATTATATGCAAGAGGCTACCGAAAAAGTCAGCCTTCAGATCCACCATCAACGGAAGGAATGACCAGATCTAGGTCCACATGCTTCCCACTGATAGATACAATCATTAAATCTATGACCATAATTAATGGCAAGAGTCGGCCTCAATAGGAAATTAAAACAAACAACTCAATAAGCAAGGATAACTGAGTGCTAGACAAGTATCACTGAGTGCTAGGGAAATTCACTGAGAACTAGAGAGATAACCAACCAACCTTGGTAAACAAAGGAAATCCAGAAACACTAAACCGACTCGGTCAAAGAAGGAACTGAGCAACATAGGAAAACACAAGCATGTTTTTGGTGATATAGGATTCCCAAGGACCCGAGATGCTCCTGTATCAATAACATCAACGGTTTCTTAGGGCTTGGCTTTCACCCTGATGACACAGATGGATATCATGGGCAAAACATGGATATCCTACCAAAGATTTTGGAAGCCTTGGAAAGGGAGGAGGAAGATCTGAATAAGGAAAATTTGTTGCATAATGATCCTCCTCCCTATGGTAACTTGGGACTTAAGACTAAAAATATGGGTAAAGGCTTTCCAGACTATGTTTTAGTTCCTAAATCTAGAGGTAGGAAAACCCTTAAGGTGTTGAGAGAAAAGGAAGGTCACCATATAGGTCAAACCAAAATCTCTAAACTTTTAGATGAAAGGAAGGGGAATTTCCTTCCCACTTAGAAATGAAAATCATAATGTGGAATGTTAGGGGTCTAAACACCCCTAACAAAAAATGTATGATTAAAAGGAACTTATCTCTCGTTGATTCAGAAGTGATTATTCTTCAGGAAGTTAAATTAGAAGAGGAAGATTATCTATCTTTAGAAAGGAATTTGGGAGGATGGGAAATTATGGGCTCTCCATTAGTAGGGGCTTTAGGGGATTTAGGTGTTATTTGGAATCCTTGGAGATGTAACTTTTAACCTTTAGAAGCAGGAACAAATTGGATTAGTGGAAGGGTAAGAAGTACAAAAAGTAACCTCAACTTTTTGTTGATTAATATTTATGGACCAAAGTTCCTTCATGAGAAGAGAGAGAGGTATGGAAAGAGATAAGAAACTTCATTATAGGACACTCCAATGAAACTATCATTATGGGAGGAGACTTTAATTCTATCTTAAGTGAGGAGGACAAAATAGGAGGATCTAAGAAACCAACCCAAACCATGAGAGAATTTAAAATATGGGTTGATAACCTTAGGGCTTTAGAAATCAAAACTGGTGATGGAGGATATACTTGGTCCAATAGGAGAGTAGATACAAGTATGATAGAAAAAAAATTGGATAGGTTTTTCTCTTTAGGAAATTTAGTAAACTTCAACTTTGATATGAAAGCTAACATCTTGCCTCATTCAGGTTCTAATCATTTCCCAATAGAACTGGCTCTTATGGAAATCAACCTCCCTAAGAAAAACCCCTTTAAATTTAAAAAGATGTGGCTTTTGCAAGAAGATTGTTTAAACAACATTTAAAAATGGTGGAAGGAGGCCATCTTTAAGGGATCCAAAATATATATAGTAATGTCCAAACTAAAATTAGTAAAAAGAAACTTACTAAATTGGAATCATCTCCACTTTGGCAATATTTTTGAGAAGAAAATGGAGGTAGAAAACAAGCTAGCAAGCTTAAATGAGGAAGTGTTGGCTAGGGGTATGAATATGATGACATTTGAGGAGGAGAAGGTTCTTATGCAGGAATACAAAGAAATTGTAGCTAGAGAGGATATTTTTTGGAAATAGAGATTGAGAGAGACATGGTTAGCTGAAGGAGGTAGAAACAGTAAATTTTTTCACAACAATGCCAAATATAGAAGATTAGCTAATAGGATATTGAAAATCAGGAAAAACAACAAGGAACTAATAATAGACCCTAATTTAGTACCTTCAAAGGCAATGGATTACTTTGAGAAAATCCTTAATAACATAGAAGGTTCAAATTTAATAGTTCAACATAAGATATTAAGTCATATTCCACATGTCTTATCAGAATGTCAAAATAAAGCTCCAAATGCAAAATTTTCAATAGAGGAAGTAGAATTGGCTCCTAAGGATCTCCACCCTTATAAATCCCCTAGGCCTGACAGCTTTCCAACATTATTCTATCAGAAGTGTTGGTCCTTTATTAGCCCAAAGATAGTGGGGGCTCTTGAAGGTATGAGAAATTCTAGAAAATTAACTAAATGAAATCAACAATACTTTTCTCTCCCTAATCCCTGAGAAACCTAATGCTGAGAGTTTTGACAACTTTAGACCAATAGCCCTATGTAATACTTTATATAAACTCTTAACAAAAACCCTTTCTAATAGACTAAAACCTCTTCTTCCAACTCTTATTTCTGAAGAACAAACAGGTTTTGTGTCAGGTAGATCCATCTTAGAAGGGGTAATTATAGCACAAGAAGATATACTCTCAATTCAATACAACAAAGTACCAAGTATGCTTATCACGTTAGATATCGAAAAAGCTTATGATAAAGTAGATTGGAGATTTTTATGTAAATGTATGGAAGAGTTTGGTTTCTCAAAAAGATGGATTAATTTAATTTATGAATGTATTTCTAAGCCATACATGTCAATCTTGATAAATGTTTCTCCAACAACATTTTTCAAAACCTCCCAAGGTTTAAGGCAAGGAGATCCCATCTCACCCTTTCTTTTCATAATTATGGCGGAGGCTTTGGGAAGATCAATATTGAAAGCAAGGGAGGAAGGAAAAGTTAAGGGGATAAAAATTACCTCTGAATTAGATCCTTGCACTCACCAACAATTCATAGACGATACCTTACTTTTTGGAGAAGCAAGTATTAGAGAGGCTAGCTCTCTTCACAGCATTCTAGAATCCTACATTGCAGCCTCTGGTCAATGCATCAAGGAGGACAAGTCAAACATTTTTTTCTTTAACTTGAAAAGAGAAGATGAAATCCCTATCTATAGGATTTTAAATTTCAATATTGGTACTTTCCCCTATAGATATTTGGGGTTTCAATTGGACAGAGGGATTAGATCAACAAATATTTGGAATGAAAAAATTAGTAACATTGAAAAGAAAACTGAATCATGGAAGGGGAAATGGATTTCTAGTACAAGAAGGCCTCTAATGATCAAATTGATCATTTCTAAGCTACCCATTTACCAAATGATGTACTTTAGGCTTCAGAAAGGTATTAAAAATAAAATCATGAAGAAGCTCAAAACCTTCTACTAGAAAGGCTCTAGAGAGATATCCAAAATGGCCTTGATTGCATGGGATACTATATGTAAGAGTAAAGAGAATTTGGGGATTAGTATTAAGGATATCTCGTACCAAAACATAGCCTTAGGAGCCAAACTAGTTTGGAATATGATTAAAACTCCAAAGGTTAAGTGGGTAAGGATTTTAAGATTCAAATATTTAGATGGTTATGATAACCTTAGTATCTGTAGGCATCACTCCCTTCCAAAAGGCTCAAGAATATGAAATTTCATAAAGGAATGTAGAGACATCATTCTTAATGGACTCTCCTGGGATGTTAAAGAGGGAGGAAATTCTTTTCTTTGGGATGATTCATGGGGAGCTTACCCACCTCTTAGGACTATGTTAGAAGATGATACATCAATAGATCAAGTGATATCTTCAATGGGATGTCAAATTAAGGATTATATTAAATTATTAGATGATGATCTAAAAGAGGGATGGAAATGGAAATCCTTAGATCATCTGAATCTTCCAAGGATATTTTGAGAGCTTCATCGAGATACCTTAAAAAATAGAATTATAACCCCAAGAAGAGGGGAAGATACAATTATTTGGGCTAAAGAAAAAAATGGTAAATATAGTGCTAAAGAAGGATATGAACTTCTTCAAAAGATTAACTCAAGGAGAACAAAAATTCCAATCGACCTATGCTAGCCCAAAGACTATATGCCAAAGGCAGGAATGTTCACCTAAGAGACCATGCAGAAGAGAATTCTTACTATATATTGGTTTACCAAAATAGGTTTTAATGTACCTTCAAGATGATTCCTCTATGAAATGGATTATGATGATGTAGATCACTTATTGGTGGGTTGTGATTACTCTAACAAGTGTTGGAAATGGTTGGTTGAGAAATTAAATTGGCAATCCGCTCTCCAAAATGACATTGTAGGGATTCTTAAGAGTTGGCCAAGGATCAAAAGTAACGATCTGTATCATAAAATTTGGAGGATATCTCCCTTAATGTTAATATGGGAGTTATGTAAGGAAAGAAATAGAAGAATTTTCAAAAACACAAAGTTAGATATAGATCAATTCTCAATTAAGATGGAGGCTTGTATTTTGGAAGTAGTTAATAGTCAAAATATGCTAGGAAGAAGGGGTATGAATTTCTCTCATGCCGACAATTTCACACATAAAAATTGGCATGGATTAAAGGTCCCACCCTTCATTGGTTGCAATAAAGAAAAGGAAGTGGACAAAAGGGATTGTTGTATATGGAAACTACCAGCAGAAGGATGCTTCAAACTCAATTTTTATGGGACATCTAGGGGTAACCTAGGGGAAGCAGGTGTAGGATGTTGTATCTTTAAATGGGATGGTAGGAAGATAGCCAATAAATCATCTTACCTAGGGAAAGAATCTAACAATTATGTAGAACTTTATTCTCTACTAGAAGGCTTAAGGTTATGAAAAAGTCTCAAGATAGATTACATAGAAATTGAAGGAGATTAAACACTAGTAATTAATCTGGTCAGAAGAGGAGAAACTCCGAATTGCTTCCTTAATGGTTTGGTAGAAAAAATAATGGAGATCCTATCCACTATCCCCCATTATATGGTCAATCATATATATAGATAAGGTAACCAAATAGTTGATTTATTAGCCAATGAAGGTGTGAATGGAGTAGATAAGGAAAACCTTTTTTCTAGTATAGAGGAAGTGTAGAATTCTAGGAGTTAGAAAGATTAATATAAGGTAAGAAGATTAATAATTTCCCTTGGATAACAGATAAGTTAATGGATATTCAAAGCTAGTAATTGAGCTTTGTTCTACCTCAAGGAATCTCCAAGATTTCTAATGGCCCTAGATGGTTGATTATAATACTTAGGAAAGTATCTAGGAAGGAAGCATTTTGGGGTGTAATCATGTAATAAAGGAACAAAAGTTAACTTTAAATAACTTTTAAAATTAATACTAGCTTCCTTTCCAACCATCATCCAAAACCCTATTAAGAGGATTCAGAGGGCCTTTATTAAAGACTATCTCTAGGCAAATAGTAGCCCTTAGAAATGTGCAATTTATGGACATTAGTACTTTAATATTTATTTTCTAACTGAGCTTAGTTTTCCCAACCAATATTCGCTCTCCTTCTCTAGATACAAGGCTCCTCTTTGTAATATGAGAGCTTGATTATTTAACTAAGATCCCTTAGATGTACATCTTATGAGCTTCATAAGGATGTAAAAGTAATGATTTTATTTTTAGTAAAAGGCT
Source organism: Chamaecyparis obtusa (assembly GCA_027943335.1). Classification (NCBI taxonomy): domain Eukaryota; kingdom Viridiplantae; phylum Streptophyta; class Pinopsida; order Cupressales; family Cupressaceae; genus Chamaecyparis; species Chamaecyparis obtusa. Next base: position 938,954 of record BSBK01002994.1, read on the forward strand.
TAAGCTTCAATGATTTAGGAAAATAATGATTTCCTCTTCCCTATTAAGCCTCGACTCTATTCTCCCTTTAAGGTTTCACTTTTTCCAAGGATTAGCCTGATTCGTGTTAGCCTTGTAATTTCTATTATTATATCTTACTTCTCACCTTTTTTAATTTCCTTATAATAAAGAGCCTTTTTATGTATCCCTCAACATATATCTCTTAAACCTCTTTTCAATTCCTGAGAAGCTTTTATAGACTTTACTTTTTCCTCTTTGTCTAATTATGAAGTAATCAAGTATGACATCAGATCAAGATTTCTTGGGACTCATTTTCATAAATTTAGCACAAATTTTCCTTTCTCTCTAACGTTGAGAGCCATTAACTTTCCTGTCTTAATTAGAATTATTCCTTTTCTTAAGTGATTAGCTTGGCTCTAAGTAGATAGAGAGCTTTCCTCAAAATCCCCCAAATACTTAGGCATATTTTTAGCGGATCAAGTAATTATGAGTGTCATGGTTGTAATCCTTAGTTTATCATCACGAAAGCATCATGTAACATTTAAAACATTAAAACTATTAGTTAGTGTTTACGAGTTGAGTACTCTATTATCTTTTAGCAAGGACATTCCAAGTTTGCATCATTCTCTTCCTTTCTTTTTAATGGAGTTAGGGATCTTAACTTTCATCCTTAAGGATAACACACAAATTTCATTTAGGGGAACAATCGAACTAGAAAGATGGAATGGGATTTTTAATTCCTTATCAGATGCATCTCGTAGGGTGTTGGAAAAAGGTATAGGTGATTATCATTTTGACAATGAATTTTCTATCAGAGTAAATGGTCATATCATAGTGTTTTTTAATCTCACTTGCTACCTTTTCTAGATTTGAGAAGGTCAATATTATATCAACAACAAGAATAATCTTCAAAGAAGATTTTCTTGCTAGTTTAGAGAGAGCGGTGCATGGCATAGATGAAGACCTAACCATACCCTTCCCAGAGATATACATGAAGACATAAATAGAGAACTTACCCTCTATTCCTAACTCTAAACGTATGCAAATATTGGTCTTCAAAGACAGAGCACTGTTTGATGAGTTATGGCCATAAATGAAGAGAAACCTAGCCTTTCTGATGAAAACTATTCTTAAAGAACCAATGGAGACAGAATGGGTGTTGAATTAATGGAGGGCCAAAGGATTTAATATCCTTGAAGAATTTGATGAGGAAGAGATAAGTAACATGAGGATCGCGGTGCCTTCTGTCCAAAAGAGCTCCCGCTGCGTTAAAGATGACATTGTAGATGAGGACACCATCATCATTTTGAAATGTAATAGAGGGTAATGGAGATGTAGCCTTGTCAATAAGGACTAAAACCTCTCAATTACTAGCCCAGATCAAGTGGAAATTTTGGTTTTTTGAAGGTCTCTTTACCTTTTTGGATATGCAAAGAAGAATCAGTTTGCTACCTACCTCAAATGTTAGGGACTTCTTAGGATTTTATAGCATATAATTTATTTCCAAATAGCCTTTGGTTAAAACTCTGTATAAAGCTCAAAACTATAGTTAATGGTGCTATAAGATGACCGAAAGTACTTCAAACAAAGAGGTTAAAACATAGTGGTTATGATTTTATAAACAGTAAGTATAGCTCTGAATGCAACTTATAGCCTCTTTATAATGGAAATTTTCTTAGGCTTCTCTTTTTCTGCAATTTTTTTCTTTGCATCAAGGCAAATAGATCTTTAATGGATCAGAATATTAATAATCATATTTATTTTATATTAAAATACTCTTTGGTTTTCTTAGTAGCCATTAAATTATGGATGGAAAGTGACTAAGAACCCTTTAGTAGACATTTATTTCTTGAAATCATTGATACCCAACAATTATTTAAGGAATGTCATAGATGAGTATATTAGGCTTTTGCCACCTTTTAAGTAGTTTCGTAAGTTCTCACCTAATTACTTTAGCCCTGGTATCTTGAGTAGCTCTTTACAGTGGAAGGAAGCTAAGGGTTTTATTTGATTGGTATTCCCCTCTTAGGATTCTTTGTTGTAGGATATTCACTTTTTTGTCTCTCCTCATTATTTTTATTTCTCTTGTAGGTGTTCTACTCCCTTTCTAATGAAGATTCCTCTACAATCTAGGAGCCCATTCCTATCCTGACGTTACAACTATGTTTAGCATCGTTCGGTATTCTAATGATTCAGCTTCATTAAGCTTCTTAAGAAGATGTATCGTTAGCATGCACTGATTAAGTCACCTAAAGGGAGACCTTATTACCTATTGTATACACTTAAAAATGGCTTTATTAATTAATTAAATATTTATTATTTAATTGATATTGACTTGATAAATTAATTAAATATTTATTATTTAATTATTTCCTCTATTTATTAAATAGATTATTCAATTTATTTAGTAAATTCACTATAGTCTATTCCTCTATCCTAAGTCTTCTAATTAGTCTTATTAAAGTGATTTAATTAAATATACAATCACCTAAATATGACTAAGTCCCCTAGTCCACCTCACTTACCTAGTCACCTGACACATCACTTTGGCTAAAATAAATAATTATTATTAATTATTTATTGGTAATTATCCTCACCCACACATGTCCTATTCTTAAGGGCTATGTGGCCTCGTAGGACTTGGTCTCATGACCACATGTCCTCTCTTAAACCAAGTCAAGAGACATTCCCTATTCCTACAGGGCTTCTCAAGCCACCTCTAAGGGTCAAAGGTGACTCATGGGACACTTTTACCAAGAGCCCTCATGAGGAAAAAGTCCTTCCCTCTTCCTCTCTTTGGTCTTTGTGAGACACTTGACATGTGTCTTTCCCTTCCACCTTGTTCTCCTCCATGTCAATGTGAGAGGAACATCATCCCTATTCTCCCTCTCACATTCCAAATACATCCCCCTTTCTCTCAACTCCTTCAACCAAGTCAATCCTAGCCCTAGGATCTTCCACCTTTCATTCTCCACCATAGGATTGTGCCACCTAGGCTTATATCCTCCAAAACTCTATAAAAGGAACCTCATTTACCCTTTGTAAGCTAATAGGTATTTTTTAATCAAGCAATCAAGCAATAGGAAATCAAGCATTCTAAGCATCCAAGCACTCATTATCAAGCAAAATCAAGCATATTCATACCATTTTGTGAGCATCCACACTATCAGCATTTCACTTGCATAATTCCATCCATTAGTTGCATAATCAAGCTTTGGGCTATTTTGCACTCAATCATTCAATATCCACACTTTGGTAACATCTTGGGCAAGTAACTTCAAATCAAAAATCTGAGAGCTCAACACATCCAAGAAATCAAGGCTAGGAGGACAATGTAGACAAGCTACATGGTAGGTGAAGGTAAAATGCTATTTTAGCTTCATTTGGATTGTATTCTTCATTGTAGTTTGCTTATTAGTTTGATTCACTAATCTTAGAGTAGTTAATTTACTATTTAGAATAGTATTCACCTAATTTTGCATACATTTTTGGTGCCCACCGTGGGGCAACCCACCTTTTTAATATTCTATTTTTAGTTTTTCATGTGCAGGTTTTTCAACAGGTCTCTTCTACGCATTCATCCCCGATTGTTGCGCATTCATAATTTTCTGTTGCGCATATATTTTCTGCCACCACAATCATCACTTTTTTCTCTGCATTTCCATTTTCTAATTAAAACCTACGCATTCATTCCATTTTCCTGTGCTTTTATAATTTTTTGCTACACGTTTATACCGCTTCACTGCGCATTAGTTATTTTTTGCTGCGCATCCATTGTTCCAGCGCATTCATTCCATTTTGCTGAGCATTTGCTCACTGTTTCTGTGCATTTGTTATTTACTGTACTTAAATTCATTTTTCTTGTTGTTTTGATTTTAGCTAACCTTTTTAACAAGTTTTTGTTTGTTCTGGTAGATTTTTAAGCTGTTTTGCAGGACGTTGTTATTGAAGACCCCATTGCCAAACTTTATAACAGTTTCTCTTGTAGATTTTTATAGGGGTTTGCAAAATAAACTATAACCTCATTTGGGCTTTAAAATATGACATGTTTTTCAATTTCATGTGTCTTCTTTAAAATAGATTTTGTTTCTATTGTGTTTTGCTTGATAAGCTATCTGTAATCCCAAAATTATAACAACGTATCCTCTCCCCTCGCCATTTGTGGACCTTGGGTGTAAGAGAAAAAGTTATAATTTTTAGAGGATGGTCTTTGGTGGGAAAAAAGGTACTCACCCCAAGGAACGACCCAACCGGTAAAAGGCTAAAGCCAAGCCCTTCCAAACCGGTATATAAAAAATTCTATTGTGATTAGTCTCACATTAGACAGGTGTGAATTTGTTGTGGCAACCAAAATCTCCTCTAGTACCCCAGTGGTGCGTTAAAGTCCTATTTAGTAGAGGTGAAAGCCTTGCTTTGAAATGATTGGGAGAGCCCCCGTAATTGGGAAAATGACTTGATCACAACCACCTGAACGGATGTCCTTACTAAAAAATTTTGTATAGTGGCCAAAAAACTTCTATTTGTTGGCTCAAGGGGTCACCCAAGCCCGTGAAGACACCCCACATTTCTCACGGTTCATAGTAGCGATAGTAGTTCTTTGTGAAGTAATGACCCATTGAATTCAGAACTTGGTGTGCCTGAGAAGTGAGTGCACTATAAAGAGGAGCCCATGCCTCCAAGTTCCTAGGCTATCTGTTGTGGATTTGTGTGGCTGTATTTTATTATCCTAGTGGGGATTCAATAGATACTGTCCTTGCCAACCTTAGGATGGTAAGCGTGTTTGTGCATTTATATTAGATTAAACTAGATCAAAATCATTTCTGTCTTGTGTGTGTGTGTCTATGCATTTTATTTTTGCCAAAAACCAACACCATCAGAAAACCAAAAAAAAATCAAATTTTTAGTTCGAAATCATCAAAAGTTTAAACCTATGCGTTTGTCACATCCTGTTGCACATTTGATCAAGCCTATTGCGCATATGTTCATACTATCTGCACTTTTGATATTGTCAGTTCGCATCTGTTAGCCACTTCTATGCATTTGTCACATCTTGCTACGCATATATTGAACTGTCCTGTGCATTTGTTGTTGTGCATATACAACAGTGAGCATTTCCACAGATCTTGAAAATTTCAAAATTACCTTTTTAGATACCCATTTTCGTCCTTAGTAAGATTCTGGAAAAACATTCAAGTTACACAGACCTCTGATCCTTAGTTTGACCATTTTCATCAATCTTCCTTCGTCTAAAGTCATCAAATCATTTTCTTCCAATCTTTAAAATTCCAAATTTAGTGTTGAAACATCACCTTATCTATCAGATTTTGATCTTTGTGAGTTTATTCTATTCGGATCTATCATTCTCAATCAAACTTACTTAGGTTGCTATCTCTTGGTTTTTCTTTGTCATATCATAGTGAGCTTTATACCTCCTATTGGCTTAGATTTTATCAAGTTGTCTCATCAATTTTCAACACTTTTCAATCATTTTTTCATATCTTTTCTATCAAAAACTTTCCATATCATTTCATCACAAATCTTTCATTTCAAAATCACCTTTTACATTTTTATGGTTCAAACTTGATCTCAAAAACTTAAACAAACCATTGATCTAGAATCCCTAGACAAGATGGAAGGAAACAAAAACAATGAGGAAAATCTTTGGTCTGGAATTCCTAAGAAAACTTCACTTTTTACATCAGATGAGGAACCCACAGATCAAGAACTTAGGGATGCTACACAAGATCCTTGATTTTATCATGTCATGGAAAGACTCCTAGACCTAGATAGAGAGATGTATTTCCTCATGCTTGCTCAACAAGGAGCCAAACTACCAAGTGATTTTGATATTTCCCATCTTAGAGAAGCAACTATTGTAAACAATCAAGAAATTCCTAGTAGTTCTCAAGATACTCATGGAGCAAAGGAAACCAATCAACAATCCAATGCTTCTCAAAATGATCAACAGAACAATGCTTCCCAAAACAATTAGCAATCCAATGCTTCTCACAATACTCAACAACATAATGTTTCCCAAAACACTCAAGGAAACACATTATCTTTGGATCCCGTTCTACAACAAATCCAGATGCTTCAACAACAAATCCATGACATCCAAAATGGATCATCAACTAAGAAGTATTCCTTGGATGATATATGTCCTTGTCCTTTTGATAAGAATTTAGCAATGATTCCATTCCCTCCTCATTTTGAGGTACTAAAATTTGACAAATACAAAGGGAATTCGGATCCACAAGACCACATTTGTGAGTTTTGTGTTGCTTGTATTGAAGTTTCTCACAATGACACTTATCTTATGTGACTATTTCCATGAAGTTTAGGAGGACAAGCCATGGAATGGTTCTCCAAATTACCCCCAGGCATCAAATCTTTTAATGAGCTTATTGACAAGTTTGTGACTCATTACTCATATAATATCAAACATGAAGTCACTACGCTTGATCTTTGCAATGCACATCAAAAGAATGGAGAGCCTTTCTTACTTTTTTGCAAAGATGGCATCAATTGTTTGCCAAATATCCACGAATGATTCCTAAACAAGAAAAGATGGATATTTTTGTGCATAACCTTACACCAAAAATGAGTTATAGGTTACAATTGCAATGTCCACCAAACTTCAATAAGCTCATAGAAAATGGTATCAAGATTGAGGAAGCCATGGTCAGAAAAGGTGAGATAAAACTTTATTCCAAGGACAATGATGGGTCCTCAAATTCCAATGCCAACAACTATAACAATGACAAATCTAAATTCTGGACTAAAAACAAAAACATTGTCAATGATGGGATTGTTGATAATCATAATGTCAAACCAACACAACCGCTTTTTCTCACAAGTAAGGCCAATGCTACTCAAGCTAAGTACAACAATCAATCAGCAAATCCAAACACCAACAAAGATTCATCTAAGCCAAGATTGCCTTTTATGTCACCTCGAAGAAATTTTACTGCTTTAGGGGAATCTCTTGAATCAGCATTATGGAAGTTAATCACAAAGAAACTCATTACGCTTCCTGAAACTGAAGATTTTGAACCTAGAGTGAAACCTTCTTGGTGGAATGGGAATGATTATTGCGAATTTCATAGAGGAAAAGGACATAAAACCAATGACTTCCAAAGGCTCAAAAATGCAATTCAAGACTTAATTGAATGCGGTGAAATTAGTGTTGATGGACATACCTTGAATGAATCACATACGACTTTCAAAGATCCACTTCCTAAGCATGAAAAAGGAGGTTCTTCCAATACTAAGGGTGACAACCAAGCCAATTATAATACTACACCCTATAGATATGTTGGTAACATTTATGAGTGTCATCCTTCTAAGTACTATGCCAATGTCATTACCATAAAATCTGAGAGTCAACCAGTCCATGTTACTACTTGTGCTCAATCCAAGGTTACTCTCCAAGGAGTCTCGTCTAAACCAAACACCTCTCAAAACAAGTATGTTTATGTCCCAAAGTCTACACCAAATATTTCCAACCAGTACAATCTTTTGGAACAACTCAAGAAAACACCTGCCCAGATATCCATCTTAGAGCTTTTGCGTCTATCCCCATCTCACAAAGATATCCTTGAGAAAGTTCTCTTAGAGACCCAAGTCCCCACAAATATAGATCATGATCAATTTCAAGCTATGGTGGGACATTTAACAACCCCACATTACCTATCCTTCACTGAAAATGATGATTTAGCTATTACCCAACCTCATAATGCTCCCCTACATATCGAAGTCCTTGTACAAAGTCACAAAATCAAGAGAGTACTAATAGATGGAGGAGCTGGCTTGAATATATGCACATTGAAATTAGTCCTTGCATTGGGATTTTCTGAAAATATTGTAGATCCAAAGAAGAAAATCACAATTAAAGCTTATGATGAAGAGGAGAGGTCATCCAAAGGATCTGTTGTTCTTCCAATCAGAGTAGGTCCTATAATTAAAGATGTACCTTGCCAAGTTCTTGACATGGATCTTGCCTATAACATTCTCTTGGGAAGACCATGGATTCATTCCATGCAAGCTGTGCCATCAACTTATCATCAATGTTTAAAATTCCCTCATAAAGGTCAGGAGATCACTATCAAAGGAGATACTAATCATTTCCAGTATTGTAGCACTATGAAGACATCTAATTCTTTGGTACCTTATAATTGTACTGGATCTTCTACAACTATACCCATTGACCCTAGTGATCGAGCATCAACTTCTAAATCTAATGGGATCAAGATAGACATAAAAGAAAGAAGTATGGGAGAGTACACTTTAGGTCAAGCTCTTTGCATCACATAGTTACCTTTATCTCCTAGATCATATGGTAGATCTTTGATCACTAAACAACAATCAGAACCCCCTTCCATACTTGTTTATGACATATTTATAAGTGGGGGCACTATATCAAAAGAGGCAGCTGAGCGTAATGCTAATCATTTGCTTAAGTCACAAAAGAATGAAGAGGATATCAAACATGAATATATATCACCTGATGTCTATGGTAAAGGGTATACTTTGCTACAAAAGATGGGATATCAAGGCATTGGACCTATAGGGTTACAAAGAGAGGGTGTTATCAAGCCAATTTTGCAAAATCCAAATTATCAAAGAGATACCACAGGATTAGGGTATAAAGGAGAAGGACCAAAAGAACCAAAAGGAAAAGAAAAGATCACACCTATGCATGAGACATCTAAAGCTCCTGCCTTACAGTTCCGAAAACATGGTATGTATGTAGATCCAGAGAAACAAAGGATAGCACAAAGAATCATTGATAGAATTGGGGATAATGATGATTCTGACTCAAATGATTATGAATGGGATTCATTATCTAATTGTATTGAAGAAATAGGAGTTGATGTTGTCCATCACTATAGTAATGATTACCATGAGGGAGAGAGTTCGAGGACTAACTTACTAGGATTAATCCCATGTGATACTACTTTTGTCGATTGTGAGGAAAGTGAGCTTTATCTTGCGATAGATGAATTGGATGAGAGTATGGAGATAGACCTCGTTGATACCATCATAAACCTTGACAAATTTTCCATCAATACCATCTCTACCTTTGAAACTGATCTGAATGATCCAATGCCCCTTGTACATCCTGACCTTATAGATTGGGATTCTCCCAATCATCCAGAACTTGATGTCTTCCATAATGATGATGCAATCATTGACTATCTTATAATCAGGGATTGTATGCACCCTAAAATGGTCGCCTAGACTTTGGGCCCCATTTATTCAATTTATCAATCCTGAATCATTTTTATCAATAAATCAATATTTTCAACAATATCAATTTCTTGATCAAGTCTTAAATTCGATCATATATTGGATTTTTATCCTTGGGCTAACCATTTATCCTAAGTCTTTATTTAATTAAAAGGAATATTTCCTCCCCTTTTAATAAATAAAAAGCCCTCACTTTTCCTCTTATCCTAAGTTGCACAAATAAAACATTATTCCTATTTTATAAAAAGGGAAAAATCACTTTTTGTCTCACATGAGGCTCAAAAGTCAACACTTCACTCTCATTGGAGGATACTTGTGCACATGGATTGCTCCTCTTTCAAGCTCCACCGCTGATTAAGTCCTTTTGCCTCTTAATCTCCATGGTCCATTTCTCCTCATTTCTTATAAAAGGAGAGCCCTCTCCTTCATTTGCATATTCATGTTTTATGCTATTGTTATGCTGCAGGTTTTGGAGCTCTCTTTGAAGACACTCAAGCTTTGAAGCCTTGGCATTTTAGTTGCATTTCATAATAGTTTTGTTTTCATAGTTACATTCATGGCATCATAGATTAGATTTCCTTTTATGCAATAGAATAGATCTCACATAGCTTAATTAGGAGCTTGGAATCTATTGTACTTCTTTTCATAGTTTAGTTTGCACTTCATTTGATAGATTACTCTTGCACATTCATACTAGTTGCATTTGCATTTCATTCCCATTTAGATTCTTGGAGATATTGGCATTGTTGCCCTTGTCTTCACTTGAATCTCTCATTGTGTGGTTGACTAGCAAGGTCATGAGTTCATAGCTCTAGCTGAGAGCAATTTTACAAACCTTGCAACTCCATGCATAGAGAGCTATGAGCCGCTTTGTGAGGCCTCACTCTTGAGTAACCTTGCAAGTAATGGTTCATAGAAGTGCATATTTTAGTGTGTACAGGGATCATTTACCACCAGGGGATCACAAGTCAAGATTTTTGATAGAACTCAATGACATGGCCTACTTTGGAGAGAGTGCCAATCCTTTCAGTCATAAAAATATAAAAATAATCAACAGATCTAATGGTGAAAACCACTCAGTGGCAGTATTAGATCCAAAAATAGTAAAAAGAAAAGATGCATCTGATGGTGAAAACCTCTCTGAGGTGCCTGATGATGGAAGGATTGACACTCTTCCCAATTATCTATACCAAGAGCAATCTTCCATTCTTATAGAACCAACAGTACCTCTTAACATTGGAACATAGGAGTTTTCGCGCATTCTTAAAGTAGCAGCATCCTTGACAGAATCAGAGAAAGAAGCTTTTGCAAAAAATTTCAAAGAGAGGCAAATCAACTTTTCTTGGTCTTATGCTGATATGCCTGGGCTGGACCCTAATCTCATTATGCATCATTTATCTATTGCACCAGGTTTTAAACCAGTTAAGCAGAAGCTCTGCAAGATGCACCCACACATTGCACTAATGGTTAAAGTAGAATCAAAGAAGCTCTTAGATGTTGGATTCATTCATGCTATTGATTATGCTGAGTGGATTTCAAATATCATCCCTGTCTCAAAACCAGACAAGTCTATTCAAATTTGTATTGATTTTTGAGATCTTAATAAAGCTTGTCCAAAAGATGACTTTCCTCTGCCAAATATTGACATTATTGTTGATCTGATAGCTGGGCATGAGATGTTATCATTAATGGATAGTTTTTCTGGCTATAACTAGATCAAGATTGCACCAGAAGACCAGGAAAAGACTTCTTTTACTTGTCCATGTGGTACATACTGTTGGAATGTGATGCCATTTAGGCTAAAAAATGCTGGAGCGACTTACCAAAGAGCTATGACCATAATATTTCATGACATGATGCATACCATTATGGAAGATTATGTTGATGATATTTTAGCAAAATCCAAAGATAGAGTTGGTCATTTGAGAGTGTTAAATAGAATATTTACCCGGATGGAAAAGTATCAGATTCGACTCAGTCCAAAGAAATGTGCATTCGGGGTCACCTCTGGTAAACTGTTAGGATGCATAGTCTCAGCCAAAGGGATCGAGGTAGATCCAAAAAAGGTTAAAGTGATTATGGAGATGGCTTCCCCAAATAACATCAGTGAGTTAAGATCTTTGCAGGGATGTCTCCAATCCATTCGAAGATTTGTTTCTCAACTAGCAAATTGAAGTCATCCCGTTCAGTATTTTTTGCATAAAAATATCTTATTCCAATGGGACGATAAGTGTGAGGAAGCTTTCAATAAAATCAAGCAATATCTAGTGAATCCTCTAACTCTGATGTCACCAATTCCAGGCAAGCCACTCTTGCTCTACATTTCAGCTACAACAATCTCACTAGGTGCTCTTCTGGCTCAGCAAGATCATGAAGGAAAAGAAAAATCCATATACTATATCAGTTGCACATTAGTGGGATATGAGCTAAACTATTCTCCAATAGAAAGAGCATGTATGGCTATTGTTTTTGCTTCACAGAAGTGGTGACATTACATGTTGTCACATTCAATCAAGCTCATTGAAAAGATTGATCCTTTAAAGTATCTATTAAGCAAGACAGCATTGACAAGTAGATTGGCTAAGTGGGTCATGCTACTTAGTGAATTTGATATTGAATATGTGGACAGGAAGGATATCAAAGGCCAAGTGATAGCAGATCAGCTAGCTAATGCTCCATTAGTGGATGACCAACCTATATACATAGAGTTTCCTGATGCACACATCTTGGCTTTGTCTACACAAACATGGAAACTATTCTTTGATGGATCATGTACTCAGCAGGGTTCAGGAGCTGGTATTCTTTTTATCACACTGCAAGGATACACAATTCTAAAATCTTACAAGCTGCTCTTTCCTTGCACCAATAATGTAGGAGAATATGAAGCTTTGATGATTGGGCTAAAGATGGCTTTACAATGGAAAGTAGTTGAAATGAATGTCTATGGGGATTCTCAGTTGATTATAAACCTGGTTAATGATGACTATCAGACTAAAGATGATAAGTTATTACCATATAAATGTATGGTTGATGACTTCAAATAATATTTCTCAGTCATCACTTTTGAGCAGATTCTCCAGCATGATAACAAGGCTGGCGATGCAATGGCTACGATTTCTTCTCTATTTGATACAGAGGATACCAAGGCCTGTTTTGAGTTCTTGGTGGAATCCTTGACTTGTCCTGCATATGATGATCCAGATATGAGTATTATATGTCATCTTATTAGACACGACTCCCCAACTTATGGAAAAATCTATTCTTATTTGAAAAATGACATCCTACCCCTTGACCTATCCCAAAATTAAAAATGAACTTTTCTCCGCCAAGCCTCCCTCTATGTCCTAATATCCGACACCCTTTATCAGCGAGGTCTTGACAATACTCTCCTATGATGTCTCGAGCATGATGAAGCTCAAACTGCCTTGCAAGATGTACATGAGGGTATTTGTGGTACACATTCAAGTGGTCCCTCTTTGGCTAAAAAACTCATGCGTATGGGTTATTATTGGCCTACCATGGAAATAGATTCCTTTTAGTTTGCAAGGGCATGCAAGAAATGTCAGTTACATGGAAACTTTATCCATGCTCCAGCACAAGAACTACATCCTTTTACAACTACCTTTCCATTTAGTTAGTGGGGATTCGACCTCATGGGTGCCATCAACCCTCCATCTTCCAACAACCACAAATGGATTATCACTGCCATAGAGTATTTTACTAAATGGATTTAGGTCATTCCATTGATTACCGCCACAAGAAAACAAATATCCATGTTTATCCTAAATTATATCATTTGCAGATATGGTATACCTATGTATCTCATTATTGATCATGGGAAATAGTTCCAAAATCAAGACATGAATGAATTGTGCACAAAATTCCATATCACCCATAACTATTCCTCTATATAATATCCCCAAGGAAATGGCCAAGCTGAGGCGTCAAACAAAACAATTGTTAAAATCCTACAAAAGACTGTCAATGACACTGGCTGTGACTGGCATATCCAACTGAATCCAGCTTTATGGGCTTATCGCACCTCCATCCATACTCCCATTGGAGCCACCCCATATTCCCTTGTCTATGGATCCGAAGTAGTCCCACCCCTTGAAGTCGAGTTTCCTTCACTTCGTGTCACTCTCAAAGATTTGATTCCTGATGAAGAGTATAGAGTTGCACAGCTGATTGAACTAGAACTGTTGGATGAATGTCATCAAAGAGCTTATGATCATTTGAAAGTCTATCAACAACAGATGTCTTGTCAGTAAAATAGCAAGGTGAAAATCATAGACTTTCAGGTGGGTGATCTAGTCCTTCGATAAAATCCAAAGAATCAACAACATCGTGAGAAGAAGGGCAAGTTCGAATCCAATTAGTTAGGTTCATTTGTAATTATAGCAGTCTATGGTTCTGGGGCTTACCAGTTGTCTACACATGAAGGAGACCCCTTGGATGAGCCTCTTAACAACATACACCTCAAGAAGTTCTATCCTTGAAATCCCAATGCAAGGGGCATGTATATAATATGTAAAAAATAAAAAATAAAAAATAAAAAAAATAAAAAAATAAAAATTGCAATAAAAGCATGTGGTGATAACCTAGAAATAGGTGCTATGTGTGACAAGTTAGCTCCTCTATCTATTAGGATTCTTCTAGTGTGTCTGTTCATTGTATATATCCACAATAAAATGGCTAGTCAGTCACCACTCCCGCCATGTATATATCATAATAAAATGCCCAGTTCATACACCATCCATTGTATCTACCCATAATAAAACCCCACCATAGCTTGATCTTTTGTCTTGGTCTTCATCCTAGTCTTGTTATGTCCTTCTTCATCCATAATAAGTCAGTCCATCACCTAGCTGGGGGCATGTCCTCGACCTAGTTTGGGAAGTGGATCTATGTTAGTCATGACTCTTAGAGGACATAATGGAGTATTTTCACCAGACAAGAAAATGAAATCATACGTTCTTACACAATGATGTCTTCGTGATGAATCGTAATTTATGATCTATCCTTTGAAACATGACCGCTTATCTATCCATCTTGACTATACATCATCAATTGAACTGATCAATGTACCCTACACTATCTTTTGACAAAAGAAATGTATATTCATGGCAGGCATGTTAGAATGGTTTGTTGTAGATTATGCATTCATATCTGGATTTCATTGTTATCATGTTTCCTATGTTATTCCAGGATATCTTTGACATGAGTTTGAAACTCTCATATGTCATTGATTAGATTAGAATAGCTGGGATGGGGCATGGTATTTTCTTTGATTGCTGTTTGTGGGATATTTTCTGATGAAATCAAAGGAACAAGTAATTGGGGTGTCTGTGCATAAGTGCCTTCATCATTTTAATAGTCTTTGACAACATACAAATCATGTTGTTCTACAAATGCTATTAATGATGATACGCCGCACATACCTCGACTCCAAATATTTGTTCCCCAATGGAGGGGGGAATATTCCTTGTCTGTTATGCAAATGAAACTCGGGTCATCTCGGTTCAATTATACCTAGACGCTTGTCAAGTTTTCTATATTAAACTCCATGCAAGAAGTGCTCAGGTCATCTTGGTTTAATTATACCATGATGCTTGCATTCCCTTGCAACATAACAAGCTCAATGATGAAAATCAAATTCCAGTTATTATGAAGTTCTAAGATGTTACATGAAGTGGTGGAGATACTCATTCCAGATTTTACTTTGCATTACATTTAATCATTTCATGACTTGCATATCAGTGCTCCTTTTATAGGGATTTGTAGGTTATCATTCTTATTAGGTCATATGTTCTCCTAGTCCATTCTTCTTGTGTCAGATACATTGTTATTTAAGTTGAGGACATTTGGACAACAAAAATATTAAGTTTTCACCTTGCATCTTACAACATTTCATCAATTCATTTAGGCCATGCATTATCTTCATAAGGTATGTTCATTTGCATATTACCCATCTATGTTGGCATGCATATTTCACGTGTTGTTTTGTTATAGTTATCATTTTATCTCATTATCTTTTTATCATGCTGTAAGTTGTTATATTTAGTCATCTTAGGAACATTTTCATCCATTACATATCATCTGCATTACATCATCATTTATTATCCATTACATGCATTTTACACCATCATTTATTATCCATTACACACATTTTACACCATCATTTATTATCTATTACATGCATTTTACATCATTCATTTATTCTCTATTACATGCATTTTACATCATTCATTTATTATCCATTATATCATTCATTTATTATCCATTCATTATCCATCATTTACATTATTATTTACATCATTGTATTAGTAATCAAATAGCATTGCATAAAGTACAATCATTTTGAACATGCATTTATATCAACATCATATGTTAGATCATTAACCATTATGCATCAAATAGAAAATAAACCATTTGCATTCTAGAACATACATTCTATGCATATCACAGTCAAACATCACATCCTACATATGTTAGTATGCACATGTATATATAATCATTTGCAATGAATCATAATCAAACTGCATCATCATATATAGAGAGTCCATCATATAAATTTCCATAAAAAAAATAAAATGTCCAAATGTCCAATGATATATCATATATAACAATGTGTCCAAAGTAATGTCTATCAAGTCAATAATATAATGATACAATGATACAATGATGCACTGATATAAGAAGAGTGTATACAATGATCTCTCAAATCTATGATCCATTGCCTTTGGACTCAGTATGTCACTGCCTATGCGATGCAATGAGACCTCGTGCTATTGAACCACCTGACACTGAGGCTCTGGCCTGATCCCCTGAACCTGTGGGTGCTCTCGAAGGGTTTGATGATACACCTCCACTACCAGCTGGTCCCCCTCTATCATATACCACAGTCCTGATGGAAACTGAGCTATCTCTGAAGCTCCCAATCCACTGATCCCTAGGGACTACCTGTCTCTAGGCCTCTCGCCAGTAGGATATCTCCTTCCCGGCTCATATCATTGCTCTTAGATTGTCTCTATGAGGACCCAAATCCTCTATCCACTCCAACTCATCCAAAAACATCTCTGACTCCCTGAGTCACTCTATAGCAGCATCTCGCTCATGTCTGAGGTCTGCCATTTGTCTCTCCATCCTCTCTATCCATCTCTCCAGTCTAGGGACACGGTCTGCCTGTACTTGTGTCATTGCTAATCGAACTAGCAATGAATCAATATTTGGATCCTCCTCTCCTACAATGTCTCTCTATAAATAGGGATCCTGTCCCCCGATATCCATCCCTTCTTGCTCCTCCTAAGCATCCACATTCAGCATCTATGCATCAGGCCCTACTATATCGAGCATATGCTCGTCTTGTATATCAACATCGACCTGCCCACCCTATACTACTCTGACCTGGGATAATAGTACATCTGCCTCATCCTGTACCTTTCCTACCTATATAGGCATCTGTACCTGTACTATTGGTACCTATCATGGGGCAGCTAGTATCTCTAGTGGAGCTCCTACTGCTAGCTATGCTGGAACCTATCTCCATCCCTATCTAGCTAGAGGTGGCATCAAACCCCTCTGACTCACACCACCACCTCTCATCTGTGGTCTAGCCCTCTCTCCTCTCCCACCATCTCCTCCATCCCCACCATCATCATCATCTCTACCATCACCTCTGCCTCCTCTCCCTTGGCCTCTCCTATCTCAGCCTCAGCATCTCCCATGACATCTCTCTATCAGATCTCTCTCTGGTGGCCTCGCCGCCAGATCAGTCAAGCGAGGTACTGAAAAATCTCTCAGGTACTGCTCCAAATCTGCAGTCATCCCTGGGTCCATGACCCCCTATCTCATCATCCATGCTTGAAATGGCATGTCAAGAAACTCCTATCTCGCCAACTCAAATGAGGCCATGGGACCCCAGTCACGTTGCTTCTGATGTGTACGAGAAAACTCTGCAACGCCCTATGGCATACCCTGGATCCTGCCAAACTATCACAGAACCTGACTGATGAGCTACCTTTCAATAATATAGGGTGTCTGCCCTATCAACCATTGTGACTCAAAACAAAACTTGAGCTATCTCTCATCATCCCAAGGCTCACACCCTAAGTAACGTCTCCATATCATTGTGTCCATCATGTCAAAAGTGTACCGCTAGAACTCTAGATGTCCCAGCTTCAGCTCAGACAAGACTGATGAATATAAATGAATGTATGGTTGTCCTGCACCACAAAATCTAATAGCTACTGGATGAATGACTGCAATATGCTCCCATGCCCATACATGGAGCAGTGTGATGCCTGCTGATAGTGAAGCACTCCTCTAGTACACCACCTGATGAAGATCGTGGTATAGATGAGCTAATAAACATACACCCCAAGAAAATCAGGTCCCATCATCCATCATCTGCTGTAATGTGTGGCCCCAACCAACTGCAAACCCGTGTGATTGACAATTAGGGCATACAAATCCCCCATTTGCTCCTGCTAATACCACTGGCAGAGGCTCATACAAATCAACCATATCCTCCCAACTAATCTCCCCCTCATCAATCTCATTGTCTCCAAAGATGGCTCTGTACTCTGTCACCCCGCCATGTTGATCATAATGAACTAGCTCGCCTGTGATAGGAAGCCAAAGGATGCGATAAACATCTTCAAGTGTCACTATCATCTCTCCTGTTGGGAGATGAAAGGTACTCATCTCTGAGTGTCATTGCTCTGCTAATGCTGTCATCATGCTCAAATTCACCTGAATCTTAGGTGTGTAGATCACATGATACAATCTAGTCACACCAATCAAGAGTCTGTCAGTCTCTGACAGTGCCGGTCTCAAGTTCTGTGTAACGGGATATCTCTCCCGTGACATCAGAACATCGGTAATATCCTCCTATCCAAGTCAACAATATCAAGCTATCAGATTTTGATAAACTGATCTATCAATCTATCTATCTTATCATATCAAATACAAACATGTTTTATCATGTGTTTACAATAGATGATTCTATCAATTATCTAAAATCAAGACTGGTTAACTAGCGACCATGCTACGATGTTGCCTATCTCGACCAAATCGATCAAATTCAACCACTGACAGATCAAATCGACTTATTGACATCAAGTTTGACCTAATTGACTAATTAATTTGACCAAATTCTACCATCCAAAACAAAAGCGCAACATAGAAACATGCATGCACAACATCCCCTACTATTTGCATAGATTTAAACATTTGCGCAGTTTTATTCTACATTTGCGCAACTTTCCTAGACATATGCACATAATCCACATATGCACACATTTAATTCATATTTGTGCAGCCTAACTTTGATTTCTACATTTATGTGCAATTCTGCAACACATATGCACAGAATTACCAATTTTTTGCGCATTCATGCGCCGCAACTGCACATTTGTTTACCGACCAAGAACAAATTTTATTTTTTTACCCTAAACCTATGATTCAAACTAACCTAAACATGCTACAAATCACAAATTGACAAAGAGGATCGAGTTACCTACTGGCTCTCCCGAATCGGGCGGTCTCTGGAAGCGTCTGGCCCTCTCAAAGTGATGATCTGACAGCGGAAATGACATCCTGGTGGCTCAGCTCTTCTCTCTATCAAACTCTAATCTCCAAATGACATGTGTGCACAATGAGCCTATTGTGGACCCCTTTGCACTATTTATAGCATGTGGACCCGATGTGCTTGGTGTGTGGACCCTACCTCCCATTTTTCTTCTGTTTCACCTCATTTTTCTTCGATTCATCCTTAATTTTTTGTGAGATTGATTGTCAAACTCGACGTAAAAAAAATAAAAATAAAAAATCCATTAAAATAATAAAATCCATAAATAGACAATCAATCAATCTATCAAGGGGGCATGCATAGGTTGGTCTGAGACATTGTTTGGGGTAGGGGCAAAAATGCTTGAAATTTTTTTTGAAACAATGTGACACGTGTATGCACCCAAAAATGGTCGCCTAGACTTTGGGCCCCATTTATTTGATTTATCAATCCTGAATCATTTTGATCATTAATCAATATTTTTCAACATTATTAATTTCTTGATCAAGTCTTAATTTCGATCATATATTAGATTTTTATCCTTGGGCTAACCATTTATCCTAAGTCTTTATTTAATTAAAAGGAATATTTCCTCTCCTTTTAATAAATAAAAAGCCCTCACTTTTCCTCTTATCCTAAGTTGCACAAATAAAACATTATTCCTATTTTATAAAAAGGGAAAAAGCACTTTTTGTCTCACATGAGGCTCAAAAGTCAACACTTCACTCTCATTGGAGGATGTTTGTGCACATGGATTGCTCCTCTTTCAAGCTCCACCGCTGATTAAGACTTTTTGCCTCTTAATCTCCATGGTCCATTTCTCCTCATTTCTTATAAAAGGAGAGCTCTCTCCTCCATTTGCATATCTCATGTTTTATGCTAATGTTATGCTGCAGGTTTTAGGTGCATTTGGAGTTTGAAGACATTGAAGACTTGTTGCATTTCATTGTAGTTGCATATTTGCTTTCATAGTTGCATGATAATGGCATTCTTAGCTTAGTTTCCTTTTATGCAATAGAATAGGCTCACATAGTTTAAATAGGAGGCATTGAAATCCATTGCTATTTCCTTTTATAGCTTAGTTTGTACTGCCATTTTCATAGCATAGCTTGCATATTTACATCTTCATTTTAGTTGCATTGCATTGCATCACATATTGGATTCTTGGAGATATTGGCATTGTTGCCCTTGTCTTCATTGTGAATCTCTCATTGTGTGGTTGACTAGCAAGGTCACAAGTTTGTAGCTCTAGCTGAGAGCAATTTTCAACCTTGCAACTCCATGCATAGAGAGCTATGAGCCGCTTTGTGAGGCCTCATTCTTGAGCAACCTTGCATGTAATGGTTCATAGAAGTGCATATTTTAGTGTGTACATTTTTGGCGCCCACCGTGGGGCAGAGTAGATAGCTTTGTCCTTTCATTTGATGCATTTTTCATCATTTTCAGATTAATTTGCGGAAAAATCTGCGTTCTCTGGTTTTCTGTCTCAGATTATCGCGCGACACTTCTCAGAAGTATTGCGTGACACTTCTCAGAAGTATCGCACGATATACTTTCTGTCTTGGCATGATAGTTCGCACGGAAAAAGTATCGCCTACTATATTGACTTTTGTCGCCTGACATCGGGCGAAGTATCACCTGGCATTGTGCGAAGAATCGTGCGACTGAGAAGTATCGCCCGACTATAGGAAACTGTATCGCGTGATACTATTGAAGTCTGAGAAATATCGCCTGGTCTGGCAGAGACTTGCATTTTCAATTTTCTTGTCCGAATTTGATTATTTTAGCTTGCTGTTTTGCTTTGCTTTGTCTAGATAGGTCTAACCTGCATCTTTTAGCCTAAATCTATCAGATTATTGCACATTTACATTTGGATTTTGATTTTGCTAACATTGTGGGTCTAACAAGTTATGTTTGTAGGTGCTCTCCTTTGCTTGAAAATTGCTAAAAACGCATGTTAAAGAGGGCTACTAACAGTTTTTGCAAGGCTGCCCAAGCATAAAAAAAAAAAAAAAAAAAATTTATTTCTTGCTTGTTATTTACTTTCCTTTCATTTGTGGCATTCACTAATTGTATTAGGAATCTTAATACCTTGTGAAAGGGATCTTGAGGTGGTAGGAGAAGTATGCTCTTCACCTTTAGGTGAATCAAAAAATCTTGACCCATCTTAAGGTTTTGGAAGCAAGGGAGTAATTGAATCTCTTTGTTTGGTGTGTTTGGGAGAGACTCTTGAGATGGGGGAGTATGCTCTTCACCCTTGTGGTGAATCAAAAACTTTGAACCTCAAGATTTGATCCATTTTTGTTTAGTTTAAGAATCTTTTAGCGGGCCTGCTCTTGAGCAATCAAGAGGAACGACTCAAGTGGGGACAACCTTGTCATCATTTTTCTTGGTGGCAAGTGATTCCAACTCACTATAATCTCAAGGCTATCAAGGACACCAAAAACCTTGATAGACATAACACTTGTCTTCGTTTGATGTGAGTAGCTCATGGGATTGCGACCATGGGGAAAACATTGAACAAGAATGCTTAAGGTACTCTTGAGGCCGCAAGGTCCTAGTCCTTTATGAGGAGCAAGAGGGGTGTTGTGAACGAAAATCCTTATTAAGAACCATTAGATAAAAACCACCCTCTTTTAGCCACTTATCTTCTTAGTGCAAGGATTGATCCAAGTGGTTTACCCGGATCACCTTAAGATACTCACCATATGTGTCCCTTTGGTTGCGTCATTTGACATTTCCATGACAAAGCCAACATCTCTTGTGGGTAACCACTTGGTGTGAGGTGAGGGGGCATCAAGTTGTGGGCTAAGTTGGTAAGTATTGAGCCTTGACTTTCTAGGATAGATTTGCTTGAAGTGTTTTTGATTGTGTGATACCAGTGAAAATGTTCTTACATACAAACAATCGGTAACATTCATAGGGTGTTGTTTCAATTTTGATATCACAAGTGTTTGTCTTGGCAAGGTTGCTTTTGCCCTTGTTTCAAGTGTTTGAGACCATGTTTTGATCCCTTGCTGTTTGCAAACCTACTGAAATTCTGCTGATACCGTGACTGAAATCGAAAACATCAACTCTTAGACTAGAAATTTTGACCAAACAGACCCAAAAATACAAATTTCACACAATTCTGGTCAAGAGTTAAATAATTCTGCAATAGTATCGCGCCCTGTAAGGTGAAGTATCGTGCGATACTTCGCACATGCTAGAAATATCACCCCCTTTCAAGAGAAATATCGCGCGATAGTTCACCCCTGACAGACTATCGCCCGGCCTGCCTGGAGTATATCGCCCACCAGTATTAAGAAGTATCACCTGGCTTAGGGCGAAGTATCACACGGGTATAGGTTTATCGCCCCAGTAGCCTAGAGTATATTGCCTGGTTTATTTTTGCCGTGCTTAAATTTTGGTCAGTTTCAGTTGCTGTCAATTAGGCTAGGTCTTAGAGCAGGCTTCTCACCTTGACGTTTGAGATCTGTCTTGACTCCAAATTTTTGGTTTTTAGTCCTCCGAGATAGCATCATTTGATTTACAAAGTCACTTCAGAATAATTGTCAAGTTAGAAAGCCATTCGTGGTGCCAAGGTTCATCTTTAAAATTGTTAGCTATATTCTGAGAAAATTTTAGTTCTTTTATTGTCCAAATCGCTTTCATTTTCATCTCAATTTCAATTATCTTCTAGCCTAGTCCAACCTCCTGATTCAAAAGTGCAAGGGTAGTCACCCTTTGATTTGAAGCACCTCTTTGACAGTGTTGGTAAATCCCTCTTTTTTTCTTTTTCATTTCTCTTTGGACAATAGAGGACTTCGATTATCCTAGTTTGGTGTTGACACTTTGAAAGGTCACCTTATCATTGAGAATATCTCTTTCATGTCAGTTACGACAAGGTACCAAGTTAATCAAGGGAAGCAACCCCCTATTACCTTTAGCCAGTTACCACCTGTCAAGACTCGTCGACAACCTAAGGGAAAATGACCCCTTTTTGACCAATCTCCTAAGAGTGAATCCAAGGTTTGTTTTAATCCGGGAGCTAATCCTAGTGAAGTGAGCACCTCTTTTATACCACTTTCATCAAGTATGGACATGAGTTACACTTTCACCCGACAACAAAGAGAAGTCATGAATCAAACTCTCGAGGATATCTTTCAACGACACAGAAGAGAGTATGGTGGTTCTTCTCATGCCAGTCCACCCGGGTCACCTCCTAACAACGTGAGGTATTTTGATGCTCATCAACGAGCTGAAAGACAGCATAAGCAAGCTCACTCAGATTCAGGGTCACAACACGAAGACCAGAACAACGAATCTAGTGATCACCATATCAACGCGGCTAATGCAATAAGGCATTCAAGACAAACCTCCCCACTTAAAGACACCTCTTGATATGAAAATGCAAGATTGAGAAGCATTGAGAGAGAGAAGCAAGCCTACTTAGATGAACAGGTTGCTAAAAAGGAAAAATTTTGACAACTAGAGGAAGAGGAACGTGCATTGTTGGATATACAGAAAAGAGTCCCCAAGAAGAAGAAGATAGACTCTATGCACAACAACTCCAAAGCTGATTTAACGGGAGGGGAGCCAATAGTGGGATCAACTCGCCCCCATCTACCCCTTCCCCTAGCCCTCGAAGAAGATCAAAGACACCCTCACGATCCCCAAGTCCTAGAGGAAGAAGGACTTCAAGATATGACCATCATAGTAGACAGTCGTCTCATAGACATTCAAAGCAACCCTCCCAACAAGCACATCATGGCTCACAACATGGAGGCAGTTATGCTAAATTTGATCATATGGACTTCATGACTATGCAACAAGAACCATCCTTTCAAGCCTATGTGGAGCAATATGTGGAACAAAACAAAGACCAATTCTTGGAAAGTCTTATCAACAAAGGCGCTAAAGTTCCATATAATTTTGATGTTCACCAAAAGATCAAAAAATAGAATCCTTCAACTGATGAGGTGATCTTACAAATGCAAAAGGATATAGACAGGATAAAGGCTCCCAAGAGCACATTTCATTTGGACTCCATATGTCCTAACCCCATTGACAAAAGTGTGGTGATGGTAGAATTTCCTAAGAAAGTTGAATTCCCAACATACGACAAATATGATGGCACTGGTGACCCTCACGACCATGTTCGACAATTCTACATAATGAGCTTTTCCTTTCACCATGAAGACTCCTACTTGCTGAGATTATTCCCAAGGAGTTTAAAAGGTCAAGCCATGGAGTGGTTCACCAACCTTTCCCCTCCAGTAAAGACATTTAAAGAACTTGTCCAAAGATTTGTTCAACATTTCGCTTACAATTTATCTAGGTCGGTCACCATGCTTGATTTGTGTAAACTTAAACAAAATCAAGGGGAATCTTTTGTCACATTTTTACAACGATGGAGGCGATTGTGTTCGAAATACCCACGGACAATCCCTGAAGAAGAGAGAATTGATATCATTGTGAACAATCTAATACCAGAACTCAGATATGAAGTCAAGAAAATCCCATTTAATTCTTTTGATACTATGGTAGAGGTGGCATGTCGCATTGAGGATGTCCTAAAAGAACAAGGAATTTTGGTTAAACCAACAAATAATAACAATAGCCAAAATAACAATACTAATGGTAACAAGGACAAAAAGAACTCCTATTGGAACAAAAACAAGCAAGTGGTCAATGACGGAGTTGTTGATTCATCTCAGGTAAAAAATGAAGGAGTTCTTAACCTCTCTCATGCAGTTCAAGCTATGAAATTGCAAACATCTTCAACGCAACAAGACAAACCTAAGTATCAAAAGAGATCCAAAACGGAGAAAAGACAATTTACTAAATTGGGAGAATCCTATGTAGATGTTTTTAAGACATTAGTTGCTCATAATTTGGTGCACCCACAGGATCCTACAAAACATCGAATACCAGATCCTTTACCTCATTGGTGGGATGCTAAGGCTTTTTGCGTTTTCCATAATGGGATTGGACACGACATAGAAAATTATTTTAAACTCAAGCATCTTGTCCAAGACCTTATTGAGAAAGGACAATTACAAGTGGATGGGTTAACTACTAATGTAGACCATAAAGCCTTTAAAGAGCCCTTGCCTAAATATGAAAAAGGAGAGAATTCTAGCAGTAAGAATGGCAAGGCGGCTATTAATTATACATACACACATGCTGACAATGTGATTAACATGCTTGAAGTGGCTGACGATAACATCAACATGGTGAGAAAGAAAGATCCTTATGGACATAATGTGGACTCAACTCCTATGACTAATGAAAGACCCGCTGTGGTGATAAGAGGTCCTCACTCACAAGGAATGCCCCAGTCCCTCAATGCTGTCACTAGGGGTCAGGCCCAAGCACCCATTATCATCAAAGGTCCTAGCACTAGCAAGTCTAAACAGCCCATGTCCAAAGGTGCTCCTCCCAAATCTGTCGTTGGTCCTGATTCCAATTATAATCTCATTGACCAGCTACAACGTACACCCGCTCAGATATCCATTTTTGAGCTTTTAGAATTATCTCCTAAGCACAAGCGCGTCCTCGAGGATGCTTTGCGAGCAGCCAATGTCCCTAATAACTTAGATATTGACCAATTCCAAAACATGGTCAACCATTTGGCTAGCCCTCATTACCTCACCTTCTCAGAAGAAGATGACAAATCCATTAGTCACCCACATAATTTGGCCTTACACATCGAGGTCATGATTCATAAAACCCGTGTTAGGCATGTACTGATAGATGGGGGTGCGGGGCTCAATATTTGTACCTTGAGTTTGCTGCTAGCTCTAGAGTATTCCGAGAACGTCATTGACACAAAGAAAAGGATCACAATCAAAGCATATGATGAGGCAGAAAGAAGTTCTAAGGGATTGGCTATTTTGCCTATTCGCATTGGTCCCGTAGAAAAAGATATATTATTCCAAATTGTTGATGTTGGACCTCTAGCCTACAACATTTTGCTAGGTAGGCCATGGATTCATGAAATGCAGGCAGTCCCATCAACATATCACCAGTGTGTTAAGTTTCCCCATAACGGTGTAGAAATTTGCATCCCTGGAGACAGTGCTCTATCAGTTAATAACATTTCTGTGGGATTACATGTACCTTTGAATAGAGAAGCTGACAATCCTAGCAGTTCACTTGAACAATGCAAGCAAAAATTCAAGACCATGGACCTTGGGATGGGAGATTATAAGATTGATTCTTTTACAAAAATGCCAATCTCTCCTAGGTCTTATGGGAGACCATCCCCAAATGTGAAGCCTTCGTCATCAGCAATGACGTTATTTAGGAAATTTGTTGAGTCTTTGGTCCCCATTCAAGAAGAGAAAGAGGAAGTTGCTGTAAGGGCCTGGATATATCACGAGGAGAAATACAAACATAACGAGAATTTTTCTCCTTCACCTGAAACTTATGGGAAAGGGTATACACTGGTTAAAAATATGGGATATCCGGGATTTGGTCCCCTTAGTCATAGGCTGGACGCTAAAGCTGAGCCTCTTGATCATGCTCTTTTTGGACGAAAGAATAAGTCCACGGTCGGCTTAGGTTTTGAGAATAAGAAGAAGAAAGGTGTCCCTGTCCCAGCTGCGACGGACAGTGACAGTGATGCAGATTATACCCCTGATCTCTCCAACCAACAAGATGTGTCTGATGATTGGGTGCCCTCAACGAATCTCCTTTGGGGAGATTCCACAAATTTGATGCTTAATAGTCCTACTATCCCAGCTACGACGGATAGTGACTGTGTGACTGCTAGATCAACAAAGGAAAGTGTTACTGTCCTAGCTGCGACGGATAGTACCAATACTAGCACTAGAGAGGGGGAAACCCTTCCTAACCTTGAGGCTTCTACATCACGAGGCCTAAATGATGACTCAGAGACAGACTCCCATGAATATGAATGGGATTCGCTTTCAGATGCAACAATTGATCTAGACGTGGATATTATCCATGCCTATAGTACCCAACCCGATGCGACTAACGATCCTAGTGTCAGACTAGAGGATTGCCCTCCTCAAATTGCCTTAGTAGATGACGCTTCATTTGATAGGATGAGTCCTAATTCAGGTATCTTAGGAGAAGACTTGATGAACTCCGATTATATGGTCACCAGAGATGACACCTTTCGCATTAACAACATCGAACCCACCATTGACTTACCCCTTGTTCACTTTGACCTGATTGATTGGTCTCAGTGCCACCAAGAGCCCACATTCCTCACATTTCACAATGATTATGAAATTGCTTGCTATCTGAATGCTCTCGAACCCGTGGCTTCTTCCACCAGTGAACCAACAACCAGCATGACAGAGCCTGATATTAAGTACCTCAGTCTCAAAATAAAAGAGAAAAAAAAAAAAGGGTCTGATGGCGAAAACCACTTTGTGGCGGTGTCAGAACCAAAAATAGTAAAAAGAAATGATGCATCCAAAGGTGAAAACCTCTTTGAGGCACCTAAGGATGGGGTACTTAATAACTTGCCGAGTTATTTCCAAGATAGATCATCAATATTGATTGAACCAACAAAGCCGGTCAATTTAAACACAGAAGAAAATCCTCAGATAGTCCATCTTGCTCAGTCTTTATCAGAGGAAGAGACCAAGGCATATGTACAGTTTTTACAAAAAAAGAAAATTAATTTTGCATGGACCTACTCAGACATGCCAAGGCTTGACACGAATCTCATAATGCATCACTTATCTATAGCTCCCGGAGTCAAGCCAGTAAAACAGAGATTAAGAAAAATGCATCCACATGTAGCTCTACTTGTTAAAGGAGAATTAGAAAAATTTTTGAGAGCTGGATTTATTAGAGCCATCGATTATGCAGAATGGATCTCAAACATAGTACCAGTCTCCAAACATGATGGGTCCATTCATGTCTGCACAGATTTTAGAGATCTAAACAAAGCCTACCCAAAGGACGATTTTCCACTTCCAAACATTGACATGATAGTGGACATGACAGCGGGCTATGACATATATTCCCTAATGGATGGTTTCTCAGGGTATAATCAAATAAAAATAGCTCCCGAAGACCAAGAGAAAATAGCATTCACATGTGCATGGGGAACCTACTACTGGAACGTCATGCCATTCGGGTTAAAGAATGCAGGAGCAACCTACCAAAGAGCTATGACGACTATCTTTCATGATATGATGCACAAAAATATGGAAGATTATGTGGATGATACCCTGGCAAAATCAAGAAAAAGGGACACACACCTCAATGATCTGGAAGTAATTCTAGATCGTATGGAACAATTTCAACTCAGATTGAATCCAAAGAAGTGCGCATTTGGCGTCACCTCAAGCAAACTTTTAGGATTCATAATATCAGCAAAAGGTATCGAGGTTGACCCCGAAAAGGTCCAAGCAATCCTAGATATGCCACCTCCTCGAAATATCAGCCAAATGAGAAGTCTTCGGGGACGTCTTCAATCAATTAGGAGGTTTATTTCTCAGCTCGCAGATAGAGCGCAACCCTTCAACAAGACATTGCATAAGGGTGCTTCTTGTGTTTGGAACGAGGATTGTCAAAAGAGCCTAGATCAGATCAAACAATACTTGGCCAATCCTCCGATCCTAATGCCTCCTATTCCAGGGAAACCATTGATCCTATATATTTTAGCTACAGACACTTCCCTGGGGGCATTATTGGCTCAAACAGATGATACTGGGAAAGAACGGGCCATCTACTATATCAGCCGTACTCTAGTCTCTTATGAGATCAATTACAATAATATTGAGAAGTCTTGTCTCGCAGTGGTGTTTGCTTCTCAAAAGTTGCGCCACTACATGCTTGCTCATACCATACATTTGGTTGCCAAAATTGATCCCCTTAAATACTTGCTTAGTAAGGCTGCCCTGACAGGTAGACTTGCTAAATGGATGATGGTCCTCACTAAATTTGACATAGAGTACGTTGAAAGGAAGGCAATAAAAGGGCAAGCTATTGCTGACCAATTAGCTGATTTTCCAATCCAGGATAGTATGCCAGTCCAAGTGGAATTCCCAGACGAACACATCTTGTATACAACTACTCACACTTGGACAATGTTCTTTGATGGTTCTTGCATGCAAAATGGATCAGGTGCTGGAGTGTTATTTGTTTCTCCACATGGGTACAACATTCTGAAGTCTTACAAACTATTATTCCCATGTACCAATAATATTGCAGAATATGAAGCTTTAACTAATGGCTTGAGAATGGCTATAGAATGGAACATCACAGAATTACATGTCTTTGGGGATTCTCAGTTAATCATCAACCAAGTCAATGAAGAGTATCAAACCAAGGATGACAAATTGATACCCTATAAAAAGATGGTTGATTCTTTGAGACGCTATTTCACCTTTGTGACGTTTCAACAAATCCCTAGGACAGAGAACAAAGCTACAGACGCCATGGCCACATTAGCTTCACTTCTTCAGTTGGAGACACATGAATCCAGATTTGAATTCCTGGTGGAAGAGCTACACCATCCCATCTTTGACTCGTTTGAAAGTCGTGTTATTTGTGCCATTATCACACACGAGTCTTCCCGATATGGTGCTATCTATTCATATCTTCGTGATGGCATCATCCCTGACACATTCACCCGCTCCGAATGCCAAAACCTCATCCATAACGCCTCTCGCCACACCCTCATCTCTGGTGATTTATATAGGAGGGGTTTAGATGGGATGCTCCTTAGGTGCTTGGAAAAGGAGGAATCCAACCAAGCGTTAGCTGACATCCATGAGGGCATTTGTGGTGGACATTCTAATGGTCTTGCCATGGCCCAAAGGTTGCTTAGGCAGGATATTATTGGCCCACAATGCAGATGGATGCAGTCACCTTTGCTAAGTCATGTGAAAAATGTCAGAAACACGGCAACCTGATTCATGCTCCAGGTAGGGAGCTGATTCCTTCTGTTTCTCATTGGCCATTTCAGCGCTGGGCCTTTGATATGGTTGGGCAGATTCATCCCAACTCATCAGGTGGACACAAGTTCATTATTACTACCACTAACTACTTCACAAAATGGGTGGAGGCTGTACCACTTTTTGTTGCTTCAGGAAGGACCATTTCTTTGTTCATCTTGAATCATATCATTTGCCGATTTGGAGTACCTTCTGAAATCATTACTGACAATGAAGGTCAATTTAAGAATAAGGACCTAAAGCACCTATGCAAAAAGTTTAAAATCAAGCAACACTGGTCCTCCATCTATTTTCCATAGGGAAACGGACAGGCAGAAGCTTCTAACAAAACCATTCTTAAGATTCTTCATAGAACAGTGCACAAGAATGGTAGGGATTTGGCACTTACAAATCAATCCAGCACTATGGGCTTACAGAACAAGCATTCGCACACCTACAGGAGCCACTCCTTTTTCTCTCACCTATGGCGCTGAAGCAATATTGCCTTTAGAAGTAGAGATACCATCCCTTAGAGTCTCACTCAAAGGTTTGATTACAGATGAGGATTACCACGCCATGAGGTTACAGGAACTAGAACTTCTAGATGAAAGCGTAAGGCTTCCTTTGATCATATGAGAGTGTATCGGAAGCGTATGTCCAAGGCATTCAACAAGAAGGTTCGCCCTAGAGAATTTCAAATAGGTGATCTTGTTTTATGAGAGAACCCTAAGAACCAACAAAACAGAGAGTAAAAGGGCAAGTTTGAACCTAACTGGCTTGGACCATATGTCATCACAGCTGCTTTTGGTACTGGTGCGTATTTACTGTCAGATCCTGATGGAGAACAGCTCCCTGATCCCATCAACATTGTGCACCTCAAGAAGTTCTATCCTTGATGCCCATTCTGTCTGGGGGCATCCTTTGTACATATCTTATTGATCCTGAAAAAATTCCAAAAAAATTGATATATGATGCTGAAAAAATCCTAAAAAGCACATAAAGTCCTAAAAAAAAAAAAAAAAAAAAAAATTTGAAAAAATGAAAAAAATAGTCCAAGTGGTGAAAACCTGGAAACAGGCGCTACTTGAGGCCTTTGCACCCCTATTTGTTAGCATGCGTCCTCGACACTTAACCACTTTTCATCATGCCTTGACCTTATTTGGCCTAGTCTGGAATTGGTCTTTGTCTTTGTCTAGAGGGCATGACTGTTAGCATTGGTCTTTTAGAAACGTTTATCTCTCGGGGCATTTCACAAACAGGTGTTTTCAACACCACCCCAAAATAGTGTTTTTCAACACTACCCTTGCGTCGAGTGTTTCTTAACACTTATCAGGTGTCTTACCCAAATAGTCTCGTATGACGCGATATTTCTCATTTGCAGATATGATACTCAGAATTTGACTCTATAACCAACACACACGCACTTAAACAATTAACTCGTTGACGATATGATGACTTTATTTTCTTTGTGTGTTGTCTATGAGGATTTCTTTGGTGAGTGGTCTCTCCTTGAGAAGTTTTCGATGATGCATTGCTAAAAGACTGAGGGAATGAGAACATGTTTTCTTTCTTTATCTGCTTGTGGGTATATTTTGTTGATCCTAACTGTCATGAGCATTTATGCTGGTCCTACTTGATACTATGGATTGACAAGGTATTATCCTTGACTGTTTTGCGAGTGCATACTTTTAGCTATCCTGACTTTCATGTGTCTTGATACAAGCATAATCTCGCCATATCAAACTTAGGTGATCTCACTGCATTAGTCATCTGGACCTACATGTCTTTGATGCCTAGGTGAGATTTCCACATTTCTATCTGATAAAGATCATATTCATATCCACATAGTTATGCTAGTGTGCATTGTATGATCTTACGACGCTACCAATAACGCTCAATGAAGATAATTAGATGTCTATAAGCGTTGTGACCTTGCAAGTCAACCACTTTCATAGTAGCTTGCATTTTTAGGTTCATGTTAGTCTAGTGTTGCATTTGCATATGGAAAGAGCTCTCCTTTTCATCCTACGTGGACCTGTCAGTCGACTGCGCTCACCTTCTCTCCTTCTCGATCATGTCTTTTTCTCCTTGTCTTTTTCATCTCAAACCTGTTCCTGTTCATCACAAGGGGTTAATCACATCATCATATCTATATCAAGAACTGTCATTTTTTAAGAAACATAAGTCTATATCATACATATGAGAATTAAACATACATCTATGAGAGAGAACATACATAAGCACATACATAAGCATTTTGAGAAAAATGACAAGACAATATACATAAACTGATACATTCAT
Organism: Chamaecyparis obtusa; assembly: GCA_027943335.1. NCBI lineage: Eukaryota > Viridiplantae > Streptophyta > Pinopsida > Cupressales > Cupressaceae > Chamaecyparis > Chamaecyparis obtusa. The sequence continues at coordinate 970,982 of BSBK01002994.1, forward strand.
CACAAGTGAGATAAATACACATGATATATCAAACATCCAGTAATCTCATATACAAAGTCATGATATACAATATAATATAGGATCCCAAAATCTGGATCAACAGTCTTATAATATGTCTAAAACATCTAAGACCTAACCCTAAGACTCGCTACCACCCTTGTGAGGAGCTCGTGGTGGTGGAGGAGGCATAGCTCTCTTATCGAGTACCACGTCTGATACCCCTGCCCGCTGAGAGTATGATGGTGCTCTCTCACCCTCTGGGATGGCCTACAGATATAACCCGTGATAATAGGCAGCTCTTGTTGACTCTCGTCGGAGCTCTAGTGCCTCGACCTGTGCCATCGCCTCACGGTGTGCTATCTCTGCTCTGAGATCAGCTATCTGCTGATCCCGCTCTGCCCTCAGATCCAGGAGCTGCTGATCTCTCACAGCTATAGTGGTCCGCAGCTGCTGTATCTCTGCCTCCTGAGCCTATATCTGGGCTCTCAGGTCCTCTCCCCCCGCAGGCTGCTCCTGCTGTGCCTCTGCCTGCCGGCGAGCTGGTCTCGCCTCCTCCTTAGGTGTCACTGACCGCTGTCCCCGTGACCATTTCTGGCCACCTGATCTCGACCTCTCTCCTCTCTCCATCCTCCTCCCTCTCCCCCTCCTGCCATCTCCTCCATCCCCTCCCTCTATCCCCTCCGTCTCCTCCGTCTCCTCCCGACACTGGCATCTATGCATCTGGTACTGTAAACTGAGGGAATGGTACCCTCCGCCGCTCTGCCCTGTAGGCTCCATCAGCCCCTGCGTCTACCACATCTAAGAAATAATCCCAAGGCTCGCTCCTGATAGCTGCTGTCTCTACGACAGCCTGCTGATAATCCAGCATGGGTAGCCACCCATGACCCTCCTCATCCCTAGCCCTGGCATATGTAGTAGTCTCTATCGAGACTCGCTGCTACCTCTCAAACTGCCGCTACACCTGAGTGATGCAGAATCTCTCTACGATCTCTGCATATCGACCTACCAATGACCGACTGCACAGCATGTAGCTCAACTCATCCGCTGCATCCCCCCAAACCTCAACCTTCCTGTACGGCCCTCCATGTAAATGAGGCTATCTCATCCAGAATCCATCTGTAATAGGTCACATCCCCAGAATGGGCATGTGATATAAACCCGATGTACCTATCAATGTAGGGGTACCTCCTCTCCCTCGGCTGAACCCTGGGGCGCACCACAGCAATATGCACCCATGCCCATACCTGTGCCAGGATGGCACCACATGCCATGTCGACCGTCCCTGTAGACGATCTCGTGCAGCTCATGATACATCTCTGCCAGGATCGCAGGCCCCCATGCCATCCGTCGGGGCCTGCCTACCAAGTCTACCAATAAACCTACCCCATCCAAGTGGGAATCCCCTTCTGACTGCGATCAGTCATCAGGATCTGTGAAATGATAGATGCCACAATGCATGGCACCGGATAATCTCTGCCAAAATCATCAAGCAGTCGCTCCCAGCTGACATGCCTGTCCAGGATGGTCACATCCTGAAACATCTCCTGAATCAATCGATGCCCCTCAGTGGCATCCTGATCATAGTATACCTGTGACAACACATAAATCATGTTAGTTTTCATCCTTTGGAAACATTATATTTTACATGACTATCTCAAAACATGATTATACTTACAGGCTCTCCGTGGCATGGAACTCGGAGGATCCTATAGACATCCTCCAGTGTGATGGATGCCTCGCCTGTAGGAAGGTGGAAGGTGTTGTGCTCGCTGTGCCATCTCTCGGCCAGCGTAGTCAACAACCCATGGTCTGCTCGGATATACGGGTACCTCAACAGATACCGAAATCCCATCGCTCTGAGGTCGGCATTGCCCGGATCATCCAGATCTCGGACACACCGTAATCTTGTCACCTTCAGCGCTCTGATGATGAGTGCTGGAAAAACCTCCTTCAAGCTAAAACCAAGCCCGTTGTTAGCACATATCATGATGGATGTCCAAAAACTCAGTATCAAACACCTTAAAAACGTAACATTGTCTAGACCCATGTCATTTTTTGCTTAAAAATGCATTAAAAATTAATATTTTATGCTGGGCGATATTCTTTTTCTGGAGAAGTATCACGCGATACTTCTCCCTATAGTGGGGCGATAAACTTTATATCGCGCGATACTTCACCCGGTATCATGCGATACTTCACCCAGTATCGTGCATACTGGTGTCTAAGGTCGCGCGATACTTTTGGGGCACGCAAAGTATCGCGTGATACTTCTCCCCAAAGCGCGTGATACTTCTAAAGTATCGCGCGATATTTCGCCTAAGAAAAAAATTTTGAAATTTAAAATTTGAAAAAAAACGTGCTAAAAAAGCTATTAAGTGCTAAAAATGACCAAAAAGCTCAAGTTTTTCGAAAACATACTGGGGCAGGATAGTGTGGTGGCCGGTTGTGCAACCGGGCGCGCTTGAATCGATGCCTGTGGACGGGAACTCCTGCTTGTTGGGCCATTTTCTCTCTCTAAAGCTCTGAAATTCTCAAATCACTAAAAGACAAATGATTTTTGAAAATGACATTTTGACCTCTTTTATAGTCTTTTGACTTTTTGACCTCATTTTCAAAACTCCTCGAAATTGCGTGAAAATTGCACCCCTAGCTAATTTCAACATCCTGGATCCATTTTCAGACTCAAAATTGAAATCTGAGGTCATCTGGATAGTCAAAATTGCGTTTCAAAATCTTCCCCCCTTCTGCGCAGTTGGCTGATCTTTTGAGGCCTAATCTTTTAATCTTTGTTGGGGCATCGTCATTCTTCCTTTTCATGTCTTCCAACTTCTAGTCTTTCATTCATATTCATTCCATTCCCTCATTTCTCACGTTGACTACATCTTTCCAGTCAGGCTGGGGCATGTTCTATTGCCTAATGGTTAACCTATTTGACCCTTACATTCGATTATGATTTGATCAACCTTATCAATTTTCTGTCTCTCCTCTATTTGATTTCGATTTCGATTTCGAGGGGGCAGTATTTATGGGATTCTCATCCCTAATTCTCTTGATTTTCCTGATTCAGACATCTTTTGTGAGCTTTTGCTCAAAATTTGAGATTCTTATCTCCCATTTTTAGACATTGATTATTGCCTAGCAGCGACGGTGATAGTTTTGTCTAAAGCTTGATTTGCACCTAGCAGGGACGGTGTTGGTCTAAGCTTTTGTTATGTTTGTCCAGATGTGATCCCGAATCGACCTCATATCTGAGTTGTTTTGTGATCCCAGATCGATCTCACATTTCAACTTCATTCTTTGACTACATGTGTTCCCAAATCGATCACACATTAGTCAAAGAGGGGCAAATGTATGCACCCAAAAATGGTCGCCTAGACTTTGGGCCCTATTTATTTGATTTATCAATCCTGAATCATTTTGATCATTAATCAATATTTTTCAACATTATTAATTTCTTGATCAAGTCTTAATTTCGATCATATATTGGATTTTTATCCTTGGGCTAACCATTTATCCTAAGTCTTTATTTAATTAAAAGGAATATTTCCTCTCCTTTTAATAAATAAAAAGCCCTCACTTTTCCTCTTATCCTAAGTTGCACAAATAAAACATTATTCCTATTTTATAAAAAGGGAAAAAGCACTTTTTGTCTCATATAAGGCTCAAAAGTCAACACTTCACTCTCATTGGAGGATGTTTGTGCACATGGATTGCTCCTCTTTCAAGCTCCACCGCTGATTAAGACTTTTTGCCTCTTAATCTCCATGGTCCATTTCTCCTCATTTCTTATAAAAGGAGAGCTCTCTCCTCCATTTGCATATCTCATGTTTTTATGCTAATGTTATGCTGCAAGTTTTAGGTGCATTTGGAGTTTGAAGACATTGAAGACTTGTTGCATTTCATTGTAGTTGCATATTTACTTTCATAGTTGCATGATAATGGCATTCTTAGCTTAGTTTCCTTTTATGCAATAGAATAGACTCACATAGTTTAAATAGGAGGCATTGAAATCCATTGCTATTTCCTTTTATAGCTTAGTTTGTACTTCCATTTTCATAGCATAGCTTGCACATTTACATCTTCATTTTAGTTGCATTGCATTGCATCACATATTGGATTCTTGGAGATATTGGCATTGTTGCCCTTGTCTTCATTGTGAATCTCTCATTGTGTGGTTGACTAGCAAGGTCACAAGTTTGTAGCTCTAGCTGAGAGCAATTTTCAACCTTGCAACTCCATGCATAGAGAGCTATGAGCCACTTTGTGAGGCCTCATTCTTGAGCAACCTTACATGTAATGGTTCATAGAAATGCATATTTTAGTGTGTACAACATGCACATTATTTCAAAGAGGAGAAAAATGTATACACTTAAAAATGGCTTCATTAATTAATTAAATATTTATTATTTAATTGATATTGACTTGATAAATTAATTAAATATTTATTATTTAATTATTTCCTCTATTTATTAAATAGATTATTCAATTTATTTAGTAAATTCACTATAGTCTATTCCTCTATCTTAAGTCTTCTAATTAGTCTTATTAAAGTGATTTAATTAAATATAAAATCACCTAAATATGACTAAGTCCCCTAGTCCACCTCACTTACCTAGTCACCTGACACATCACTTTGGCTAAAATAAATAATTATTATTAATTATTTATTGGTAATTATCCTCACCCACACATGTCCTATTCTTAAGGGCTATGTGGCCTCATAGGACTTGGTCTCATGACCACATGTCCTCTCTTAAACCAAGTCAAGAGACATTCCCTATTCCTAAGGGGCTTCTCAAGCCACCTCTAAGGGTCAAAGGTGACTCATGGGACACTTGTACCAAGAGTCCTCATGAGGAAAAAGTCCTTCCCTCTTCCTCTTTGGTCTTTGTGAGACACTTGACATGTGTCTTTCCCTTCCACCTTGTTCTCCTCCATGTCAATGTGAGAGGAACATCATCCCTATTCTCCCTCTCACATTCCAACTACATCCCCCTTTCTCTTAACTCCTTCAACCAAGTCAATCCTAGCCCTAGGATCTTCCACCTTTCATTCTCCACTGTAGGATTTTGCCACCTAGGCTTAGATCCTCCAAAACTCTATAAAAGGAGCCTCATTTCCCCTTTGTAAGCTAATAGGTATTTTTTAATCAAGCATTCTAAGCATCCAAGCACTCATTATCAAGCAAAATCAAGCATATTCATACCATTTTGTGAGCATCCACACTATCATCATTTCACTTGCATAATTCCATCCATTAGTTACATAATCAAGCTTTGGGCTATTTTGCACTCAATCATTCAATCTGCACACTTTGGTAACATCTTGGGCAAGGAGCTTCAAATCAGAAATCTGAGAACTCAACACATCCAAGAAATCAAGGCTAGGAGGACAATGGAGACAAGCTACATGGTAGGTGAAGGTAAAATGCTATTTTAGCTTCATTTGGATTGTATTCTTCATTGTAGTTTGCTTATTAGTTTGATTCATTAATCTTAGAGTAGTTAATTTATCATTTAGAATAGTATTCACCTAATTTTGCATACACCTGTTTAAGTGATTAAGAGGGACTCATTCCTTCCAACCTTCCTTGTCTAACTGTATCCTACCTAATATGTCGACCCCAATTAAATTAGTAAGCTCTAGACCTCAGACTGCTTTTGATGGGGAAATTACAGTAAGAAAACTCAAAACAACTATGCTAAACATGCATCCTCTTATCCTGAGAGTGGTTTTTCGCATACTAGGTAGGGAATTCCTCTCCAATGAAGGTAGGTATAGAGTAAACATGGAGATACCTATGATGTTTATTGAAATAACTACTCAGGTGGATCATGAAAAGGAAGAAATTAGTAGATTATGTGCTCGCATTTTCAAAAAGAGATACCTTGGAGACCTTGATAAGGTCATCCAAAATATCAGGAAGGATTTAACGACATCGACACCCAGATTTAATGATATGCCAATGCTGAATGGAAGACCGGTTCCCTCCTCCCCTATATTAGTAAGAGATTATCTTAATACGCTATTAACAAGAGCCCCAACCATTAAGAGAAATTTGGACTTCCTCATGATATTTATGCATGTGAGAACCCCGAAGCACGATAATTGGTTCTATCTATATTGGCATGAAGATGAAGTAGGGGAAATCAATAGGGACTGTTTCAGCAATATGGATTCAGAGGACTTAGTGGAGGTGTGGCTGGAGGAAGGCGAACATAGAAAGAAAATGAAGAAAAGGCAAAAAGTCTTATCGGACCCTGATACCTAGGTTGAGAAGAATGACAATGGAAGTGATCAAGATTAATTTTTTATTGCTCCTATAAGTTCTCTTTGTCTTAACATTAGTTTCCAAACCAAGTAGGAATTGCGTATCATCAGATATTAGAAAATTCCTGGACTCCTATCTAACAAAGGTTTCTTGTTTTTTTGAAGGATTACAAAGATCTAATGAGATGCTTTCATCAGTTGTAATCTCTGGCAAGTGTAGTAGTTACTTAACAACACCATTAATGAAAA